>OZ007567.1:93658777-93998777 GCA_963931925.1 Onchidella celtica | reverse complement strand
TGTTTGCATCAAATGTTTCGTATCAGCCTCTCTCCTACTGATCGATTACCAGATGAAGGTTACAGATACTTTCAGATCCACTGGTAATTTGCCCCCGACGCCACGCCAATTATTTCACTTCGTAGACCGATCTTTTAGGTTTCATACATAGCATCTGGAAACGGGTGAATAGCTCTTTCGGGGATTATGAAAGGCATAACTTGCATAATCGGGCTTTTCTGAAGACCTTAGAAAACACATACAAACAGAAATGGTGATGATTAACGACGTTTGTCTGCACAGCATGTGGCCTGTCTGTGACTCAAAAGGTTGAAGGGGGCAGCAGTGACGTGGTGCAACAGCTGCAACCCCTCCGTGTAGTCGAAGGCACCATTTGGATGTCTGTACACACTTCACCTGGGATTGGCGCGTAACAGCATCGTCTAAATATCATACATACAACTTCATGAGGTTTGCTGGTTCCAAGGGGCAGGGGAGAATGGTAATATCCAGAGGAGTTGAACTGAAAACCTGAAGATATTACCACCACCCTCTTTCTATCTCTTCTCCCACCTACTCCCACCCCCACGCCAAAACAACAACAACACACTTTCACTAAGAAAAAAACCCCACTAAAGTATAGAAAATATGTATGCCAAATGCCAGAGAAAAAAGAAACATTTTATGATGTTGCATAGTCATTTGGCTTGAAACGGCCACTAAGAATGGTGTAAGAGATGCCGTGCTTTTATGATGCATGTCAATTGGAATGGCCACAAAAGCAATATTAAATATAAAGCAAATATAATACATATACCGGTTGTCGTGGTACGTGTGTTACAGTGGATATGGGCTGAAACAGTAACAAGAGTATGATAGATACCGTGCCAGGCCGGCATGTGTTACCTAATAATTTGGCGGAGAGCGAGCACTCCTGACAGTTGTTGGAAATGGTAACTATTTTGATAGTGCAATGTTTTGCAGGAACCTATATTATGCGGGATATATTTTGCATGTGTATTCCAATCTACTGGGCAATTATTGCATCATCATAGAAGAGCTGTACTTCTCACAGGGTGAGTTCATCTCAGATTGTTCCATTTCATTCTCTCGTTATCATGACACTCTGATCCCGGGGGCGTCTCATTGCCTCATCAGGATGGGACCTTGACAGATTTTCCCACCATTTGTGCAACACTCGCTTCCTCCCCCACCCCCTACCCCCCACCCCCAAGCACCTTTTCCATCTTGATGTAGACATTAAAGAAATTGAGTGGCGGACATTTCACACTTCTCTTTGTCCCGCAGATGGGACATTCTTCCTGTCTATTTATCTATCCGTTTGTCTGTCTGCTTGCCCGACTGCCCGTGTGCCTACCTGTCTGTCTGTCTGTATGTCTCTTTGTCTGGCTGTCTGTATATCTGCCTTTCTGTCTCTGTGTAAGCGTGCGTTGTGCTTGTGTGTCTTCATTTACACATTTATTCCTTTTGATGTTCATGGGTTGGTGACACCAAGTGCAGAAGATTAAAGCGGAGTTAGCATTTTATTGCCTGTACCACTATAACTTGCTGCTCTACGCTTGAAGATCAAATAAGATCAATTAATTAATGTATTTTCCTCACTAAAACCACAGAGTGGCAAGCCAGTAACGATTTCACGCACTGCAGCTTTGAAGATGTTGGTGGTTTTTTTTTTTAGAGCAGTGAATTCCGGATCTTCCTCAGTAGACATTCGGTGTGGACAGGACTTGTGTATATTGAGATGCACGAGGACCTTAACACCAGCGCCCCCCCTCCACCCCCACCCCCGTCCAGGCCGCACCCCCCCCCTTACACACACACCCGCAAACCCCCCGGGGAGTCCCACGCTGAGATAACTAACTGAGATTACCATAAGAGGTAGATGTGGACGGTAGATATGGATAGGTGACACCACTTGACCTTCCTCTGTTTGGGACGATAAAAACTTTGTGTGTGTGTGGGGGGGGGGGGAGAAGGGTGCACAGTGCAGTCAAGCCTATGAAAAGTTGAACATACCCACAAGGACAAATAACGACGGTACCCCTGGGATAACGAGGACAGAATGGGGAGCAAAGAGCTCAATCAGTCAAGTCGATGCAACATCTTTAACTCAGAGGATTTGTGTGCCCGATATAACTACATGGAAAATATCGTATAGACTGAGAAAGGCATCCCATATAAAAGATATGTAAATCAAACAGAGATTTGCAGTTGAAAAAGCCTTACATGCTGGCGGGGTGCGCGGATAGATCATCGTTGGATGAGCGAGTGACGATTGGATATATTTGTAATACATTGTGTGTATGTATATATATGTGAGCGACAAAGAAAGGGAACAAATTTGCTGCCGCCTGTATGAGCCTCGCATGAAAAATGTACATCAGTGCAGCTGTATTGCTGTCCCAGACAGAGAAAGCCAAATGTGCATTGATGTAGAAAGTCTATTTGTGTTGTGCAACAAAGTCAACGGTAAAGCTGTTATAATAATAATTCATGCCAAAATTTTCCCAGATGCGCCAGAGAGTAGGTCATTGGTGGGAATTTCCAAAGTCCGTGGAGAAGACTTAGTGTCTGTAGTCATGTGGCTTGTCAGTTGTCTCCTATTGACTAGATCAATGAAGACCTGACCCCACGAAAGGAAGACAAAAGTAAACGGGATAATTGTACTTGCCGTGCAAACGATCTTCAAATTCCAGATTATGACAAAAAGAAAAAGAAACAGTTGCATAATGCAAAGCCTTGCATAGGAAATAATACAGAAACGGTACAATACAACCCAAAAATCTTCAGGCACGTTCAGTGTTTCTTCTAAATAAGCGCTTGAAACTTGGTGAAGGAGGAGAATATTATATACTGTTGTCTTGAATTTTGGATCCGTCAGCTTTTTTCTAGGTTCTACCCCAGTGCCCCATCCCCTCCCCGGAGATTTTAGCGTTGAACGTTATAGAATTCATTTTAGTTCATTGATTTTCTTTTAGTTAATTGATTTTCATATCATACCTTGTTCAGGGAACGAAAGGGGACTCAACTGCATTCCTAAAACCGTCTGTTGAGCAGAAATGAATACGTTGAAAGAGACAGCTGAATTCACGGATTGTCTTGTTGAGGCTAACTCGAGGGCATGGTGAGAAATGAATGACCATTTGACCATTTGACCTGAGTCAAATTTGAGGTTTTTTTATGCGGGTGCGCGCATGCGTTTTCTTGTGATTTGAAACTTGCATGAGATACCCTCCTAGTAAAATGTGTTTGTTTGTGCTAAGTTTGTAATTTTTACCTTTTTAGCTAAAAAAAAAAAAAAAAAAGTTTATTGGCGAGGGTAAAGGGTTTCTGAATTTGAAAAGGCTTTAAAAACCAAAACAAAAAAGCAGTAAGGGCCTGAGTTCTTGTTCCGGAGGATGAGGATGAAGTGGTACGGGGAGTGCTGTAATGGTATGTGTAGTCGTTTAGGGATGTGGGGGTGACGGTGGTGTAGTTGTGTAACTGTCCAGGGATGTACAGTGTGTTCGTGACATCCTTGTTTGTCCGCGTTATGAGCGGTATGGCCACCGTGACGACATTACATGTGACCTAACCCCCGCCTCCCTCGGTACTACACCTTTACCTGTAGCCTGGGGCTCCAGTCAGTTGATCCTATCGCACGCTCTGTTTATCAGCGTCACAGAGCACGCCGGCCCCTTTGTCACAGTCAGCCCGCACTTTGACACAACAGATCCAAGATGTCACATTTCCAGTTTGTTTTCTTATTGGGTTTTGTGTTACAATAAGCTGTTGTTGTGATTGAAATTTGGAAATGTAATACATTTTCAAAACAGGCAGAACTATTTCGGTGAAAAAGGGATTGCAGAGCAAGGCAGATTTAGGCATAGAGATCTGCAGTTTTGATACGAAGAGGTGAAACTCGCATTTCTAGGGTGTGGAAAAATTACAAGGGTGACAGATACGCATATATCTAAGCTATCTTTGCGGTGCACTGGTGGATCACTTGTGTTCCTCGTCAGTCATGTATTTACATAGCAAATAGAAATGACAAAAGGTTCAAGTGACATTTCTTTGACCTGCGACATGGATCACATGGTGTTCTGGTTTGTTAGTATTATGGTTGATATAGGAAATAGCGCAGTAGACTAGAAGTGGCCCACACTAACGGGCTATGCTGATCTCATTTGTGGGGGTTTTCTGACTCGTAACCGGGACTTTCAAGATGACCTCACCCTGCCCACACGTGTGTCTGGTACAGCTCGACTGAAGCCCAGTGGTGGTGATAGATCATGACCATCACTGTATATACCGTCTCAGTCGGGGTATGAACACCCTCAGTATTGTGACTACTTTACATCCACACAGCAGTTACCCAGGATTTGCTGTACAAGCCGAAGACACACAGGCTCTGAGACATCTGTTACCTGTTTGTGTAAAATCATTCACGCATGAGCTTGTATCAAGTGGACAGTGGTCGCCAGAGACTAAGTTGGATAAAAGTAATGTGTCCAAATTCGTATTCACAGTGGATGGCTGTGTTTGTTCCGTAGACAGAAAGGATAACACAGGTCACGGTGTGTCAGTGGGAATACCGAAAGTAACAACATAATCTACACAGTCTTTGCAAACATGTGTTGATCCAACAGCAGTGTGCATCCGCGATTTGCGTACGTGTATCAGTATTCAACCACATTGCTGGTATTATTATTATTATAAGTGTTAATTTGTTTGCTTGTCGTTAGCCTGAGACGTGTCGTGTTGTAAACCAAGGCAGGATTCCATCGTGATTTTTCATACAGGTTTGGAGCAATTTTGACAACAGGAAACGCGCCATCCAAACCAATAGATAATTATGTTTGGAGTCTTAAAAGCAGATTACAGTATCGTGACCCTGTGTATTACTGGAAGTAATCAGAAAGAACTTTTAGAGCTCAAACACTCACTATATCCAGCTGTTTATCTTGACTTTGAATATTGATTGCGGAATATTGTGAGCTCGGGATTGTGTGCACAAGCTGAGACCTCATACATGACCATATCACATCCATCTCTATGTCTCCAACTCTCGTGTCAGTGACAGATTTATAGGGGTTAAACGGAGTTGATACTTTGTCAATGATGTGATACGGTCGCTATAGTGAAACATTGTTTGCTGACCGTGCCGATTGCTTTACATGAGAAGCCTCAGACCGGTCTTATTCACAACTGATGGCAGGTTTTTATAGACAGATGAAGACTTATCGGCGCGGATTTGAAATACAACTACACTTGAAGCACAATAGCCCGTGTATGACAAGTTGAAAGCACCCAGGGAACCCTTAAGTCACGGTTTTCCACATTGACAGAATTTAGAGTGCGCCTTTTATGAGTGGAAGATAACGGAAATACCACGGATGCCGGCGGAACCAAACCACAAGTGACAAATTGTGACTATGTATATTTGTATACACGGCCTAGCTCCGTCATTGTGTCAGTGGAAGGTCTTGTAGTGACAACACTCTAGGTTTGGGAGTATTACAGGCCGATATAGTAAGACTGAAGTTAAATTGTTGAATAACAATCAGCGCGTAAAGACCTAATATGATCTCTCAAACGTATTACATATAGTTAGAGAGGCAGTGATGGCTCCGCGTATTTCATGAACATTGGGACATGGACCAAGTACAACACTACAAAAGGGACTGTCTGATCAGAGAGAGAGAGTACCTATTTGGTCATATTATAAGTTTGTGTTGAAATAATGAGGAACCTACATACTCCACACTGACTTATTGCTTTGGGCTTCCATAACATCCCCGCTTCTTCATTTGGATCAGCAGTGTTGTGCTGAAATGGCTGTGTTGAGGTTGTTTGACTGTGATTGAATTGTTAAAAACTGGTACACTGCCAGAAGGTAAGGCTCTATGGCTCGTTTTTATTATGACTTAACGCCAAAAGGACAGTTCATCCGTCGTGTTCACAGATAGGAAAGATTATTTCACGCGCCTTTCAACACCGGGTGTTTCACTGGAACCTGCCTAGAGAGGGAAAAAGGGTGAAATTGACAATTGTGTTGAGGGCATGAGTATCTGTTGCAGCTGAACAAAGAGTTGTCTACAGAGTGATTGTTCCAGATTTTTTCTTGGATATTTCTGGCGTTTCCTTCTGAAGTGATATCATTTGTTTATTTATATTGCACGTACCCAGCCCCAGTGGAGCTGGCGTGTTGACATATTTGCCATACCCATGATAGATCCAGCATTAAGCCGAGCCCGCACCATGGCAGGTCACACCATTAAACCGTACGCTGTCATGGAGTTTGACAGTCTCCTGGCCACGGCCTTATCAGGACAGTACGTGGACAACCACAACCCGGCACCCAATTCCCACATGCCAGCTGGTGGTATGCCTCATGCTGGTCAGAAGTCTACTCAACATGGTCACCAGAACCCATCAGAACGACTGCCCGATTGGAGGCTTCCTTCTGTTGGGTCACGCGACAATATTACACTGTCTGGAGATGACTGGCAAGCCAATCATGATAATGCTATGACAACCTCGGTGTTTGATGCTGAACTCGGTTTTCGTCAGTTGGCAGATCGTGACAATGTCTGGACGCCATCTGTCACAGAAGAACCATGGAGAGTTTACCCAGAAAGAACCCAGCCCGTGTCCAAACCCCGGTCTGGGAGCCAAGGAAGTCTGTTGGACACAGTGGCTCACCCAGATTGGTCAACAGGCCAGCAGTGGTCTCGTCGGACCGGCAGTGTAGGCTCTGTCTCACAGATGCCCGAGATGGCGTCATCAGAAGGACTGTTTCAGAGCCCGCATAGTACCAACGACAGTAGCACCACTTCCTCAACCCTCAAATCTTTGAGACCCATCCCTATTGGAGATCATTTGCAGGTACAGTGATGAATGGAATTTTTTTTTTGCCTCTTCCAGATTCTCAGGGGGGGGGGGGGGGTCGTATATAAAAAAAAAAAAGAGGTTGCGTTTGCTTTTGATGCCGAAAAATCCATATTTTTTAATGTTAAAGAAATATCCGTCCATGTCATTGTTCCTCTACACATGTCTCAACATTGCAGCGTGTTTTAATACTGTTGACGTTGCGTGCGCTATTTGCAACTGTTAAAGCATCTACATTTTTTTTTTTTTTAAATCACTCCCGAAGAGGTAACGGCAAGTCACCGGTAAGCGGTGGAATCAGCAAGTGAGATGTATAAATATTCTATTTCTGGCTCGAGGACCATCATCCTACATCAGAAAACTTATTGCGGACTCTGGCAATAAAAGGGAATAACTTCGTATCTGTCCTATCTTTGTAGCTGGGTCTTTGATCATGCTATAATTGTTTTACATGTTGCTGTAAAGACTGTTGATCCCTGGCTTGTAATACATCAACGTCAGGGTGAATGTCCGTACATACATTAGGTAGAGCAGAATTAATGTTCAGGGAGCGGTCTGCGACATATGAATGCGTAATATAAACGTGTCTGTGGTAAAGTTGGACATTGAAATAAGAATGTCTCATAATACTTGTCGTTTTCCAACAACGACGTATAATGGATGCATTCGGTTGAGGTTGTGATGGGATTTCCTTCGTGTATCAAAAAGAGAAATAATTTGTACAATACACATTGCTGATACCAGCAAGACATTTATGCATTTTTTTTACTGAAAATTCTCGGTTTCGAGAATGAAAAGTGAGTGATTGCTGAAAAGATGATACAATTTGCAAGTC
Source organism: Onchidella celtica (assembly GCA_963931925.1). NCBI lineage: Eukaryota > Metazoa > Mollusca > Gastropoda > Systellommatophora > Onchidiidae > Onchidella > Onchidella celtica. The sequence goes on along the minus strand of OZ007567.1, from coordinate 93,991,072 downwards.
TGTGTTGTGTTCGCAGTTTTATTACTCCGTGTGGTCGCTTTAGTCTTCAATTGGTGTCAGAGAACTAGAAGGTCTGCTATAACACACGAGGATTTTCTCAAGAAGATGGACCTTTACGGTGTCTAGCTCGCGCATAATCAACTGTATAATTCTATGGCGGCCCATTCTACGTGGAAGTAATTAGAAGCTGTGTTGCTTATGATCGTTCACGTGTTTTGTCTTTTCTTTTTTTTTTTGTAATTATGTCGTAGAAATGAATGGCAGGACACTGTTTAAGAGTAATTGTTTCAAAAGCCCAACTTTCATAATGTCTCGCTTACCTTTGCTCTGGATATCGCAGTCTGACTCCATGGAGTTCTGGCGCATGAATGAATCTTCACCTATGTCGTGAATGTGAATGCCATTCTCCAATTCCATCTATAAAAAGTAATGATGGAGATCTGTGGCACCATGTTGATTTGTCGGTGTCCACATTTTCAAGTGTTAGATCTAGTTCATCGTCATTTCGCAAAGTTCAGAATCGTCTTAGTTTCTGATCAGTGGCTTCATCGTCCCTCACCCTCTCCCAAATTAGGAATAATTTCTTATAATGCACTTTTTATTACAACTACTGTTTGTTTTGTACACCATACACTTTGTATTCTTTCAATTCGGCTTTTTTTTAAAAATTGATGTTCTTCCAAGTCTCGTAGACCTTCGTTTTCATTTTCATGATCAGAGATTGTCCTTCAAAACTGATAAGAATTAAACGAAAACCGCAGTACATGTACATGTATAACATTAAATCCGTGTTGCATTGTACTTTGTTTTGTTCAATGCGCGTTGTTCATTGCAGTTTTTTGACAGCTCGTTCTTCTTCCTTGAAATACACGTATTTAGTTCGTGTTATAGTTAGTGGTTTCTATCATTGGTATTGTTGTTTCCAGAATGAATTGTGAATAGAATTGTTTAGCTGATGCTATTTGCGATAACCACTCTGATTGTTTGTGACAAGGTCTGCAATAGCCTGACGTCAGATGGAGACGGTGGCACTTTGGCCATATATTTGCGTTTGTAACCATAGTTTCCACTGATCCGTTGTTTGCGTTGTGCACAGTTACATTCACCACAGAGTTTCTCGCTGTTGTCGTTATCCTTAAAGTCTTGTCTAGTGTCATCGTAAGTCTGTGTAAAATGCAGGTAAATGTACATTGTATCATCTCAGTTGTCATGAAAGTATTATTGTTCAAAACCGAGACTATTGTTGTTGATGATGGTCAGTCGAAGCATGGACTAATTTTACGGTTTGGGATATGTTCATAATAGGACCTGAAATTTCACGTGTGATGCCATTCCCTTTCGGTCATGTGGAAAAAATACATACACATCTCGGACCTGGGCCATGTATTAACCGTTTGATCACCAGACATGGCCCGGCACAAGTAATAGTTCTTCCTTGTGAATAGTTATCAGTTGGTAAATTACTGCCTGTAATGTTCTCTCTTTTCTCGGTGTCTGGGTATCTGTTTAGCCTCTGTACGTGTTGATTTAAAATGCTAAAAATGGGGGGGGGGGGGGGGGAGAAAGAGATTGAAGGCAGTTACTGTTAAGAATCACACCATTCCAATAAGGCGAGCACATAATCATAAGGTAATGCATTTGTGTCTGAAGGTAGACTTCCTTACTAACAACGACGGCAGAAAGCTCATGTGACAGGTGATTAGGGAGGGTGAGGTTTGAACATGAACTCCATCAACTGGAGAAGTGTGTCCTTTATGTCTCTTGTCTAATCTTGATCTTGGGTTTTTTGGTTTTTTGGTTTTTTTTAAAGTATGTTAAATGTTATGTTACTGCCGTTTCATTTAACTTTTGGGTTTTACTGAAAGTTTGACTTTTTGTTCCTGTTCAAGTTGAAGTACCTGTAAAGGTGGGGTTGTTGAAGTTTGAATGTATCCAACGTCATCGGAACATGACAAAATAATTGAAATTCCACGAACATCTTGGGACGCCGATAACATCTGGGTATGCAGTGACAATGATGGCGAATAGGCCTAGAAGTTGATCTGAACAACCCTAATAATAAAAATAAGACATATACTCCGTCAGCTCAGTAATGGCTATGGTGCATGCACATTGCGCGGTTCACTGACTAGAAGTCTTATTAAAATATTATTAAAAACATGAAAGATATGAAGTAGCCTACAAAAGGAGGATAGCTATGTAGATGAAAAAGAAATGTAAATAGAATCAGGAATGTCTCAAAGGAGATATCACAAATGTTTGGAGAATGCTTCTTTGTTGCATTTTGTGTATTGCTTTAGTGTCCTGTGTAATGGAAATTCTCGTGGCTTTCAATTGCACAAAGACAGTATGAATAACCAGATTTTCCATCGCTTGTTTATGTTCCTGTGGTTTTCATGTTGAGAGTTTGCCAGGTATGTGTTTCACTGAGTACGTTGCTGTGACACTTACGTCCCACGGCTATCGCTGTGTTTTTGTCTTTAATCTGTTGACCAACTTTGTCCTGTAGTGTTTGTACAGGCTGTATCTTCCTGGCCTTGTGTGCTGATTAGGACCGGTGGCTTACAAAGTTACAAGGAGATTAGCTGTTGGACAGGGGAGTGGATTTGTCCAGTGGACAGAAAGAGGTGGAAAACATTTTTTTAAACTTGCTGTAGACTAGTTACGGTAGATTGGCGCCTGGAGTCATCTACTGTTTCGGAGCTTTCGGTCAGTGGTGGAGACATGCACACTTGTGGGGCCAGGTAGACCAGATGATGTTCTCAAGCAGTAGAAAGGTGGTAGTAGCTCCCGGCTGTGACATAATGTGTGTCGTCTGCCATGTCAGATCAGGGCGGTGGACTAGTGAAATTAAGTTTGATACCAGTTACTAGATACATGTATTGTTTCTTCCTACTGTCGACTATCTGCTGTGACTTTGTGACTGAAAGTGCATTAATCATTAAAAAAATAAATATTAATGAATCAACTAAAAAGATTAAATGAATCGGTTCAGATGGGCTACCTTTAGGTTGAGGGAGATAAGAAGTACATCTTTTTGTTATCGGGAAAGGTGTTGTCATAGTCGGAAACACTTAGGTATGATATAAATGACAGCATATTTACACAGAAAACACGTATGTAAAGCTACTTTCATTTTAAAATATATCGGCAACGTAATATAAGTTCACCTTATCAGTGCAGCATTCACCATTTCCACCAGCAAACAGCACCTCTAAAACTAGCTCTTTGATCAGGTAGTGGATATGAAAACTCTTACTCTTACTATAATCCGGTGCGTAAACTCTTCTGAGTGTACTTGCCCAATTGGCCATGGCGAAACGACATGAATGGTTTTGACTCAGCAAGTGGACTTTGTGTGTTTTCTCTGGCCAAATCTCAACGTAATTGTTCTGTAGATTTGGTTAGGGTACTGGTCATTCATTGTGTCAGCTGGAGCTTTGTTCTTCTGGTGATTGATAGATGAGGACGAAACCAGTTTGTCTCGAGTCTGGTTCTCATAGTGTTTGGTCAGTTCACGAATAGACTTTCTTGGGTTTTTTGTGATGTTTTTTTTTCAGTGATATATGGTCACGTTAGTACTTACTAGTCTGATATTCCCTTATGCTACTATCAAGTTCAGGCATGCGCTCGCCAGAGACTTATGGTTAATTGCCTTTGAAAAATGGATTCATGTAGAGCCTACCGAATCCACATTGACGGAGACGTTGGCCTTTGTGAACTTGTTTTGACCAGCATTTAGGTCGGGGTGTCTACAGGAATACCCAGGGTGATTGGGACGATCTGTCGTTGCCGCATTGTACAGCTCAGTGGGTTGTCTGTGTGAGATGAAATCAAGGGTAAAACCTATCATTGTCGGTGCTTATGTATCCGGGAAAAGCTGTGAAATTGCAACCGTAAACACCCGCGTTTATGACCGATAGATAAATGTTACTTTCTGAAGACGGTGTACTCCGTCTTTTGTCTGGACACTGCAGGAGATATTTCACCAATCTTCCCGCGTTAGACATGACTTTTTTTTTTTTTTAACCATGGAGGAATCCGACAGACTCAGAACTTCAGCACTTTGGCTTTATTTTATTTAGGGAGGAGTGGCGAGCAAAATATTTTTTAAAAAAACAAACTGCACATGAAATCGAAATTACGAGGCTTTCATGTAGATTTTTGTGCTTTAAACTATGGTAAAGTGCACAGTCATAATTATACTACAGTGTAATTTGAGATTAGGTAGGTAGAAAATTCCCCCAAGCTTGTTAAGCAAAATGAGTCGATTTAATTGCCTTTGAGCCATTGCTGTTTTATTATGCGTGCTCTGACAAACATTTCAGTTAGTGGATTTTGCCCCCGTACTTGCGGGGGTGCATTGATTTAGCGTATGCTGAAATTATAGACTGGGCTGCTGTCATCTTTTCAAATTTCAGTACAAAACGCCATTTCATGTTAGTGTACGTGTGGTACTGAACATTGTACATGGAGTGATTTTCTGTCACCACGCCTGAAGTGTTGTATTTTTCATTTACTCTCCAGAAACCTGGGCCGAACTTGATCAAGCCAATCGCCTTCAAGCCAATCCATGCAAGTCCTGCACGAAGTCCCGTCAATCAGACCACCCGGCGCCATCAAGGTGGAGAAGATCATGGGAGCGGGTCACATGACACAATCAGAGCTCACGGAGGGATGAAGCTGGGCACGAGTATGCTGGGTATACAAGGCAGCCCAGAGACACAGCGGAGCAGGTCCATGGCTGGTGGTGCATTCAACTCAATGGCCAAACCTCAGCCCTACGTCCCCTATCCCAACCACCCAGGCCATGCAGGGGACCATACCTACCCCCACCAGGGGCCACACTCCCAGCCCCCCAGTGTACATAGCTCACATAGTAGTTCACTTCACAACTCATCAAATAGTTCTCATAACCAGAACATTAGCTCTTACATCAACCTCCCCGCCCACAGTCAACACAATCTTTCTGCCAACTCCTCGCATTTGTCAGCAGGGGATGATGCCAGCTTTTCTAACGAGTTTCCCCGCCCTTCTGATCGTCCAGACTCTATACCATCTCTCAACGTTAGCCGGGTGTCATCTCATGCTGTAGAGGGTGTACTTCAGACTCCCTCACCCAGTGATAGTGGGGTGGGGGAGCTGGAGGCCATGCTGAGAGAAAAGGATGCTGAAATAAACACACTTAGAGAAGTTATGGACCGTAATGAACGTGCAATATTTCAAGTATACGAGGAGAAGAGGAATGTCTGGCTTCATGATACTCAAGAACTCCGCGATGATTATGAACGTAAATTGAAAATACAAAGTCGTAAATCATACAAGACTGAGCAGGTTCTCTCTCTTCAAGTGTACAAACTTCAGCAGGAACAGAAAACTCTTCAAGAGGAGAAGGTCAAAATCGCCTCTGAAAAAGATGTACTGAAGCAAGAGTTGGAGGAGTGTCAGAATCAGGTTGCTCAGTTAAAGGCCAGGCTTGAAGATTCGTCTAGTGGGGAAGATGGCCAATCTGGGGAGTCAGTGCCAATCTCAACCAGTGAGGATAAACTGGACGAAGCTGGAAAGACAGATGGGAACAGTAGAAGTCCATCCACAGTGCAAGAGGAATTAGCCATCAAAAACAAGGAGTTGATAACCCTCAAGTCTCAGCTGCACTCATTCCAAACTGATATGGAAAAGAAAAACAAAGAGGTTGCTGAGAAAGTGCGGGAACTTTCAGCCAAATCAGATCAGATTAAATCATTGAAAGATGAATTGCAGCGGTTGAGAGATCCCCCAGTGCTGACTGAGGCAGGCAGTCAAACTCACGTGCCCAGTGAAGTGGCTGCCTCAGAAAATCTCAAACCCTCCATGCTGGGAGAAAGAGACAAGACAATTACCTCTTTACAGGATGAACTTCTACAGATTCGAGCCGAAGTGGCCTTATTGAAGGAAGAGCATGAGAGAGAGCGAGAGCAATGGTTGGATGAGAAGAATAAAGTGGTGCGCTATCAGAAACAGCTGCAACTTAATTATGTCCAGATGCAGCGTAAAAATGCAACTCTGGAATCTGAGGTTCAACAATTGACTCTAGAATTAGAGAACAGAGATATGAAATTGATTGCTCTCAGTGGAGAGGAAAGTGTATGTTGATTATCTGTAAACTAGGTGTGCATGAACACTTGTGTCAGAAAGATCGAAGTGGAGAAATTTATCCCCTCTTGGAAACAAGCAGAATGTATTGCAATGTAAAGAGATATTTGCCTAGCAGGATGGATGAGTGAATTTACTGCCCACTGTGTAAGTTTCAGTTTCAGTGCAGTAGTATTTTAAGTGTACCAGTTTACTTTTTCCAAAAGGAACTGTTTTTATAGCACTATTCTTTTTTTTTCCTGGTTGTAGTCAGTTCTCTTCATGTACTATACAATGTGGTCTATGCCTTGTGTCTGTAGAAAAGTTTCACTATCAACTCTTACAGTCAGACCTTCAAGGCATGGGCAAATAGTGGTTCCATTCATGTTTTCATGCTATGAATGAGGAAGCTTGAATTTTTTACCAGATATATAATTCGTGTCAAGTGTCATGAAATCTGTCAGATCCAAAGTTTTTCTCAGTTGTTGTTTTTCCTTCAAAGTTTAATTTACACCTCAGAAACTAAGAAGAATTTATTCACCTTAACTTAAGGGAAACTGAGACATTTTGATGGCCAAGTCATATTAGTATATTTCAGATTTCTCATACAGCTTGTCACTTGAAACAGCAGTGTACTTAGGATGTGACTTATGGAATGAATTGGATTTCCTATGCTTTTCAAATTCTTCTTGGCCGGAATAGCAGGGACACATATACATACATATGCAAAGGGCCTGCAATATCAGCTGTGCTGATTTATCTACAACGGCATTTTCTCTGTAACATAAACTTTTTCTTCTTCGAACTCTCCCGAATCAGGGTAAGTTGTGTCAAGTGAAAAGTTCATTTTGCAGATACTGCAAGATATGTTTCAATTCTATACACATGTCTTCCCTAAGCTTTACCAATTCGCAGGGGAAAATCAAGGAAAGATCAGCAATTTTGTCACTAGTGAGACACTTCCACCATGGCTCAACTGGAAATTGTCACAATTTGTCCTGTGTCATAGCAGCATCCATTTTACAATATTTCCTCTGCCCTCTACATTAGCTCTTGCAAAAAAGCTATCTGCAATAGCAAAAGCTGTTTACTGTGATGAGATACATGTACTTGTAATGTCCTTTTCAAATGATACTCAAAAATCTATGTTCTTTGTACAGTAAACGAATATGGTGCTGTAAAATCCTGTTTGCCAAACTGGATTTCATATGCACATTCACAAAAATCACTTCCATTGGGAAACAAAGATCTTCAGCATGACCTTATGTCATAACGTTGGATGATCGTATCCATTTTGATATAGTGTGAAATAGAAAAGAAATTACCAACAGCATAATTGAAGATGCTATCTGATGAAATTTTATATGATGCTGTAGTCTAACATGACAGTGTTTATGCTGCAAATATAATCAGATGTTACCCAGGTTCACCTCCTTTTGAACTTATCTAAGAATTGATAAGAACATGGATTGGAGCCATTGGAATATCATGATGATCTTCCAGTCTGTAACTTAACACCAGAGAACTGATAGTGTCTGGGGAAAAACTGCACATGTGCCATATACCCACATATATAACAGGCTCAGAACTGACAAAGAACACTATGTGGGCTATCTTAAGTTTTCATTTTTAATCTCTTCTACGCATCTTGGGATGGGGGGATGTACTGTACGAACTGTATCATTTCTTGTTGTGAAGTTTAGAAAAAATAACAAATTTAGGCTAGGCATGCACATGGGACTTGGTTTGTGTCTCAGTTTCATGTCCCTGCTCATTCTGCAATGTCTTTGTGTCTTGGATGTGTGCATATCTCCATTTAGTTGCCTAGATTTTAAACAATGTGACACTTTTGCAACACAGCAAAGACATATGTGCACACCTTGCCTCAGTTTAACAACCTTCCTTATTTTTTTGGCCAGGTGTGCTGACTTAGAAAACTACTTATGTATCCAAATGAGGTTGTGCTTTTTTTTTTATCAGTTAACACTTTATTTTTCTAAACCTGCTTCAAATGCAAGTTCTGAAGCAAGAAAAGCTTCAGTGAACCCTTTCTTTTTGTGAATTTTTTTTTTGTTTATATCTCATATATCACTATCAGTATGTAAGGTGAAAAATCAAGATTATAAAAGAGTTTGGTTGTGTTGGAAGTCATCCATCTTCATTTGCAAAAGGAGATCATTTTATTATTATCTTGTTTACAGTGCTAAATAAGCAGCAGTCTACTAACATTGAAATGTTTACATTGATTCATGAATGTCAGTCGTGAATTTGCAATCCTTTCCATGGTGAAACTGATTCTTTCTTTCCTTGAGTTTGAGACTTTTTCGTTGTGCAGTCTCAGATTTGAGATGAAAATATTCTTGAACTCCAAAGATGTAAACTGTTCCAACTTTTTACTTTCCAATGGTGCTATACATAGGTAGAAAGTCGGGGGAAACAGAAGGACTTGCTTAGAGGACAGTTCAGTGTGGGAAGAAGACATGTTCTTTTCCATATAGTGAAATACTTCCCTGCTGAAGAAATACATGGTATTCATGTTGTGGTGCATTAACAACTGCAAGACATTTGTTACTTTGCTAATCCAGCTGTAATTTTCTCCTTAGATTTCACATAACAATACATGTATTAAAAGGCCCAATCACACAATTTTCTTTCTCAAATGAATTTCATTTTGCACCTCAGACTTGATTCAGTATTAAAATATTTGTTCCAATCACTGTTAGCCAGTACTGAGCCATTGCCAGATTGATGGCACTCCATCAGATAAATGCAATCACAAATTTGCTTGCACTGAATGTTAATGGATGTATTAGGCCGAATACAATGACACTTAAATAACATTGTTATCAGTTATTGCTGATGAGAAATACTGGTACCATATAACATTGACAGCTGTTTAAAGGCTAGTTAGGTATTGTCATTTACCAGCTACTTCTAATGTGTGACATCACTTCAGTTTACATTCAGCACAGGACCAGAATTGCACTTCAATGATAAGAATCTAAATACAACCCATTATAAATAATTTTTGATATTGATATTCACAGCAAGGGATGTTATCAGTTTTGAGTCGAGTCCTGCAAATTTTTTTTAAAACACCAAACACACTTGTTCTTGCTACAGATTTTTACAAGTTTATGTATGAGCAAAAACTTTGTAGAGAAAAAAGACATGTACAGGTTGTGAACAAAATTTTTGAGTTTGTGTTTTGACGAAATAGGGTTTAACTGATTTCTTATCGACCCGTTAGAAGTAAGAAGGACATTACATGTATATTGTTTGATCGACAGAATATGTGAAGTACATGTAGTACATGTATAAATTTTGCAGGTTTTGTCCTATGCCTTTCTGCTTTGAAAAGCAGAGAGAGAAAAAAACACCAGAAACATTCTGCAACATAACTACACCACAGGCACTGACAGTACATGTATTTATAAACTCTTGACTTCAAGCTGGTTGTACATGTACATGTATTTGTTTTTGAGACGAGGACTGTTTGTTGAATTTAATGTGAAAATGATAATTAGCTTAACTTGGTACTAACAGTTTCAACTTGCTAGTTTAATGGCATATACATGTACGTAGTTTGACATGACAGCGAGTTCATTAGTTTGATATGACGGTGAGTTCATATGTTCAGTTAGTATATCTGTGCTGATGTAATATCATTTGTTCATAACCACACAAGTACAGCAATATACACCTTACGTTCAGGGTTGTTTTTGCTTTTTAAAAAAATATTTTTGTGCCTTCTGTTTGATTGTAGGCAGGTAGAGGCTTTGTTTTGGTACATTGTACTGCAAGATGCTCGTGTGTGACGCCACATTTTACGCATGGGTCTCTTCAGCAACCTTGTATGCAATGATTATAGTAAAGCTTTATGTTTTATTTCTTTTTGATGATTTTTACTGTACTGTTTACAGGAGTTAAGCAGTTTCTTAAGCATTTTTGTTAACTTTCTTTACATGAAAATTACCAAACTCTTCCTTTCAATATATGACATGCTTATGGATAACCCACAACTGTTTCCTAGTCAGTTTAATGTACATAAGATTTCTTTTTAATGAATAATAAAAAATTATTGGCATCAACAAGGAGACTTTGCTTTTTAATTTTATCATCATCTTTTCTCTCTCTCTCTTTTTTTTTTTTCATTTTTCATATTTTTGTTCTCATAGAGGTGATGAGATGCCAAGCCCACAGACAAATAGTGGCTTCAACTGATGATTTATTAAAAAGGTGAATCATTTTATTCATTTGATTCTGAGGGTTAATTAAATATTGCAGAACTGGCTGTAAGTTAGAGTTCTGGTTTTTAAACACTCTTTGGCATCCTTTATGCAAAGGGCTGAGAATATATATCAATGTTGCTATGCAGCATTCTTGTTCATAGACCAACTGAAGGCCACGTGGTAAACTATCATAACTCAGTTTTCACAAATTTTTCAAGAGAAACAAAATACTGAATAACTACTTTCTTTATCCGACCTACAGGTTATATTTTAAAAAAAACATTTAACCTTTAGTTTTCAAAATTTAACTGCCAATTTATTACACAACATGTGAGCTGTCAAGGGCTCCAGGCATGCCAACTACTGTACATGTATCTCAATTTTTAAAATGTTTACTAAGCCCTTGAGATTTAAAAACCAGTTATATGAATTAGACCAAATATACGTCTCTCATTACCCACAAATTGCATCTTAATCACTTTTAAGACCCTGTTTGAGTTTCTGTACACGTCACAAGGCATTTTATCCATCAAGCTGAGTTTGAAATCTTTAAGCAAGTGAATTATGACTTTCTCTCATATTCCTGCCAAAATAACACAGCAAAGAGTGACAGTGGGAGATGGTCCTGGCTGGACCACATCAGCTATCATTCAGTTGCCTGAAATAAAAGTAAGCTATGGTATTACCACATCTACTAAAAAGTAAAATGAAGCAAGTCTACACTGGGAAAAATGACATGCACGCAAATGGTTGGACAGTGGTGATGCAGGGATCAATGAAGAAAACAAGAACATGGACACACTTTCAATTTCCTACTAAAATACTGAAACATTTATTGGGATCACTCAAAGTAGGTGCTACATCAGAGCAAATACATGTACATGTAGAAGGCCCAGGAAAGAACTAAAGTTGTCTGAATTTCTGTCAATGTATTACATGTACTATTTTCACATGAGTATTTGAAGTCACAGCAGTCACTTTCTGAATTTTATTTATGAAATGCCATCAGATTTATCATTATCAGTATATCCTAAATTTTGTAAATCCTACCCTACTCTCTACTTTGGGTGAAAATTCTATTCAATGAAATTTAAAGTCTGCACTGGCTTAAATTCACCAAGAACAGGAGAGAGGCACAGTCTTTTATTAGTGTTCATTTTGAAAATCTTGATTAAATTTGATTGATTTTGTTGCCAACATATATATTATTTTATTATGTGGATCTTTGGCTGTACTTTTGCTCCCAGTCAGGTGAAAGATTTGAGCTGATTCTCTTTAGCAATTATTCAATAATAATATCAGGAGTTTTACATCCAGGTAATTCTTGAGAAATGTAAATTGAATGACATGAGGACCATTTAGCAGCTATACAATTACAGCAAATATATATATATAATCCTTTATCTAATGTGTACACACCAGCTGGAGCAGCAAGACATGGAATTCAAATGTTTACAATCTAGCAAGTTTCATTTTTGAAATGGCAAATGTATCTTAAGTCTCCTATTGATTTATATGGACATATGCAGCCATAAGGGCTGCCTTACATGAATTGCCATTAACACTCAAGACCACAAGTCACTTGAAAAATCAAAGATGTCAGCAACTATAAATACATGTACACATATTCTGTTTATCTCCGTCTTCCTACTTGTTTAATGTAATCAAAGCATATAAGTAAGACAGGAAAGAAATGACTGAGATCAACACTGTATTCACTCCGGAACAGAAACTTCACAAGCAAAACTTTAAAAAAACAAATATCAGTTCTGCATTTTAATTTTTAAAAAACACAACAGGCAAAATAATTTCAAACAAAAGAGCAACTGTCTATATATACCTAGGTTCCAACAACTTATCACTCAACAAAATATAACAGGATTTGGGGAAAAAGAACCAACAAACAAGAAGGAAAGATTGCTGTAAATCTATGCATGCAACCTTTACGCACACATATTAAATATGTTATTCAGGCCTTTCCTTCCTAAATCAAGAAGTACAAGCAATAACAAACCCTGAGCCAGTCATGAATACTGCGTGCACATCAGCTGTATGTCTGACCTGATCCCTTACAACCTTACACTATATATGCACAAATTCTGCTTTCTCTTTCTCCATAAATTTCTATTGAACGGTTTTTTTAAAGAAAAAAAAAGAGGAAGGAGGAGGCTATCTAGCATGAAAAAGGAGAAAGAATAAGAAAGGTTGCTTGGAAGATGAAATTACACAAATCATAACAAACTGCTAACACTATGGCTTAAATACAACAATAGAATTCTTACAAATCCATCTAAGCAGCAATGTATCAAAATGCCCAAAAACATATATATTCAGAGATCACTATGATGGAACGAGAAAAAACAAAAAAAAACCCAAAGAAACACAGTACTCTAGCAATCCTTAGCCTGAGAATAAGCATCTCTGAACAGATTATACATGACAATGATTGTTCAATGGACTGGCAAACATAATAAATAACACAATGGGCAAATGAACAAATGATCTGCATGACAGAGAAACGATAAAAACAGAAGAAAAAACATTTCAACCTAGGAAAACTTTCTACTTTGCTACACTAACTTAGGTTGCTGGTGCAGTAGCATCTAAGTTTGTAATAGTGTATATAATGGGTGTTGGGATGGGTTCAGTTCTAGGTTAGAACAAGCTGGTATATTTCCCTATCCTGGGGCTGTAATAGAGTCAAAATGCTCGAAAAATCAGGCCGGCCACATCCGCCATTAGAAGTTCTTGATAAATCTGAGGTTTTTATCTTTATAAAATAGCAGCCTCAAATTTGTTTTGTTTCCAAATTCCTATCACCACAAGGACAGACCTTTGTTCCATATGATTTCTCCTCAGTCCGGCATACAACTACATGTCGATAGTGTACACTTGGAAAATTGTTCTTAAGCTAAATAAATGAATCCTTTAGTTAGCAATCCCTTCCGTCTTTAAAAAAAAAAAAAGGAACTAAAAAAGATACAAGACAAAGGGTAGTACAATTTCATGTGATAATATTTCAAATGGATGGCATACGAGGAAGAAAACTCAAATGAAATGATGGCAAAAGAACACACCAAATACTATAAAACTGACCGCATATGGAGAAATCCAATAACTATTAAGTTTCGCGAATTATATAATTCAGTATGCATTTTATTGGATAAGCTGAGCAGACAGGGCCTCAATATGTTTGCATCACACAGGGCGGACCTATGAAGTGGTCTTCAAGAAAGACGACACGCATATCAAAACCTGTCAGCGCTCCCGGAAAATCCTTCCTACTGTAAATATTTGTTTTTGAATGGAAACTTTACTAAGGCCATGCTGCCCTCTCCACCCCTACTCAAAACAATCCTTCAAACTAAACTGCCAGTTCAAGCTAGGCCACATGAAGCCAGCTGTGATTATCACCTGTTGGGGCTGGTTGAGGTAGTTCAGGAAGACAGTTTGTAGGCTCTAGCTCATTACATATATAATTCATTTTTGATACCTCATTGATGCTACCTCGAAAAGCATGAATTTTCACGACTGAGATTCTATAACAACTTAATATTCTTTTCAGGTAAAAGTTTCTTTTAACTTGTATGAACCCTTGACCATGAAAAACAAATTTTCATACATCTACCCGAATTCTGCATGGGAACGCTGACTATGTGAACTGTTTAACTATGTGAACTGTATACATTTGGCAAATGAAATTTCAACACTGTACAAAGTAAGCAGACAAATATATAGTTAGCTTCATGACAACCAGATTATTCACATAGTCTAGTTTTGATTTCACAAACCACCTATGGTTGGGGAAAAAACACTTTTTTTCCAAGTCCAGTACCGATCTGCACAAACTTAAGATGGCTAGTTCCTAGATCTTGTTACTTATTTGAAAACATGTGAGAAAAGTAAATGGAATCTCAGAAAATAAGTAAGAATTTCAGATCAGAATTCCCACACAAGGCAAGCTTGTAAAAATAAGAGATGTATCGAGTCTTACACTACAAGTACATGTCACGTTGACAATAATTCTCAGATACACTGGATAGTGTGAATGTTTAAAACACATTTCTCTGCTCCCTTCAATTACTACTACCATTTTAATAGTTTATGCCATAGTTTCTCACTAGGCAATAAGCCGATATGGAGATGTGGAGACTTTCAAAGAAAAACACAACCTTCTATGCCTTCTTGTGTGTGAATGCTGTACATGTAATATTGCAACACTACCATCACTTTGGTATTAATTAAGAGGCTGTTGCTAGGGAACAGTAGTATTTCACATAGAAGTTGAGCAGTGAACACAACTCAGAATTTTCTCTATTTGGTTTTATAATGAGACCGCAGTCCCCTGAAAGTAAAGCCTTGGGGGGAAGAGACATTTTGACAATCAGTAGATTGAGTAGGGCGACTGCCTGCGCAAGGACATTTTCAGAAAGATCAAACTCAACAAGACTGCTGATCTAAGTATATGTGTAAAAAGGGTTTGGTAAATATTTCCTAAACTATCTTAACTAAAAGGAAATGAGTCGAGAAAGTGAGAAAGTCAGCAAGGGGGGAGAGTTGGAAAGACCAGGCAGTGATGGGATGCAGGCACAAAGGGGAGGGAAGTAAGAAACAGGGCAAGTAGAAAAGATAACAAGAACAGATGAAACTTACCTTCTTTACTACGTTTGAAATATCAAAATATGAAAAGATTAAATTTTTCTCATATATTTTTAAAAAGCAAAACTTATAAGAAACTGGTTTCACAAACACAAATCAATGTAAATTCCGCACACAATTTTGTCATAATATGTTAAGTAATGTTTTGAAGCTTTATTCATCAATTTGTCAAATTCAGCAACTTCAGAAATGGAGCAGTACAATAAGTGAATGAAACATTTGTGCTGGTATTCAGAATGAACTCAAAGAAAAAGGTTTGGACTCTGGTTTCCCCCTACCAGGTAGCAATATCACTGTGTCACTAGGAGTCACCAGACACATCCGTGCCGTATTTGGATGCTAGGGAACGGGCCATGTACTGCCAGTATTCTCTGCGGAGAGTGTCATGTTCATCTGCAAGTTCGTTGCATAGCTGTGGATGTAAACATAGAGATGTGTTGAAAATTTAACACCAGCATATGATCTATGAGGCATTTTATTGGAACCAGCACTTTGCAGGATGAAATAAAAAACCACATGAGGCAATATTTTCACTTCCCTGATGTGATCTGGGAAATTAAATAAACCCATGGGTTGCACTAACAATTACAGAATGCAGTCACTCATAAAGGGAAAATGAAGTCTGTCCATAATTCAAGGCAAGTACAACTATGCAGTCACACTCTCTAATATAGATAAATTTTCACAGAATTAAAATTATCCATGAGTTTTTTTCTTCCAATTTAACATCACAACTTTTGTGCATATAAACAAACTATTCTCCAAGGGCCCAGTGATTGATTTCTGCCATGCACTGAAATTTTGATAACTATTCCTATCAAGGTAAGGTTAAAGATAGAAATGCTTCGCAATTTTCAAGCGTTATTTACAATATCAACTATAGCAACTCAATTGTAATAATTCTTTACTATCTTACTGCTGGCAACTGCCACTGTCATATTTAAATAATTAAAAAGTATGTCAGTTGAGCTAAACTTTCTGTTCTTTGGCATATCAGTCATCCATGCCTTAGAGTTTCCTGCAGAAACCACTAAACTCCTAAATATCTTTATTTTGTTCCTCGTGGTAGAAATAGACGAGGACTTAACTCACTGACTACTGTGTGCGTCAGCACAAATTATTTCCTGGGCCCCACTTTTTGCATAAAAAATGCATATCCTTTGTTATGTGTCTCTGATGGTTGAATGAAGCCAAAAAAAGGAGTGATGAAAGGTGGCATATTCTCCATTTCACTGAATTTTGAACTGTATGTAGTAAACAAACACAGTGAAGTAACTTTAGAATGTCAAAACAATTGAAAATATGCCAGGCACTCATGACTGCAGTGCACCATTTGTTTTAGCGAAAATATACAAAGTGAAGTGCCTACCAAGTCTGTAGCAAAATAAAATAAAAAATGTAATAAAATCCCTCATGCTAGCGAGTTCTTCCTGGTATCATTCAAAAGCAGAGTGGCCGTGGTAACTCCTGCTAAATACTTTAATCACACATCTAATACTGGGGTCGAGTCATGAAATCTCCAACGTCATGATGGCCCATTTGCAATTACGGTTATATAGTGTAATGTACTGATTGTCCCACATGTGCAACGAAAGTGGTCAGCGAGTTAATTATAAATCATGTGTAAAAATGCAGTTTATCAGTTAACACAAAGGAAATAAAATACATTGTGATCAAACCATCCGTCTCAAGTTGTTTTTCCCGCATTTAATCAATTCTTACTTTCTCCTGCAAAGTTGACCCTGTTTAAACTCCTACGGCTTGTGCCCAAGACCATCAATATTATGCTGTTTTGAAATCTGAGATTCTAAAGTTTCTGTATTTCGACTAATGATTAGTCACCCCAGTGAACACCAAAGGCAGCATAATTATAGTAACTTCACCTGAGTAGCTTTTTGTAAATTTTCTTCCTTTTTTCCTTTCCCAAACTCCAGCTTCTCCTCGTAACAGTCAATCATACATGCCATGAGAAATGGTGAGCGAATCTGCTTCGAATACAATTCTTGACAAAATTCCATCACCTTTGGGTATTCACTAAGTTTGCGATCCAGTAGCACCCTGCAAGACAGTATCATGATAATGATATAATACACCAAATGTTTTGGGTTCAAATAGCAATATGGATTTAGCAGATGTTCTAGTACAAGTAAATTGTCAGGATCCTAAGTATTTCAATCAAATTAATTCAATGATTGAAGAGGAATTCAATGAAAAATTAGTGAAAACCCAGTCAAAATTACTAATATTTCACAATTCAGAGAATGACATCAGTGACAGATATTTTTATAGACTAGCAAAGCTCGCAAGTTGGTACTCCTGCACTAGGATCCAGAAAAGACTGCATCCCTCCTCTCCATGAGATTTCTCTGACTGTAGATCAGCTGGATTTGTCACACTGACAAATGTCTACACATCCCACAGCCAGTAGTTACTGGAGTAACTTTGCAACAGGAACCCCTCACTATCTTAAGTCCTGTTCTAATGGTTCTGCAACATTTAAGCTTTCCTTTCAACAGCTCCTTGAGGTTTATCACAGCAACAAAACATGTTCCGATATTGTTTCTCCGTAAGTTACTCACCCTTTCATATAATTCCATGCACTTTCATTATTTGGAGCTTTCTGGATGAAATCTTGAGCATACCTGACAAGGAAAAGAAATGACAGAACTTTCATATTTTGATGCTCACAATCATGAACTTACTAACACTGGTAAGACTGAAATATCTTCTGGTTTATGCAAAAATTAAGTGACTTCACATGCTAAAAACCAACTGCTGCATAAGAAACAGGCCAAGCAAATTCACAACACATACATAATACTGGTCAACCCAAAATGAGAACAAGCTCCACTTGTTCAATCCTGTAAGATATAATGTGTCACAGGTACAATGGAAATTGGCAGGTTCAGCCTGCTGCTAAGTTAACATACAATTTGTTTTCATGTTTCGCTTGATTTTTATTTTACCGATCTTCCTGTTCATGGAAAAATTTCATACCGAATGTTACTCTCACACAATATAGCCATGTTCCTTGACAATACAATCAATCCTGACTTGAGACAATGTATAAATATATTCTTCTCATTTTTGGACTTTACACTTCTTGGGGCAATCTTTTACGAGAAAAGCGATGCGCCCACTATCCCATCAACTTGTTTATTTGTCCACACTGCATCCCCCTTGGTAAATCATTCTTGAGGATCAGATTTATAATTTTTTTTATAAATTCACTAGGACAGAACTATTTGGCTCACTAACAAAACTACCACATAATTCTACAAATGATCTGTATAATTTAAAAGATGATAAACAGTTGTATAAGCAAATCTCATCATATGTTCCTCTACTTCTCTATTAGCATGTTTAGATCACAAAATGATTAACAACACTTATTTTTTTCTTTTTAAAAACTTCCTCTAATGATGCCTCAGGAACCTAAATTCTTGTTTTGGGCAGACCAGCCGTATTTTAGGAATGAAATTTTTACTTCAATTCCTTCTTGATAACCTCATCCGTGAATCCAGATGTGTTCTTGATGACAAAATGTCTCTGGTTCCATGCTGAGTTGTTACGCAAGTCTTCCTTCAACAGCTGATCCACATAATCCAGTTCTTTGTCCCATAAATTAAACTGCTGGATGCACCACTGACTGTAAAAAACAACAGGTGAAATTCCTTTGCACTATAGATCAACACATCCTAAATATGATAGAACATCTCAAATCAATTCACTACACAAATGAAAACATTGCCCAAAGATGAGTTTTCATGCATTCTTTGCGACTATTAAATCTTACATTGTTTTGTTCACACTTAACCCTGAATTTTCATGCATCAGTGCTCAATGTTAAATAGTATAAAATTGCATAAATTTATAATTATGATATTTAAACCTCTGCATTCACAAACCAATCCTGTCCTTGCTCAGGCACAAAAACTGTTCATGTATTGCAGAACTAATTACAATAATGGAATATCTATCACAGAAAACAACCCTTTCTTCCGGCCTATTTAACTGCACATATGTATTTCTTCCTACCATCTGTAACAAATTAAGGCATGACATCCAAAACAATTTACCGGTGCTGCCAGGCATGATAATTTTTGGCATCATCCTTCAGGATTTTCTCTGTGAATTTCAACTCTTGTGATGGCTCTTCTAACCATTCCACAATAACACGACGATGGTGCCTGTGAAGAAGCCACAAATAATTTTCTATAGTAATTGCAGAATTCTGAACAATATTCAAGGTAACATGGAGGAATCAGACCTCATGGACATGCACAAAAATTATGCGGTAGAGTAAGGGTGCTGCTGTTCGATCTCCTTTTTCAGAGATGAACTTATAAAATATGCCATCAGATAAAGTTTTTGTCGGTGCTTGAGGAAACAGTTTTTTACATGTAGTTGGTTTGTTGTTTTTTTTTAGCGAAAATCCAACTCTGGAATGCTAACAGCCAAAGTATGTGAAGTATGATCATGTTGTTCAAGCCAGCCGTAGCCATTATTTCTATCATCACCCAAAAGTTGATATGGAATTTTCATGGCAAACAATGCATGTCATTCAGATACAAAATACTCCACTTGTGAACTTATTGTTTAGAAATTTATCTGAAAAGAATTACATAAAACCAGTGTTACTTCAGCAGAAATTGATTTGGATGTCTGTTATTTCCATCCATTCCACTGAGCTTTTACATTGTACACGAAAAATGTCCACCCTGGCACAGAAATATAATGAGAATGCAATCCCACATTTTATTGGATTTTTATCATCACATTAATGATAAAACAGGGAAACACATCCAGGAGGATGAAAATATAAAAAAGAAAACAAAAAAAAACTTGCACGACTCAAAAAAATTAAATTATTTAATAAATATATCAAATTGAGACAACTGACTCTTTTTTTCCTTTCCAAAATGTCCTATAACCTATCTCTACCTACAGTTGACTCCACATAACATGAAGTCGCTTTACGTGATCTTCTTTCTGTGCGATGTTTTCTTTTTTTATCTCTTTCCCAATGCCTCATTTCCAAGGGGAAAAAAACGCTTAGCATGACATCTTGGAATATGTCTTTACTCTTTGTGCGATCTCATTTTCATGACCGACAGAGGAGGAAAAATGCTTAGCATCATTTTCCTAATCCATGTCATGGTCAAATGCACGCCGTCATCTTTTGTAATTGCTGGTTCACTACAGCTCGTACCTGCCATTGTTCTGTATCTGTCTTGCTATGTTTACACCTATTAATGTCACCTACCCAGCATGCGCCCGTGGCCCCATGCGTGTGGCTGGATGTGGTCGCTTTGTCCATGAGTGTAGGATTCTACAAATTTTATTCTGCTGGCATCACCGATTCTTCATGCGAGATCAAATATATTGCCATATATATGTTATTCAGCAGGTGGATCGATGATGCAATATAATAATAGTAAATGATGATCTGATGTTGCAAAATGCACAGGGCCACTGATTTTGCTCAGGTCGGGCACTGAGAGCGGAGGTTACCATAGGGAGAAAGAGCAAACGGGTTACCCACCTGGAGGAATCATAACATGCGTGGTCACAATTTTTTTACTTTTTTTTTAAACTACATAATAGAGATTCAATCATTTTCACGGGACATGAAGCAAAGGCAGCAAGCGCCAGTAAGTCCATGAAGGTGTCAAATACCATGCTCACTCAGTCACCGCAGGTGGGAGATGTTTATTGTGTTAGTTTAGGCTCAGTGCTACACAATGCGAGTGTGAGCAGTGGGAGGGTGAAGACAGGAGGGAGACTTGTCTGTAACAATTGGGCTGACCAGGCTGCTTAAGAATTCACGTGAAAATTACCTTTAGGTTTTATTCAGCTTTGTCAAAAATGTTTTACATACACCTACCCAAGTCTTACAAAGTCAGGGGTCGCATTTTACACCAGAGAAGCATTTTTACCCTCATGTAGATAGGAGGTCTGGATCCAGTACTACATGTATAGTGTCTCTTTGAGTTTAATGTCTTTATGCTGACTTTCAATTTTCATCTACATGGATGTAGTGATGTATTATTGCCCGTATTGGTTATAATGAAACAGAGCATTCTCTTTTAAAATGTGTCATATACCATCACTTTGAATGAATGCATTTTTTAAACAGTAACCCTTCACATACACATAGCCCAACAGACAAAAGAAAACCGTCCTTTAGAAAAAAAATTCATAGTTTACCTATGCTTAACATGATTTGATGAATAGTGCGATGTTATTTATTATGTCCCCCGGACGTCATGTTAAGCAATGTCGACTGTATGACTTTATCATTCTTCATAACATTAAGCGCTATGCCTTTTTTGCAATGTATACTTCTTTAATCCCTTTTTGGGAAATTTCGCCTTAGTGTCATTGCAGCCCAGTTACAACTGTAACTGTTGTCGCCACAGTGCAGCGCTTTTTTTAGGGGGGGAATTACGGATTACTTTTTCTTTGAGTTTGCCTGCCAGTGGCCTTGTTGGCCGGTTCTTCCCGACTTCCAATTGCCAAAGTATCTTAACATATATGCAACCTGCACACAGGCTATTCGTGTTTTTCGTCCTTATTTGAGAAGACTAAGTGCTCAATCCTATCTAACAAGAAAATATGAGGAAAATCCAAAAATTTCAACATGCCTGCACCGACCGGGAATCAGATCTAGCACCTTCAGCATGAGAAGCGAGACACCTTGCCTCTAGACCAACATGTCCATTAATGATTATGGTGTCCATATGAGCATGTTTATTCAGATGAAAACATGCACATTTAATTATTAAAAAGACAGAACTGCCAGTGTATCAAATAAAGATATGGTATGTAATATTAAACTTGTTGTAGCATGCTTACCACACTTGGTAATTCTTTGGGTTATCCTCTATCACCTGTGATATGTACTTGAGTTCTTCTTTCAGATCTTTATTCAAATCTTGTAAAATGTTTCGCCGATAATTCCTGTGTCAAAAGACAGCAAATTTTAATTACATATTAGATAAGATGAAGTTAAACAACTGTACAAAATAGTAATTTTCTGAGGCAAGACAGATATTATGAGGAACAGATCTGTCCAGAGTTAAAGCTAAGTATTAAAAAAATTCCGTACACTACAAATCATGAGGAAAATGTACTAGATTAAATACTATTCAATTTTTGAGAGTTGGCATCTTATCGATCTGCGCTGAATCATTTGCGAAAAAATAAAGTAGTTATAGAAGTAACCTACTAGTACTAGTCTGTAACTATTTACAATGTTCTGAATCACAATTAAATGGAACAGACAAGTGACACAACTGGCTGACTACGACCAGTTTTTTAAGATTTTAAGTCCTGAGTATGAATTATAACACTAAGGTTCTCACCATACGGAGTAATTGGCAGGATTGAGCTCAGCAGCTTCTTTTGTCAATCCCAAAGCCCTTTCTGATTTCTCATCAGCTGCCACAACAGCACGAAAGTAATCGTAGATATCCTTGACTGAAATGTAATACATCAAGAACTTTTTCACTCTGTCAAGAGAGAGAAAAATTTCCCAATTTATATCACTGAGCATGTCACAGTACTTTCAAGACTGGGTATGTCATTAAGATCATGCAGCTGATCAATACAAACACAAAGATGGTATTGGCTCCTGTTGCAAATTTGTTAACAATTAGTATTAATTAAAAGGCCACGCTTATTCGCAGATGTCTGCGGATAAGAGCTGGATCTTATTCGCAGATGTCTGCAAATAAGATCAGAATCTTATTCGCAGATGGATTTTTGGTTTTGTGATTTTATTTAGGAACAGCTCCTTTAGATCACAATTCTGGCTTGTTTTGTTGAATAATTAGGCTCTTCACTCAGTAAGATGGCTTGATTCGGAGTAAGGCATGGTGTTTCTTACGGTAATGATGCACTAAGTTGTCTTTTTTTTCAGCAGTACTTATCAGTTATTATGTCCTCAGTAGCATTAAAGAGAGACTCTGCATGGTAACGCTTTTACTCAGGTTCCCTGGTGGCACGCTAAGTAAAATTGCCTGCCAAGTTGGTAAGTGGGATTCGGATCTCCGCAAGAACTGACTTTTTTTTTTTTTTTGGGTTACTTTTTCAGTTTTTATTTCTGCTTTCCCCCCACTGATCGTCGTTGCTTTGCTCCAGAGTATAAAATTGTGCCTAGGAGTAGGATTTTTTTGTCAGATGTGAAGTCACAGAGAAAGTCAGACAGAGCAGATTAAAATGAACTAAATTCCCATGCATGGTGTTTCTTACGGTAATGATGCAGTAAGTTGTCTTTTTTTTAGCGGTACTTATCAGTTATTATGTCCTCGGTAGCATTAAAGAGAGACCCTGCATGGTAATGCTTTTACTCAGGTTCCCCGGTGGCACGCTGAGTCAAATTGCCTGCCGAGTTGGCAAGTGGGGTTCGAATCTCCGCAAGAATTGACTTTATTGGGTTACTTTTTCAGTTTTTGTTTCTGCTTTCCCCCTACTGATCGTCGTTGCTTTGCTCCAGAGTATAAAATTGTGACTAGGAGTAAGATTTTTTTGTCAGGTGTGAAGTCACAGAGAAAGTCAGACAGAGCAGATTAAAATGAACTAAGAATGCAAACAAAAAAAAAGTAATCCAAATAGGACTATGTAAAACAATGACAAATAGCCGAAGCAGAAGACCCCCAAAATATATTTTCAGTGTACAGGGTGGATCTAGATCTAGATCTAGGCTAACTCACGACAGTGACAGATGAAATTTTCAGTTCACACTGTCTAAAAGAAATCATTTAATGATTCATGTTTAAAATTTGATTTACATTTTTATTTCTAATTAGCAACTGTCCCGTTCAATGAAAAGGAATAAATAAAATCAACAGGAATAAGTAAAAGAAGTAATCTGGAGCACACTAGTCATGATCAGTTTCCCCACGACATCAATTTTGCAAAATCTTTAGGAAACAAAATGATTCCTATACTAATACTGTAACGTAATGAGCAGTACTAGATCTATCTAGATTTAAGAAAAAAAAAAAGCTCCGGCGTGGGACTGAACCCATGACAATTTGATTTGACAGATTGAACCTATAGTCTCCGACTGATGACTGCAGACGCTAGGCATTGCCCCACGGCAGACCACTGTAGGCTGGAGGAACTTTTCCATAGTAGACACCACGAAACCAAGAAACCCCCATCTGCAAATAAGATCGGGATCTTATTCGCAGACGTCTCGAAGAAGCAATTCGTAATTAAAATGTTGGGGAAAGCATGCCAGCAATCCATGCATTGTTTTGTTCCCATCAAATGTGAAAGAGGCGAGAACTTTGACTTACAACTAAGTTTCAAAGAACAGGTTTTACTTTTAAATCCAGTAGGTAGATCTAATACAGCCATATAAACTCTCACCCCGCGCGCGATCCGTAAAGCCCGGTGTCCTTTCAGTGACCTTACTCACAGGGAATCTTATCTGGGGTCACTGATCCTTGCCACTATGCGATGACCACACATGCTGTCCACGTGGTTCGGTTTTTATTGATCAGTATGAAAACATTCGCTGCTATTGCCTTATCACACTTGACAATGAATTAACCAGCAAAACCTTAGTCTGTCAGTCTCTAACCTATGATTCCAAACTGACAGCTGTGGTTTTTGTGAGAACGAAGCATGATAACCAGAACTCCAGATGGTGGTCAGCTTACAGAAAATGAGATAGATCTAATATTGCAAATTTGTTGAGCAACAGCTCACATGTCAATGTTACATCTTTTGAAAGTGTGGGGAGAGCCTTTGAAAGCTTAGTCTTTGTGATTCCGACAGGTGGTTCACTGGTTAACATGTCCATGTCACAATACCTTTGATTTAGAAGAGATGTACAGTGAACAATAAGACGGTGTTTACGTCTCAAAAAGGTCAGTGACCCAACACGTGAAAATACGGCTTGCGCCTGGCGCGGTCAGCTTGACCTTGCCGACTTTTGCCACCCGTGCAGCATGAGCGCTTGGGAAACATGGGCGGCATTTGCCGCCCTGCGCAGGGTGAGGGTTGAGTAAATTTCTGCGATAATTTTTCATTCAGATCTGGATCTATATTGCACACACTGAGTGGGAATATTAGGCCTATATTTCATAAATCTAGCAGACAAGGTAACACTAGCTCGAGGCTAGATCTAGCTGAGATCTAGATCTAGATCTAGATCTAGATTTCTAGATCAAAATCTAGACTCTAGATCTAGATTTCTAAATCTTATCCACATCGCAACATGCATGTAGCCTACGGCTCTCAAGCACAATGTCTCACACTGATCGCTGTATGCAATCTGAACAACTGGATTTGGGCCATCGTCCTGAGGAATAGGTTTGATATCTTTCCATTCCGGCCTGTCTTTATAAGGAACCCACGTGTCGTGGGAGCTTGCATCGTCTGAACTGCCTTCCGACATTGTTGTTGTTTCCAGAAACCGGAAGTTGCAAGGGGGCCTGCCAACTTTTGTAGCCACCCTCAGTTAGCAAGCCAAATTAGGAATATGTCATTGCAACAGATCAAATTTTTGTTTCCAGCGCCAAGTATAGTTGGCCAACAATTTGGTGGAACATCAAATGGATGTTAATTTTACTTGCCAGTATACATCTAAATACGTACAGAATTAAATTGGCATAAAATTTGTTTAAAAGTAAGTCCTAATAATATCGCCGAGATAACAGCGGAATTCATTATCCACCACAGGTGGCAGAATCTATTTCTAGCCACCTCCTACCTTCTTTGCGTTCCGCGTAAACTGAAAGGGTGCCGCGAAGCTGAATCATTATGGAGGCGGGAAGGATTGTGCAACGTAAACAAACAATATAAACAAACACAATTGAGAGACGAAATAGCATGCATTCGAATTTCAGAGCAGAAAAGAGTAACAGTGAATATAACATCAAGGTTAAAGAGCTAGAGGCACAACACCTTCAGCCACAAAGTAATAAATTAAGTAATATGCAGTACCACATGTAGCCTAGTATTTTATCCACAAAAAAAAATGTAAATCGCTTGACATTTCACTTACAATGGCGCAGATCCTAAATACTACTTTTATTTTGTTGGGAAAGAGAAAGGAGAGAAGAGGAATGATTTTGACAGCCCTGGATTAAACATAGGCCTACCCTCAAGGGGAGATCAAACTATCTGAATCATATAATATATTATATATTTTTTCACGATTCCAAGTTTCCTGATATTTTTACTGCATTGCGTTGAATTGTGTACAAACATAATAGGTCAATATGAACAAAGCATTGAAAAAAGTCTTCGTAAAACCGAGACAAGTCTAGTTGCAGAGATTCTTTATCTAAGGGAGATAATTTTTGTTTGTTTCTCTTGCAATCTTGAGGTATTTTTATGTCCCTTCTTTCCCTCTCTCTATCAATAGTCTGATGCAGAATCTATTCTTGGCGTGTTTATGTCACATACACTAAAGCATTCTTCAAACTGCTGGTTTTTTAAGCTCGATTGTATGGTTTCAGTTTGATTTCACGTAATACTACAGAACTGCAGTTTCTCAGAATTTTGAGTTACTGGTACCAGGAATGTCGGCGAAGCATTGCGTGATGGTTCTACCACATAATTTTGATACTATAAATTAAGCACACAAAGTTTAGAGGGTTGATTTCCTTTTGACACTGCAGGATTGTCACTTTTCCAAAGTTTGACGTTATTTGAATTTTAAAATGGTGGCAGGTGACTGAATTATGGTTTAGGTCACAATTTTTGGATCTAATTGAAATATTTTAGTACCAAAATCCTACAGTAATGAGAGCCAGAGGGCCGTTTCTGAACCTCGTTTATGCCTTTCACAGTTACCGACGTGCATGCAACTAGACCTTTTACCTCTTTTCTGTGCTACAAATTTCGCAGGGGGTTTTTGTTGTTGTTGTTGTTTTCATTGTGAAACAAATAGGCCCACTCAGTGACGAAGAAACCAGTCTTCACTCAAGTCGACATTAAGATATTAGACAAGAGTTCGATTTGCTGAAATTTCCCGGCAAAAAAAAGGGAAGGAGCGAGTAACGTTCTAACATGCACGACAAATACAATTGTTTATTGGCTTTTCGTAAACTAGGAAACACCTCAGCCAACACTCTGTCTAGCTGCCTAACTCCTTGGTAGAATCACAATGGTGAGAATCGTGCTCCAGCAATGCTGCAGGCAGACGACGCACTCACCCAAGTCCCTTTTGCATCTGTTTTGTCTGAGTACGCGAGGTCTCTCCTTCTGCCTGCTGTCTCAAGACAATAGGCTTCACCAGGTTTACCAAAAATTCCCAAGGCTCATGACCTTAACCTTGCCCCTAAGTGAGGCAAAGCAAAGTGAACCATGCTCATTGCATTACTAGTCATTTGATACAATCCGCCTCAAATTTACTCATGTTTTGCCTCACCTCTGCTGTTTACCACCGTTTTTGACGGTTGGCCTACTGTCAGTCTTTTGGGTTTTTCCCACTATTTTGTGTTCGAATATTCTGACCCGTCCTAAAACTAGCAAGACAGATTTGTGCCAGTCTGGCCAGTGTGCGAGGTCCCGTTTATCTCCACAGTTTACATCTCACACTAAAACCAAATCAAAGCAGACTTGACTCATTGATCCACCAAGCTCAATGAATTTGAAAAATTTGAGTGTAGAATGTAAACATTTTATACATGCATAGGATTGTTTTACAGTTGGTGTTGCTTTCTAGTCTAAATCGGTTGTGTTCGGCTTACAATTACATACATCACGCATCATAGTACGATGCTGGGGCAGAAGTTGAAATCATTGGCGACGCAAGGAATATACCTGTATTTGCGCTACTAATCCACTCAGAGCACGTGAGAGCACGTATGCGTACGTGTTGCTGGGATAACTAAATCTGTGACGTAACAGGCTTTTAAATCGCAGTCCAAAAGTTTGAGAACCAGTGACCCTAAGTTTAATGGATTCCCTTTGACGTCCGCCATGCCCACGTCTTCTCTAATTTAACTTCAAGATTGAAACCTTAATACGACGGAATGACATTTTCTCTGCTCTGAAATTCGTTATGCATGAAGACATTTCTGAAGTTTTTGTAGGAACCTGAAGCAAAACCAGGCAAGGCTCGTGACAAAAAGAAAAAATCTAATTACGTTAGGGCTTCTCATACCTTTTTTGAGAATTAATAGATTTACGTAGGCCTATTCTGTAGGGCATAATGATAAAGGGCCTAATATTGGCTATAAAAAAATTAAAAAAAAAACATTGGGAAAGAATGAGAGAAATTAAAAAAGACGGATAAGAAGAGAAATAATTGGTGTATGCTGGGTGAGCGAGTTTCAGAAAATGTCTCACAAATGGTAACCTAATGGATGCTGGGAAAGGTTTCATGCCTGACTTAGAAACAAAGGTTCCAACAAATGTTTTCTGCGCGGCATCGGCAGTTTGTAGCGACAGCCGAATCAAATTTTCTGCGCTTTGTCAAGCTTAGCTGACATGCCATTGTTGTGAGAGAAGCCCCTCATTTGATTCCGTGGGGTAGCGTGGGGCTTCAGCGTGATTGCCATTGAGACTCTCCGCTGAATCGAACTTCCAATCAAGACCTGCAGCGTTGTCACGGAACGTAACCTCTTTCTTCTGCCAACTCCTCTCAGACCACCAACGCCAATCAGGAACACCACGTAAAAGTCTTTCAACAACTTCCTCGTCCCCCTCTCCACTTCACTGAGAAAATAAAAAAAAAAAACCAATAGTCAGACAGTCCGTTTCCTTCCGTATGCAATGTTCATTTCTGGGTCATTCCAGTTTTCCTCCAGAAGCTCTTAAGTTTTATTTGTCACTATCCTATTCTTTCTTTCATTCAAAAGACAGATCTATCTATCTATCTATCTATCTATCTATCTATCTATCTATCTATCTATCTATCTATCTATCTATCTATCTATCTATCTATCTATCTATCTATCTATCTGCCGCTCCTGTCTGTTGGTCTGTCTGTCTGTCCGCCTGTTTGTCTGTCTGTCTGTCCGTCTGTCTGTCTGTCTGATTGTCTGCTTGCCTGTCTGGCTGTCTGTTTTTCTATACGTTTTCCCCTTCTTTTGTTCGTAGTTAATTGTACTCCAGTTTATCCTCACATTTTTATTCTTATTATGTTCCTACGTCATTAAGAAATCGGTCTTGAGTGTCACTGCGAGACAATAATTTCTGGTCATTAAGATTTTTTTTTATTGGTTAGTTGGCTCGTGGGTTGACCGCTTGTTGCTGTTGTTGTTGTCTGTCCCATAAAACACAATTTCGTCTCTGATTTGTATGCCCCTGCCTCCGAAAGACTGGTCGACGGCGTGATTTAATGTACTTTTGTTTTGCTTTGTTTCGTTCTTTCCCTAGAATCTTTATTTTTACAAACTGCATCTATCTTACGTCCACGAACAAAGCGTCTTGTATGTTTCAATGAATGAATTTAACGTGGCTACTGTGATCTTTTTCTTTTTTTTTATTTAGTTTTCTTCTTCCTTCATTTTCCTTCTTCTAAATCTCTAATTCCCTTCGTTTCCTAGTTTTTGCTCTATCCTCAACGACACCACCCATAACTCTCCGGGTTTTTTTCGGAGGGTGGGAGCGGGACCATTAAATTTTCTATGGTATTTTTCCTTTCCTTTCGGTATCCGAGGGGATCCTCTTAGTTCGTAATGACACAAAATCCGTCTCCTGGCAACAAGGGCTGAATGAAGAATGACAAGGTCTTCCTGCTTACGGTGGACAGCAGTTGTCTCCCCTGCTGTGCTAGGAACTACTATTTTGACCAGATTCAGAGCAATTACGTCTCTTCTCCGTGAGACGTAGAAAAGCTCCATTATTTCAACCCGTTGAGGATGGAATCCCGTCAACGTAATTAAATTTTCAGGGCAGTGTTTATGAATACCAAGAAATTTAATGTAGATATGTTATAATGTAAATGCTTTAAGTTGGCCCACTATTTTAGCGAAGCGTTTGTGAATACAGGCATCTCTCTTCATTCTCCCCTTTAAAATCACCCTCTCTTTCTCTTTCTCCAGTGTCTCGGTTCTGATCTACGTTTCTACTTTTTATTTCTGTCTGGTCTTACACCTTCCTTTCTTTTTTTTTTCTTTTTTTTTTATACTTTATCATCTCCATCTTTGACCCTCTCTCCTCTTTTTCAATTCCAACTTTGTCGATTTTCAAGAGGATTTTAATCAGACACAGCCAGGTCGTTAATCATCATGTTTAAGTAGATTTGTTTGTTAATGAGTTTCACCCGCCAGACAAATTCTAATGTTTCACCACCGTCTGAGTAGTTTTGTTCTCATTAAGAGGTAAGATGCAATAATAGTGTTAAGACTTGCATGTGGTTCGGGACAAATCCCGTATGGATAGCTCTGTTTAATGAAATCAGCATTTCTTCCCAGGCGCTAAACACATTCTGTCAACTACTTCAGACACTGGAAGGGCGTGTTTCCTCCTTTTGACTGTGTGTGGCCCTGGTGTAAG
This sequence comes from Onchidella celtica, assembly GCA_963931925.1. Taxonomy (NCBI): domain Eukaryota; kingdom Metazoa; phylum Mollusca; class Gastropoda; order Systellommatophora; family Onchidiidae; genus Onchidella; species Onchidella celtica. Next base: position 93,960,599 of record OZ007567.1, on the reverse strand, counting down.
CATGCAGGAGAAGATTGAAGTCATAACTTACAATATATTTAAAAGTAAAAATCAAAAACAAAAAAAAAAGCTCACCCCTTCATCAGACACCCCAAAATTGCCCCACAATTGTCTCGCCGTTGCTTTAGATTGATGATTACACCGTCTGTGCGACACTTTGAGCTATTATCCGTCGCTAATGGCTTGAACCCAGTGGAGTATCCAGGATGGAGCAGATGGAGTATGTGGCCTGGGCGCCACATTTGGGCCAAATATTCCTCTTATGAACTGAGCCAGAATGTCACAGAAAGCAGGTTTCAAGCGAGCGAGCCTTGTTTCGGTTTCAAATTGACGAAATATTATAAAAACCACAGAGAAACCATGGGGTCGCAGCAAGGCTTAAAGCAATGTCAAAAACTTTTAGCCAGTTCTTGGCTTTGTTTCAGTTTCACGAGTGGACGTGGTGTAGTTTAACTCCAGAGTCCACAAAACCGAGGCAAAACAAAACTGATTCAGTGCGCTAGGGGAATTATAGTATTCCAAACAGTTAAAAGTCCTGTGGTAGATATCGCCATTGCGCTGTCTTGTGTGTGCACGTGGGATGTAAAGGGTGAAGGAAGTACATGTACATGTATGGATCTACCAGTTGCTGCAGCTCTGCCGCCACGTCCACCAGACACGGTTCCTTCTGGCCACTGAGGGTGGTAGTGGTAGGGCACTGAGTCATGCCTGTCTTGCGACGGCTCTGACTCAGATTTGAACTTGCTTGGAATCAACCAAGGAGACAATATATTTATGTCAGTCTCACTAATGCACAAGATTCCATTTAATTCCACAGTCCATAGAACCAAGGCAAACCATGCTGGACTCAGTTCCCTGCCAGCCTGACAACCCAGAGCCGTTTTAATGCTTTGCTCAGGGGTGCATTTAATGAAGTTAAGTCGGCCCTGTTAACAACTTACCATACAAAGTGCCATAGCAAATAAGCTCTACCAAACTGTCTTTACTATCCTGCGTGTTTCCACATATTTAACCCTCTTGCGCCCAGACGAAATTGCCAATCCCAGAACTTCTGAAATAATATGCTGAACTGATTTTGAATAAATCTAGTTAGATTACTGCGAAAATATAGATATTTAATTGGAAAAATTAGTTCATAATAAAATGGAAGAGTAAGTGTATCAAAGACTCATCATTTTGGCTCCAGGTGACCTGTTTCAAATATGGTACACTGGTCGCCAGAGGGTTAAAAAAAAAGTATGATTTCTGTCTGCCAAAGTCTGCATGACAACCAAAGAAAAAAGATGAATGAAGGCACCAAACGTGTATTGATTTTTTAATGGGTCACCATCTACTCCAGTCCTGCTTCCTGGACCACTTGTGTTGATTCTCAACAGCCCATACACAGGACCGATTAGTGGGAACTGCTCACACAAGTAGGACGGGTGCTACTGTGCGGTGGAAAGATTTATTTTAGATCGGGGATAACTTCATGAATTTGTCACAAGACACTGTATGATTGTTTTGTTGTTTTTTTATGTTAAGAAAGACTTGAAATTTTTCAGTGTGTCATCCCCCCCCCCCCCCCCAAAAAAAACAACTACTACTGATAATCATAATATAAGAATAATAATGATATTAAACCGACTTTAGCTGTGCGGCTAGCATCTGAAGACGGTTTACATTGTTGATATTACGGCACAGTTTACGGAAGTTGTGCTTAGTGAAATCCTAAAAATGCTCATTCATTTGGGCAGAGCATTTCGAATAATCGATAAACAATATGTTTGCTACCAATTTCGAAGCTCTACGGTGGAGTCGATTATAGACTGGTAAGACTGTCATCTTTCTACATGAAAATTACAAAGTGATATAATGATCATCTATGTTAAGCAGTCCTACCCATTCCTTACCGAGCACCAAGTCCCTCCTCTGCCTTCACCTTTTTTTTTTTCTACAATTGTGGACTAAATAATAATTAACGAAAGGCGAAACGGACGGAAGAAAAATCAAGTTTGAACATCTTCGGACTGGGGCATTTTCCATTTAAGATGAAAACTTACCATGAAAATGTTCTATGATAACTTACTAGAAGTTAAACTGCTTCCTTGCTTTCTTCTGAATCAACACCGAGATTGCAGACCTTTCAGTTTGCAGTAGGACGTTTATTATAACGATTTGTTAGCAATAGGACATTAATTAGAATGACCTGTCAGCATTAGGACATTGGTTATAACGATATGACAGGAATAAGGCATTAATTATGACGGTATATATATCAGCAACAGGACATTAATTATAACGACATGTCAGCAACAAGACATCAATTTTAACGATTTGTCAGCAACAGGACATTAATCATAGAGACGTGTCAGCAATTGGACATTAATCATAATATGCCAATAATAGGGCATTAATTATACGACGTCAGCAATACGACATCAACTATAAAGACATGTTATCTACCAGAGAAAGAATGTAAAGCCTGTACACCACGAACCTCAAACGAAATGTCTTCACGAAACTCACAACTTCAATTTAACAGCACAAATGACGTGCCGAATGTCCAATTCCATTACGAGATAAAAAATTGATCTCCAAAATCCGTAAATGTTTTTGTGTTACATTTTTTTGTTTTGTTGAGATGCTGACAAAATCCCCCGGTTAAAATTACTTCACGGCCAAATTTTCCCGTATTTTCTACAGCGAGTTGAGATTTTATCGGTTCACTTGTCAAGTGGCCGGTCTCGAGGAGATAAAATATGGAGAAAAAAAAAAGTTTTACGGCGCATCAGGTAAGGGGAAGGGACATAGTTTTGAAGGCCTTGTCCGGGTGGTGAAGAGAGAAGAATTGCTCAGTGTTTTACTTGGGGCCATGGAACACGCCACTTCTCCAAGATGAACCCACCATATTATGACCCACAATGGTGACCGAGCTTTGCATGACCGTACCCTCACACTGCAGGTTACACAGACATAAATAAAATGCACGAGTGTGATCATGTTAGTCTATCCTATGTGGTATTTTGACAAAAATTGGTTTACAGCCGCAAAATCATTGCCCATGGAGTTGTCTCTCTCTCTCTCTCGCTCACACACACACACATTATTATACACCCACAAACTTATTATTATATTCGTGCACGCTTACACACGCCTAAACACATGTGCAAGTCGAGAAAATCTTCGAAATTCGAAGAAAGATTACATCTCTTATTGAAGTGTTGTGGGTGAAGGTCATGACGTCGGGGAGTGGGCCGGAGGGTAGGAGGGGAGGGAGAGATGTCCATTCACTCTGCAGTTCGCACACCTTTGACCCCGGTTATAAATAGCTTCTGAGAGGAAAATAGCAATGGAATTATTGCCCGTGGACAAAGGATGATACACTTTCAACAATTTTAGGATCCAAAAACTTTGATTTTTCTCAGGAAGCCTATTCTTTGGACTACATAACTGTCTTTAGCCATGTGTCTCCTCCCACCACTACCCCCCCCCCCCTTTTCCTCGTGACCCCCCCCCCTCCCCCCGACCCCGTGTACCCTCAGTTCAGCGCCGACGTCGTTATTTTACTTCTAAAGCAATCAATTATGTAAGTATTTTTGAAAAAAAAAAAAAACAGCATTTTATTTTGACATGTCTCAAATCTGTAATAAATTCGGTAGGTCTTAACATGATTTAACAACTGAATAATAATATATAAACTTTTGAAGTACTGTGCTCATTTCTTAAGTTGTCTATTCCAGTAAGCCAGCAAATCTGTGAATAGTCAGGCAAATAAAACCCAAATGCTTTTGTCTGTAATTTGATTATAGTACGGACCTTTGCTGGACTGGGAATCTGTTGACAGGTGTTTATGATGTGCTCGTCAGTAAAGCGACCGAGACATAAGGAGCAGTGCATACAGAGAAAGATTACTGATGACATTGTACTCCTGTGAGCATAACGCCCTTATTATAAGCCTCACATCATTAGCAGCAGCAGCAGCAGCTCAGTGTGTAGCTTCTAACACGTGTGTCTTAATGAGGCATGACGTGCATTGCTGATAGATGTGTCATGGTGATCAGTTTGATTACATAAAATGATCATTTTCTTCTCTCCGACATTACTGACAAATACATATTTACAAACAAGTTTATTATATGCAGGAGGTCTTAAAAGATGCTCCAGTTTTCACCACGCTGTAAAAATGACGGCAACAATAACAAAGATATTTAAATTAAGCTTTCAGTCCTTCCAGGTTATTTTTCCCCGCTGTCATATCGAAAGTCCAGCCTGTGACTTCAATACCAACATTCAGCACAGCGGAGAACTATGCGAACTGAAAACCCCAACATTCATCGCCACCACTGCGAGATTTCATGAATACTAAACCAAATATTATCTGACTTCTGTTTTTCACTTCTCACTCGTCCACCATTTTTTTTAAATCATTACTGTAAATCATCGATGCTCCCGAATCCAAAAATCCCTACAGATATATTGCTGGGTCCAGCTAACCCACGGCCCTAAACGAACCATTTGATTTGTCAAGGAAGCGAAGCATCATGTCTCGGAAACTATCTCACACCATCAGAGAGGGAGATAGAGGTTAAGAAACGCGTCAAGGAAAACGATCAACATTAACGGCCTCAACATTTAGCCCGCGGTGTAATATGCCTGTCAGATTAAAAAAGAAAACATTGTTTTGTGTGGAAGTGTGCGTGTGTGCGCGCGCGTGTGTGTGAAAGTGTTTGCGAGAATGCACACCAAAAAGGGCGCGTGTGCTTTATCTTGCCGTGACCTTTCCCACACACGAGCAAATCATCGATATCTGACAATAAAAAAACAAACAAACAACAAAACAAAACAACCTCCATTTGATGAACCAGTTTTCTCTTTCGCTCTTTGCCCAACTGCCTGGCATTCTCAGAGATTCCAGCGCCAGCGTCATTGACAGAGATGCATTTAAATTTGGCACGATCAGGGTGAGATTTTTGACATCACAAATCATTTCGTGACTGCGATTAAAACTTAGCAAACTCGAGTTGCCATGCACCAGGACGTGGGTCCTAAAGTTTCCCCCTACTTTAACGTTTTCCATACCAGCGGACCACGTTTTTTTTTTTAACCCTAAAGGGCTCAAAAATGAAACAGACAAAAAGCCCCAAATGTCCGAACGTCGTTGAAAGGTTTCATTTTATTTATTTCACTGGAAATACCTAATAAAAAATGCATCAAAATATATATCTCTCAGTGACAATCATTTTGGTAGAAGGAACCACTTTCATTGACTGGACACAATTATTTTTTGAGATATAATTATGTCGAGTTGCAAAGATTATACCATACTTATTTGTTCACAAAGAATGGGGTACGGGATTTTGTGAAATAAAACTGAAGACAGCGTTAGTATACTCTTACTGTTGTTTTTTTTTAACTCACAGAAGGTTTTAATGAGCTCTGCATGGTCTTATTGCTTTGACAGTCCACCTAACCTATCCCCGTTTCTCCTCTTACTTGCTATGTGGCCCCCCTGAGTAAATACCCTGACGCCTGAGAAGTTAAGGGCTGTGTCCAGCCATAGATTCCTATTTACTCGCCTACTTTCCGTCTCAGTAAGATTTTTAGTCGTAAATGTGTGACAACTGAGAGACACTTCAATCCTCGACTGACATATCGTGTTGCCTAGGTTATTTCTCGTGGGCGCGTCAGGGGTTGTAAAGTACAGTGTAACCCATATAGGCAGTATTTGTAGATAACCTAGTTTCGTCGGAAAAGAAAAAGTGAGAAAATGAATTAAGGTCAAGCTCAGGTTTCAAAACTGACAGAATAACAAACAAACAGAATACATTTCTTTTTTGCTATCTTTAATGAACAAAAAATCCATTTAATATGATATGCTTACCACAAATACGACATCATTTTTAATGTTTGATGCGAAAGGGCATTTTCATTTTGAACCCCTGTGGGGCTAAGCTGAGAAAGACTGACAGACCTTATGATAAAAAGAAAAAAAAAAGAGCATGCCTCATTCCCTACGACGAGACTGATCAGTCTCTTTGTGGAATCTGAAGAAGTCGGATATTGTGGGCACACTTTCATTCGATTCTGCAAAGGTAAACAGTGAAAATTCAGTGTTCGGTCTGTGACGTCAGACTTTTAGACTGGCAGGAATTGGTATAGACTGTAGGTGGACAGTGGTCACAGTCCCTTAATCCCATACCGCATTGGGTCAAGTCTGTTTTGCCTCGGCTTTACGGACTTTGGAGTTAAACGGGACATTGCGCACTAGTGAGACTGAAACAAATCTGTCTCTCTAGATACAAAGGGAATTCAAAACCCGCCACAATACGGGCTTGACACAGTGTACTACAAGCCTTAAATGCCTCTGTTTGCTCATTGACAAAGAGACATGGATATAAATGTATAAAGGGTGTAGCGTCCCACTAGTTGAACGATCGATATTTTTCTTCCCCCTGCATGACGCGTTTCACTCGGCGACTTCCCCCCCCCCCTCTCGCCAGCAAGGCCGGTATTTCCCTTTGATGTCGCTGTGTGGCTTGTTTGTCTCACTGTAGAAAATCTAGAGCGTCTGGAAGATTCTGCGGTGTCCGAGATTACGCTAGGTCGACCTTGAGTGATGTAATGCTGTGACGTGTCTGTGTACGATTGGGTGGCCTGTATGTGTCCCGAACGATCTAGGTCTGTCTCGTGCTTATGGGGCGGTAAAGCCGCTTCCTGAACGTTCCTGGACAGAATATATATAAGGAGGGCCAGGCGAGCAGTGTGTGCAAATCGTGGGTGAAAATCGTAAGGTGCAAATCGTAGGTGTGTACATCCAGTTGTAGTAGAAGTGTAGTGCCTTCCCTGATAGGTGTAAGTAACTTGTGGATATCAGCTCGTGTTTACAGTTATTAAAGTTAGTGTTAATTGTTCATCGGATCCTGTTATTTATTTCTACAACAGTTCGAGACAGTTTCGTTTTTAAGGGGTAGACGATCAGTTCATCTGACTCTCCCCATCATAACGTGCTGAAATTTGCATCAACTGTTACATATTGGGGGCTCGTCCGGGATCCGATTAGATCAGAACAGATTCAATTCAGACCATCGACGTGTTTCTAAAGTACAGTAAATTGTGTAAAGATCATCGAGGATATCCACAACATGTCAGAGGCTATTGGAAGGCTTGGCCAGGAAGCAGACGCCTTGGAGCTCACTGGGAAGGAGAGACAGGACTACATCCGTGAAGGCCTAAGGGAGGAAAGAGAGAGGCAAGAGCGCATGGAGCAACTGAAGATAGAGGCTCAACGAGAGGCTCAAGAGAAGGAGGCTCAACGACAGGCTCATGAGAAGGAGGCTCAACGACAGGCTCATGAGAAGGAGGCTCAACGACAGGCTCAGGAGAAGGAGGCGGAACGACAGGCTCAGCTGCAAAGAGAAAAGATGAACCACGAGCTGGAGATGGAGAGGATCCGCCATCAGCGTGGAGGCGAGTCGACGCAGGGGACCAGCGACCACGCCAGTTCCAAGAGACCCAAGCTACCTGCATTTCAGGATGGGAAGGACGACCTTGATAGCTGGCTACTTCGTTTTGAGAGGTTTGCCGAGACAGCGGACTGGCCCAGATCCACCTGGACGACATCACTGTCTGCCCTGCTGACTGGGAGAGCTCTGGAGTGCTTCTGTCGATTGCCGATTGATGAGGCCAAGGACTACGACAAAGTCAAGGAAGCTTTACAGAAGAGGTATAACCTGTCAGAGGACGGTTACAGACTCATGTTCAGACAAGGTAAGCCTGAAGATGGAGAAGATGTCGGGATGTTTCTTACTAGGATCAAGACTTACCTAGAGAGGTGGATAAAGCTATCAAAGACGGAGAAGACCTACGAAGGAGTGAGGGACCTGTTCGTTAGAGAGCAGTTCATGGATGTTTGCCCACCAGACCTTGCGACCCATGTGAGGGAGAGGAAGCCAAAGACGCTACAGGACGTCGCAGACTCAGCGGAGGCGTTCCTGGTAGCGAGGAACCGGACACTCAGAGGGAGCGCCAGACTGCAAAGCCGGCCAGTGCGACGGAGTCCCAACGGAGACAGAAGCCCACAGGTCTGCCATAGGTGCCAGAGGCCGGGACATAAGGCGACGGAGTGTCGTACCAAGATAAACGACAAAGGTGAGTTGAAATGTTACCTTTGTGGAAAGCCAGGCCACGTTCGGAGAATGTGTCCAGCCCAGAAGGATACGGGGCGAGGCAAGCCGAACAAGGCGGCGGCGGCCGTAATTATAGCGGCGGACGAGTCGTCGAGACAGGATGCGACGACGGCTGACACCAGCATCAACGTTCAAGCGGTAATGAAGGACGGGAAGCTCCAGTTAGCGGTGCCTGTTACGTGCGGAGGATGCAGTGACGGAAGGACCGTGGAGAAGCTGAAGTTACCAGTGATGAAGGGCTTGATTGGAAATCGAGCAGTAGACGTCCTAAGAGATACCGGCTGTGAAGGTGTAGTGGTGCGGCGATCACTGGTGGACGACGGACAGCTCACCGGTGGGAAGAAACTCATCGCGAGGATCGATAACTCCTTGCTAGCGGCGGAGGAAGCCATCATCGACGTGAGAACGCCTTACCTGACGGGCAGAGTGACGGCACTGTGTCTCCCGGAGACCATCTGCGACCTAGTAGTCGGGAACGTGGACGGAGCGAAGGACCCGTACGACCCTGATACTGAGGTGATGGTAGGAGCGGTGACCACGAGGGCCCAGGAGAAGAGGAAGGACCAGTATACGTCGCTGAAGGTGCCGAGGGCAGAACGACACGCGGGAGTGGATAGGAAGGAACTCATCCGACTCCAGGAAGAAGACGAAGACCTCAAGAAGTTGGGGCAGAAGAAAATTCCGACCAACAGAGGCAATAAGTCCGTACACTTCGAGAGACACGGAGGTGTACTGTACCGGATTTATAGGGACATAAGACAGGCTACGATTACAAGACAAGTGGTACTACCCGAGAAACTGAGGGAGTATGTACTGAGCGTTGCCCATGATTCTATCGTCGGAGGACATCTCGGCGTGAAGAAAACGAAGGACAGGGTGATGAGCAACTTTTACTGGCCTGGTATTGAAGGTGACGTCGCGAGATACTGCCGCTCATGTGACATCTGCCAGAGAACAGTGAACAAGGGAACGACTCCTAAGGTGCATTTGCAGAGTATGCCAGTGGTAGACATCCCATTTAGGAGAGTGGCCGTGGACCTGGTAGGACCTATTGATCCCCCAAGTGAAGGCGGACATCGGTATATCCTGGTATACGTAGACTACGCTACTCGTTACCCTGAAGCGACCCCCTTGAAGAAGATTGACGCAGAGACAGTAGCAGAAGCCTTAGTAAATATCTACAGCCGTTTGGGTGTGCCCGAGGAGATCTTATCTGATCAAGGGACTCAATTCATGTCGGACGTCATGAAGGAAACGAACAGACTACTGGGAATTCGACAGTCGACCACCACAGTCTACCACCCTATGTGCAACGGGCTGGTGGAGCGATTTAATGGCACACTGAAGAAGACCTTGAGGCGACTGTGCGCGGAGCAACCTAGGCAGTGGCACCGATACATTAACCCGCTGCTCTTCGCGTATCGTGAAGTTCCCCAAGAATCGACAAAGTTCGCCCCATTCGAGTTACTGTATGGAAGAACGGTGAGAGGACCGATGCACATCTTGCAAAAATTATGGACCAAGGACGTAGAGGAGCCGGAGACAAAGACCAGTTACCAGTACGTCATGGAACTACGCGAACGGCTGGAGGACACGTGGAAGTTAGCGACGGAAGAGCTCTCAAAGGCACAAGGTAGACAGAAAACCTACTACGACCGGAAGGCTCGAGAGAGGAAGTTCCGCCCTGGCGACGAAGTTTTAGTACTGCTGCCGACAAACGCCAACAAGCTCTTAGTCCAGTGGAAGGGACCATACAAGGTAGTCTCGGTTGTCGGTGTCAACGACTACAAAGTCAAGATGGGTGTGAAAGAGAAGACATTGCACGCTAACCTTCTCAAGAGGTATATCCCCAGGACTACACCAGCGACGACGCAAGCAGCGGCGGCGGCAATGGGACCGGCATCTGTCGTGGCCGAGGTGTGTGAGATGAACGACGGCAGGAGCGACACCACACCTGGAGATGTCGACGCTATGATGGACGACGACGGTGATGGGGCTGGGACTGTGCTGGCAGAGGACGACGTGATGGACGAGAGTCAACCTGTGGAGTCAGCTGGCATGACAGTCATCGAGGACTGCGACCTGGAAGGCGACAACGGTGGAATGACGGAGGACCTTGCCGACCTAGGGAGCTGGGTCCAGAAGGAAGGCTCCGAAGATGTCCAATATGGAACGCAGCTGACGCCGGAACAACGTCAACAACTCGGCGACGTGGTGAAGGAGTATCAACGCATCTTCACCAATCTCCCCGGATGCTGCCAGTTAGGCGAACATTGTATCGACCTGACCTCAGAGGTACCTGTTCGGCAACGACCATACCCGGTGCCCTATGCTATGCGCGACTCCTTGAAGGAGGAGCTCAGCACCATGGAAAGGTTGGGCATCATACGCAGGAGCTCATCAGCGTATGCTTCACCGGTTGTTGTCGTCAAGAAGAAGGATGGATCCAACCGAGTCTGCATCGATTACAGGAGGCTGAACAAGATCACTGTGTTCGACCCTCATCCGACAGCAGCCCCATCGGAAGTGTTCCAGAGTCTGTCGAGAGGAAGAATATTCTCTCGGATCGACTTGAGGAAGGGATACTGGCAAGTGCGAGTCCGGGAACAAGACATTCCCAAGACAGCGTTCGTCACAATGGGCGAACATTACGAATTCACCCGGATGCCCTTCGGGATGATGAACTCAGGAGCTACACTGAACAGGATCGTGAAGCCATTGATCCAGGGACTGAACAATGTGACAGCGTATGTGGACGACCTGCTGATCCATACAGAGACATTCGACGAGCATGTGAAGGCTCTCAAGGAATTGCTGCAGAGGATGGACCAAGCTGGATTAACTGCAAGACCATCCAAGTGCCTGATTGGAACGTCTGAAGTGGACTTTGTTGGACACTCAGTGGGAAAGGGTATGATTGGCTTGTTAGAAGAAAATGTGTGTAAGGTGCGGGATGCACCCAGACCCACCACTAAAAAGGAGGTGAAAGCATTTTTAGGACTGGTGGGATACTACCAAGAATTTGTACCTAACTTTGCAGCGATTGCAGCACCACTGTCTGATCTGCTTAGAAAGGGTCAGCCCAATGTAGTTCAGTGGGAAGAAGTGCAGGAGAAAGCGTACACTTCTTTGAAGAATGCTATTGTTTCGAAACCCGTGTTATGTTTGCCAGATTTTTCAAAAGAATTTGTCTTAGCAACTGATGCATCAGATCGCGGGTTGGGTGCTGCTCTTATGCAGGAATATGAGGGAAAGTTGTATCCTGTGGCATATGCCAGTCGTAAGCTATTGCCTCGTGAGACGAAATATTCAGTCTCAGAGCGAGAATGCCTAGCCATCGTTTGGGCGGTAAAGAAGTTTACTTTGTATTTGTATGGTAAGGAGTTTGTGCTCCAGACTGACCATAGGTCATTAGAGTATTTGAATTCTGCCAGATTTGACAGCCCAAAGCTATTACGATGGAGTCTATTTTTACAGTCATATCGATTCAGGATTAGGTATGTCAAGGGCAAGGAAAATGTCGGCGCCGACTTCCTAAGTAGAGTGTTTTGAATAGTACAAGTTCAGTGAGATGTATTGTAACCCAGAGTTTTGCCTGTTGGATATGTTTCTGGGATGACTGTATTGTACTGTAATGTATATCTGACTGAGTATTGAATTATTGGCCGGCAGAGAGCCACTATGTATTAGTCATATTTTGATGTTTTCATTATTTGTTACCAATGGGACAATGTAATTTTTGAAGACTGTAACCCAAATGGGAACTGCGAGCAAGCAGAGATTTTGTACGTTGCATTGATGTAATTTACGGGTGGCCTAATCTTAGGCGGTATTGGTATTGCTTTGTTTGACCTGATATGATGAAGTTTGACCCTGATCAGTGGTCGATATGTGTTGGTATTTTTGCCATTGTATCTATGAGTTTATGCATTTGATTTTTAGGACAATCATTGCTTTGCATAACGTTTATGTGCTATGGTTCGTGCACGAAGCATTTTGTACTCGATGGCCATCGTTTCACCATGGTATGATTTTTAATAGTATCATTGACCATCGTTTCACCACAGTGGTGGTATTGTATTGTTTATAATAGTAGGTCTACTGTTGACCAGGTTTTGTAATGGTACTGCAATGATATTGTAATGAGATTGTATTAGTGTTATAAGGATACTATGGTTATTGTATTGTACTTAGGATATTGGGAAGGCACCTAGTACGTTATTAGCAATGTCTATTGTAAGATTGGAAATGATAAGTATTGTATGATAGTGTAGACGCTTTATGATGTAGATAGTTGAAGAATGTTCAACTTAAATTGGGGAGTTGTGTAGCGTCCCACTAGTTGAACGATCGATATTTTTCTTCCCCCTGCATGACGCGTCTCACTCGGCGACTTCCCCCCCCCCTCCTCTCGCCAGCAAGGCCGGTATTTCCCTTTGATGTCGCTGTGTGGCTTGTTTGTCTCACTGTAGAAAATCTAGAGCGTCTGGAAGATTCTGCGGTGTCCGAGATTACGCTAGGTCGACCTTGAGTGATGTAATGCTGTGACGTGTCTGTGTACGATTGGGTGGCCTGTATGTGTCCCGAACGATCTAGGTCTGTCTCGTGCTTATGGGGCGGTAAAGCCGCTTCCTGAACGTTCCTGGACAGAATATATATAAGGAGGGCCAGGCGAGCAGTGTGTGCAAATCGTGGGTGAAAATCGTAAGGTGCAAATCGTAGGTGTGTACATCCAGTTGTAGTAGAAGTGTAGTGCCTTCCCTGATAGGTGTAAGTAACTTGTGGATATCAGCTCGTGTTTACAGTTATTAAAGTTAGTGTTAATTGTTCATCGGATCCTGTTATTTATTTCTACAACAGTTCGAGACAGTTTCGTTTTTAAGGGGTAGACGATCAGTTCATCTGACTCTCCCCATCATAACGTGCTGAAATTTGCATCAACTGTTACAAAGGGCATGTGCGGCTAAATAATATCAAAATTCTTAATTTTTGGTAAAATTTGAAACACACCGATTTTGGCCTCCTAATCCATTTTTGCATCCGGCACAATGTGCAAAAGTCACAAACTTTGCGCTTTTAGGGTTAAAATTGGTATTTATCTATCTTTTTTTTTTTATACTGTTGTAATAGGAATTTTGTGAACTCTTCAGCGATTTTCTCAAAATCGATATTTTCAGCAGAAAAATCCCTATAACATTTATTTTCTGTCCAAATAAGCTGAAATTTGCACAGATGTTTTGTCAATGTATGTATAACACACATTTGTGTAGTACAAAACTGCAGCCTCTGCGTTCAATTTTGTTTTATTATTATTTGAATGCAGGAAAATTAATGAAAAATGAATCATGAGCGATCAGAAGTGAATTAAGAGAGACAGAATGAATGTATTTCAAAACCCTTCCACACACAGATTTATGTATGTCCTAAAGTTATCACAGGCCACGTTTCAGAACAATTGATTAAAAAAAAATATATAGAAGCTATAGGGAAATAGAAATGTATGATAAAAATCCAAGATGGCCGCCACTATTATTACATAAAATTCTTTCCATTTATCATGTGCTACCAACTCAGTGGACATGTCCATGAGGTAAATTATATAATGTATGAAGAATTAGTGAAACTGGTCTATTTGGCCACACATGCCCTTAAATGATGCCGTTAAACAGTAAAGACATTCTGCACGAAACTGGGCGGGAGTAAGAAGGGGAGACTGTTAGTTCAGTCTCAGAATCGTGCGAACCAAACGTGCGCCCAACACGCAACAGGCCGGCCCACTTCCACAAACATTGACGTATCTAGTCCAATCTTACCTCAAGGAAATAGAGCTCATAATGAGATTTGATTCCCTTTTACTCAGCCGCAGGAAATGTAACTATGTTGATCTTTCTTTCTCTCCTTTTCTCTTTCTACACGTGGATTGGAGGAGAGAGGAGAGGGAGGTGACCAGTGTTTAGTCATGTTAAGCTCTTAGTAACAACTACTATAACAACAGCTATTCGTCTATGTGTAGGTACGAAGAACATCACGTGACCTGATGTCCACATATTGATTTTGCCCTTTCTTCATTTTCCATTTGTATTCCTGCGCCAATTCAGGCCATAAACAGAAATTGTACCTAAAAATCCGTTTTGTCATATTCTAAGTTTCATTTTTGGACCCTCTGAATTGAAAGGCAGTACAAATGGAACGAATAGAAAGGGGGCACATATTTTGTAATGCGTGACCTCCTGTATGGAAGGTTTCTGAACACCAATGATCAGCACTTTCACAGTTTGAAGATGTTTAAAATCAATCCCTTCTGGCAAGTTCTCAGTCGGAAAAACGATCACCTGACGAGTTTCGAGAGACACTTTCAAAGCTGTAATTTGAGCAGTCCTTTTAAAAATCTAAATATCTTCCATTTATCTCGATCATAATTCCCCCTTCCTCCTTATTGAAGTTTGGGGGGATGGGTGGGTGGGGTGGTATATGTGTTTAGCTTGATTTTAGATTAAATTTTGTTTCTTTGTCTCCGACGTAAATATCCATTCCACCCAGCAAGAAATTTTGAATGAATTTATTTCTTTTCAAGAAAAAAAATTTTTTTTACAAGTCCTGGAGTTGGTGTCTCCACCAGTTGCTCCCCCCTCCCATGATCTGGATGTCAAAATTTGGAAAATATGATCAATATTATCGCGAACAACGCCGTTTTACGTCAGCAACCACAAGGACTCGCTATAAAACAAAATCTGACCACTAATGTCCACAGATCTGACCAGGTCCATCAATGCTGATCTTAGAGTAGACTTAATACTCACGCAAACCGCTCGTAAAGAAAAGTAGGCAACTTATTCCGCAGGGTTCCAGAGCACTTTTGTTCTAAACGGGGCAGATCCCAGAGAATTAATTCCGTTTCTTGAAATACTCTTCCCGTTCTGTGAATTTCCCTAGTAGCAAGTTCTTGATAGCCGTGCGTACTTTTATTATGGCAGAAGGTGGCCAAAATATCCCACTTGATTCTGTATATATCATTTAAAACAACATTTATTTCCGATCACTGTCTTTTGTTTCTCATAAATGGCTAAATGGCTAGTAATGGAATCTGGGAGTTCAATGACTATGTTTAGCCGTTTCCAAACCTATTTCATGGACATGTTTGGGACACTAGTTGAATTGGTCATGCAAATCCGGACAATATTTCATATTTCATATGATGTGGAATAGTATCCGTCTCAGCAAACACAGAGCATAACATGACATATTTTGGTACTTCATGGATTTGATCGGTGTTTGTGATGACAATAATAATTGATAGAGGCCTCACAAAGCGCACGTTAAAACTGCATTCATTTAACAATGGGATCACGTAGAAGTTTTCTGGGGAAAAAATAATGAGTGGTCACGAGACTAAAAGGTTTCCAAAAAAGGGTAATCTATCTATCTATCTATCTATCTATCTATCTATCTATCTATCTATCTATCCATCTATCTATCTATCTATCTATCTATCTATCTATCTATCTATCTATCTATCTATCTATCTATCTATCTATCTATCTATCTATCTATCTATCTATCTATCTATCTATCTATCTATCTGTCTATCTATCTATCTATCCATCTACCTATCTATCTATCTATCTATCTATCTATCTATCTATCTATCTATCCATCCATCCATCCATCCATCCATCCATCCATCCATCCATCCATCCATCCATCTATCTATCTATCTATCTATCTATCTATCTATCTATCTATCTATCTATCTATCTGTCTGCCTGTTTGTCTGTCTGCCTCTGTCTTACTCCCATCCTTCCATCTGGCCGCCCTTCTGTCAATCCTTCAGTCCTTCCTTCTGTCTGTCTATCTGAAGGAGATCAGCCTTAACTTAATGAAGTGCAAGTATTAAACACCCCAATCCCTTGCCCATTCCAGACGTACATTCTATTGCTATGTCTGGCCTATCTATCTCTCATTGAAGCTCCAAACTCCTTTTACATTAAGAGTGCCAGCCTATAATCCCTAGTCATTAAGAATGCATGCCCATGTGCCCTGTCTATTTGGAATGCACGCAATGGTCTCCAAGGGCAACCACGGACGCAATAAATCTGACAATATTTCCTCGCCTCCCCGGGGAAATGAATGCATGGACTACTTTCTAGCATGTACAGGTTCACATTTCATATCCCTTTCTCTCTCTGCCTCTTTCTCTTTCTTTGTTGGTGATAGTCAGTCCCCTTGAGGTGCTGTATTCCCGTGATATCTAATCAATAGTTCTACTAATGCTCAAACTGGTTGCTATAGAGATCGAACGTCACACGTCCACGCTTACAAGATCAGAACTGGCAATACTGTTGTCTGTCCATTTAATTTTCCTTCCTGATTCTCCAAAGTTCATCGGTGTTCATCAGTATTTTAGTCTGTTTGTCTGGTTGAAATATTTGTACAAAATACATGTTAAATATCGAGGTGTTTGTTTTGTTTCCTTCGGCAAAATCAAAGTGAGTCTTCGTTTATCATTGAATGCTGTTACATAATCAATTATACTTATGGTTTGATGGACTCTCTCTCTCTCTCTCTCGCTTTCTTTATCTCTCTCTTTTCTCTCTCTCTCTCTCCCTTCCCTCTCGTCCTCGCTCTCTTCTCCAACTTCTCTCCCCCACCCCCCCCCCCCGTCTCCTCTTTCGCTGTAGGTCTCTCTCCTTTCTGTCCTTCTCCTTCATTCCTCCACTCTCTTTCTCTCTTTCTCCTTTGCCCTCTTTCTCCACGTTCCTCTTTGTTTTTTTCTCAAACTGTCGAGCAGTTAAAATTATGAAAGCGTGTTTTGCCACGGACAGGGTACTAAATTCTGTAGAAAAACAAGTCATTTTTTACACATTTACTTCCAAAGTTCCCGTAACTCTATACGTTGCCCGATTGTCTTCCCTACACAAGGGCGATAACCTGATGGATCTGGGCTGTAACCGGGAAGGAAGAAAAGACTGCGCTGGCAATGGAGAAAGGAGAAGGAACTTTCTTTCCTTTTTCTTTTTTTAGAATCTACAAAAATTAAAGAAGCCACAGGGAGAATGACGAGTGACCGAAATTTTGTTCCAGTAATGTTATTTACTGGCATTGTCCCTAGCGTGGAGCGTGGGATTAGACTTGTCTGCTCATTTGTGCCCTGTGTGACGCTGTCCCTGGAGTCCTCTACCTCTTTCTGTGCATAGAATTTCATTTTGGTTTCAACACATCCCTTCTATATTGCTCGTGTGTTTGAAGACGTGTTAGTTTACCTGAGGCTAGATGCGCCAACCCTTACTTGAGACAGAATAATGAAATTTAAACTTCAGGAGAGATTTGGTTTCTTCACTGACAATATGAGATAAATTATTGATTACAGCGCAAGTAGAAGGCAAAAATTCGCCTGGATGCATTGTATTATACTGGATGTTAAAGTGGTGGTTCTCGGAGTCTCAGGCTATATTCCTTCCCTTACCGTCCCGAGTTTCCTTATTATCTCCCTTATTGTGAATTGTCATCTCATGTTTCGCCATTATCCATTCGTATTTGTCAAATGAAGTTTAATTTCTGAAACAGGTCTAAGAACCACTATCAAAACGTTAAAATACACTACGGTGCAGTAAACAGCAGTACAATAGGCCAGTCCTTCCAAACACACGGATTCTTCTTTCAAGGCCTTCCATCAGCAGAAACGCTAGAATCAAATATCTATCTATCTATAATGTCATACAGTTTACGTCAACATTATACAAAAACAGCGATTTCAACATCACCAAATTACCACTGCCAGCAACAGCACAAAGAAAATCAGATCGTCCAATACCTGGGAACACAATGAATCCACCTGCAAACAGAAGCAGAAGAAATGATAATTCCTAGATTAAGTAAACGATTTTATGACTCTGTAACCAGTAAACCTAATGGATACTGAGAAACTCGAACCTTGTCTGACTTTATACCCTTCTTGCGTACTCAGCCAAACTTTCAGTGGGAGTGGAATACAATACACGACGTTAGTTCTTGTTTGTTTTATCTCCGTTTTCTGAAAAACGGGAGATCTTTAGTATGTAGAAGAGGTGTGACAAATGCACACTTTGACATTTGTTTAAAATGCATAGTGGCATTTATCAAGCTATCTCACAGTTCCGATTTATGGTGATTCCTTATGATAATACTAAAGCCTCAAACATTTGACGTCGAATTTCTCAGTTGTACAAACAATAACCAAGGTAGCGATTAGCTTGTACAGATTTACTTCTTCTTGTAATATAAGTCTGCACAGGCACCAATAAACAATGGTATATAAATATAGACGGGCAAACATTACCACCTACATAAACCCGCAAATCTCTGTCTAGCATGTAAATATACGAATTTAAGGCTTAGAACCCCCATTTATTGTGACTTTTATGTATATTGTCCTCTTCCTACCCAGTCCAAATAACATTATATACGACTGTGGAACAGTTATGTTCAAGCAACCAGGCTGTTCATGGCCCCCCAAAAATCCAGTTTCCCATTCAAGGAAATAAAATTTCATGGCAAAATCTCCACGTTTTTCACTTCATGGAAAGAGGAATTAGCTTAGCTGTTTTTTCTTTGCCCAAGTTCTCAATTCGTTTTTCCCCAGCTGGAATGGAATGTGGATGAAGGTTAATGTAGTCTTCGGCAAGAAATGAAGAACAAAAAACGAACTGGGCTACAACAGAATGAAAGAATGAGAAAAGACAGATGAAAAAAAAAAGGGGATAGGAGTAGAAGAGGAAAAAGATGTTGAATAAATGAAAAGGTTAAAAATTCTTGTAAAAGACAAATTGGAGGAGGGAGACGAGCTGAGTCGAGGGGGGTCAAATAATTGACAGCAAGAAAGATAATGAAGAAGAAAGTGACGATGAAACACGAAAAGAAAAGGGATGAGAGATGTCGCAGGGAGATGGAAAAGAGAGGACAGGGAAAGAAAAATCCACAAGTAGCTTCCACAACATCAGACACAAGGAAAACACTGCGGATGTAGCAAAACGCCCACTTCGTCAGGCTCACCCAAATTGTCCAGAAATAGACACAAGAAAATTACACAAAGAGAAGGAGGAGAAATTGTGAAACTGAAGAGGAAAACAGTCAGACAATAAAAGGCATAATGATGACAGCGTAATAGACCTTATGGTAAAATGTGGAGCCCTGTGTCAAACCAGCTCAGACAGTGGAGCTGAGATGTGGAAATAGCTGGTCTCTACCCAGGAACAATCTGCTCCGGAGAAGACCTTTTGGTATAGTCTGTCTACCGAACCTTGCACGATGGGTTTCGGGGGGTCTGGGGGCACGGCATTTTATATCGTATAATTTTCGCACTGGATGGGTAACTGTTGTTGTTTCGTGTGTGGATTCGCCTCTGCTCTAGAACAACTACATAATTGTTGTGAAAGAAGTGGGTAGAGGGTGGAGCATTGAGGCGTTTAAATCCACGAGGAGGGTTGCTCAGACAAGAAAAGAGAAGGGGATGGGGGCCATTGGGAATTTCTTTCTGTCCTGAAGAATTCTGGCAAATTGGTAAAACGCAGACAATAATTTGTGGATACAGAAGAAAACTGTAATGTGGTTATGTTGAAGATCTTCCGGGTCATATAAGTGTCTTGGTTTTTTAGTTTTGTTTTTCTAAACAGAGAGCCAGAATAACAATTATGTCCAGCCAGACAGAAATTATGTTTCATTTCATGTTTTTCTTTCTCCATTCTGTTTGCTCTTTCATCCACGATCGTTTCTCGCGGTTTCGACAGTTTTATTGTTGTCTTCGTTTAATTTTTGTTGTTTGTTTTCATCGGTATGTTTCCTTCTTTCTTTCTTTTTCTTTTTTCTTTCTTTCTGTCTTTCTTCCTTTCTCGGATTTCTTTCTTTCTTTCACTCATTCGTACTTTCGTTTGTTCGCTCTTTTTCTGCGTGTTCGTTTTTTTCGTCTAACCTTCATTCATCGTTCATTCGTGCCGTCTTCATCCAGTCGTTCTCTCTGCCATCTGCCCTTCTTTTTTACATTCATTATTACATTCTGTCGTTCCTTTTAAATCTTATCTTTGTATTTTCTTTTTCTTCTTTTTTATGTTTTTCGTTCATATTTCAAAACTTCGTTTCTCTTTCTAACCGTTCTGTCTTATTCCCTCCTTACCCATCCCTCCAATCTCTCAATCAAACCCCGCCCCACCCCCACCCTCGACCCCCCCCCCTCTCTGGAGTGCTCTCCAGTTCTCTCCCCCAGTTGTCATGTGGACGTCTTCCAGTATTCAAGTTTCGCCCTCGCTGAGCCCCACACTCGCACTGGTATCAAGACATAATTCCATTAGTCGTCGATAGCTTCCCTTGATTAAGTTGCGGCCCTTGGATCAGGAATGATTAGCATCACTGTGCTGCTGGACCGACAAGTCTTCGGCGTCTCCCCCGCCCTCCCCCCCCCCCCCTCTCTCTCTCTCTCTCTCTCTCAAATCTGTCTGCCTCTACACTTCCCAGAATCTGTACCCCTCTTTTTCAAATTGTCGGCCTGCATACATTTCAGATTCTGTCTAATTTTCTCTCTGAAACTGACTGCCCGTGGACATCTCAGAATCTGTCCCATTGTGTCTCAAATTGTCTGTCTTTACATTTTTCAGAGTCTGTTCCCTACACACTTTCCAGAATCAGTCTGCTCTCTCTCTAAACGTGTCTGTCTGAACACTTTCCAGAAACATCCCCCCTCCCCTCTATCTCAAATTGTCTGTCTGTACACATTTCAGAATCTGTCCCATTTTCTCTCCGCAGATTGTCTGTCTGTGCATTTTCTAGAATCTGTCTTCCTTTCTCTCAAATTGTCTCACGGTGCAATTTCTGAAGTTGGCCTGTCCCTCTCGCCCAAACGGCCTTTCAGCACTTTCTCCAAACACACACACACACACACACACTCTCTCTCTCTCTCTCTCTCTCTCTCTCTCTCTCTCTCTCTTTCTCTCTCTCTCTCTCTCTTTGTCTCTGTCTCCCTCTTTCGTGCGTACAAGCACGTACAATTAATTCAATTAATTAAATTTTACATTTGAAAAAAAAAAAAAGAAATATGGTACAATTTAATGATTTACACAAAAAGTTTAATTCTTAGTTGAAGTACAAATTTAATTACAACAAAATAAAAATTCTTTATCTATGAAGACTCAAGGTTTGAAAATTTGAAAAAAAAATGTTTTTTTTATTCAGTTCATTGCGTTATGAAATAAATACAGGATTAACTAAGAAAGGGATGCTTTCTAAAGATCCCAGGGTAAATACTTGACTATACAAAAATCATGATTTAAACATTAAATACCACTCGAGAGTGCTATTCTAAGATTACGATTCAAACATGAGAATCTTGTACCCATTCTGTTTCTCACTGCAGATTCTAACGAGGATACTCCTCCACCACGAGTTCTTCTCTCTTGCTGATGCATGTGAAATGCATTGCTTGCCTCCAAGGATTAATTTCACTCGAAAGAAATTCCCGGACGCAAGTGTCGTCTAACTTTCCGCCTCATGTATAATGGTTCACGTGTTTTGTTTCTCAAATCGTGGAGAAAGGAAGTACGTCTAACGTTCTGTGCACTCTATATACATGTATACTAGAGAAAGAGGGAGAGAAAGTTTGACTGAGAGTTTGGCGAGAGCACGTCGACACGACAACGGCCATATTGTGCTAAGAAGAATCAAGAGGATGGACGGAATACAGCAGAACGACAAGACAGAAAGAGACCCTAACAGAAGCGCCCACAAGGAGAGGAGAGACAGACAGACAGGCAGACAGACAGACAGACAAACAGGCAGAGAGAACGAGAGAGATAGAGAAAGAAAGAAAGAGAGAGAGAGAGAGAGACAGAGAGAGAGAGAGAGAGAGAGAGAGAAGAGAGAGGGAGAGAGCCTGTTTTCACTCTATTATGAATAAACATAAATCTAGATCCAATATACAATTTTCATGAATGCATCACATTGCTTTATTTGCCGACAGTACGATACATTAATAGACAATAAATTTGTAAAACCCTCTTTGTCTAGCTTCCCAGTATGAGAATTTCGTTCAAATGTTTTTCAGCATAGGCAACTATTGGGGAATTTACATGATCATTGGATCAGTCAATAGTCATAGATCTTCATTATTATGCATACCCTGTCCCCCCTCCACCCCCTCCTCCGATCCACAGAATCAAACTACACTTTATCTCATGATGTTCTTAACCTTGCATTTTACTAGAACCTCAGTGCAAAAATCTGATTATATTCAGTATCACATTGACATTGTTTATGGCCAGAGCCTATTTTGTCAGGGGCACTGTATGCAATAGGAGTCGCGATATGATCGTGGATAATTTGTATAAAACGTGCTTGAATACACGGATTCTGTTATCATGTATGTGCCATTATCATGCCGTCTTTTAACAAGCATATTGTCTTAAAAACAACAGGATTCTTTTCCACAAGTGATTTAGTTATAAATACAAAAATCAGAATTCAATACTCAGTTTTTAATATATTTCTTAAATACCTGAAATTGAAATTTGAAAATGCGCATATATCAGATTTCCCTTTATTTGGAAAAGTAATTTTAATTTAGAAGTTGAAACAGGTCCATTTATTCTCAACAAACCAACTGTATATGAGATATTCATGTAAAAGTGAGGAAAATCTGTCTGAGAAATGGGAGAAGTGTTATCGGGTTTCCTTCTGCGCACTGCCACTGTTCACGTCATTAATTCTGCCATGAAAGCTGGAAAAGATGTAGAAAAATCACTAAGATATATAAATGAACCCATAGCTCACCCGAACTTCGCAAGCAGCCATAAAAGATATTTGAATTTAACCATAAGAAACAAACAGAGAAATGAATTCTGGTGCTAAAGGTGGGCCATATCAATTCGGAGTAAAATTCGTCAATGTCTGATGCAGATGGACGATTTCCTAATGCAATAGCATTTCATAGGTTTTTTGGGCCATAACAAATTCTCGCCCCTGAACCATCGCTGAAATATGATTGGAATTTCTACAGAAAAGTCACATAAAAATATCGTAGGGAGGATATGAAATATCTGGAAGATTGATGAATTCCTGATGAATGACCCGTCTTCAGGTTTGGCGTCCAATCTTTCAGTTTCATTTGCAAGTTAGTGTCAGTAGAAATCTAAGTTTTCTATTGTGATTTAGTCAGAAAAGAGAGAGAGACAGAGAGAGAGAAAGAACGAGACAGACAGACAGACAAGAGACAGACAGACAGAGTGAGAGGGAAAGAAAGACAGAGACAAAGAGAGAAAAAGACAGATAGTGGGAGAGAGGATGTGTGCTTTTAGGCATATGTGTGGGTAGGCCTATGTCTGTGTGTATATGTGTGTGTGTGTGTGTGTGAGAGAGAGAGAGAGAGAGAGAGAGAGAGAGCAGAAAGAAGATATCGAAGTAAGATAGATGACCCTTTACAGGTCATCCATCGCTAAGCAGATAACCGTACGACGCCATTCTTCTCCGAGTGATATATGAACAGCCAAGAAGGAAGGACAGAGGTGATTGAGAGTGAGAGAGGGAACCTTCACCGGCTCTCAGGGGTTAAAACTGGACAATTTGTTTGCGCTGGTATGCAGCAAAACAATGTGCCATCTGGCAACTTAAACGTGCAATCCATCATTGCTTTCCCCAACACTGAGCCCCCGCCCCTCCCCCAACCCATACATTGATATACGCCTGCGCAATTGATCAGGTGCTTTGCCAACGCAAAACTCAAACAGATTTGTTTTGCTTGTTTATATTTACCTGCGATGCACTGTGTGTGTGCGTAGGAGGTCTCCTTCGTGTTTGGTTGGGTGTTTCTAAAAACAGATAAACGAGGAACGTTTCTATTGAAGAATAGGAATATTGACGTAATCAATCAACCACTTTATCTATGCCAGTGTTTATTAATATTTTGGTGTAGCGTGGGATGTCAAAATGGGGTGTAGTGATTTTTCATAGAAATCTCAGTTTAAACGTGTATTTTACCGATTTGCTCCAAGCTAAGAGAAATCGGCTAGTGACGAAATTGGTACCTCGAATCAAACAAATCTGCAGCCAGCGACAAGGGCGAGGCTACCATTGAAAAGAGACGTGAATAAAACTTAGAATAAAGTTTTAATAAAACTTCCTTCAGTCCTGTCAATCTTTCTATATGCATGCGAGTCATGGACATAACAGACGAACCAAAGAGGAAGATTCAAGCTGTAGGGATGAGATGAGATGTCTCAGAAGAGTACTTGGCTTCTCGTACACAGAACACATCACAAACGTAATGAAGAAGTGCGCAAAACCATGACCCAGCATGCGCGTCACTAAGAGGATCATCCGAACGCAGTGAAAAGAAGAAAGTTGAAATAGTATGGGCATGTGGCAAGAGCCAGTGGACAATCAAAGACAATTCCCCAGGTTACAGTTCAGGGAACGAAGAGACGGGGCAGACAAAGAAAGAAATTGACAGACAATGTTACTGAATAGACAGAAGGAAACTTTGCCACAATCCGGGGCCTTGTCCAGAGCCGCCAGAGGTGGAGGCAGCTGGTGCAAAGCTCACTAGTGCAGTGCCCCCGCGACTCCGGAAGAAATTAATGGATCCAGCCAGAAAATACTGAATAATAATATAACGTGTTCCTAATCTTTTTGTATTTTTGGTAAATTAATTTTGCCCAATCATGGTGGGCCGCACATGTTTAAAAAACATTTTTAAAAAAAAATGAAGTTGGGTATAGGACAAAAACGGTTAAGAAACACTGAGCCATGCAGTACAGAATTCGTCTACGGATCAAAACAAATTATTTTTTTATATCCAAGGTGCAAAAGTTTGCAAGTGAAAATCACCCACGCTCACCCAATACAATCTGACTTATACTGAGCAGGATATTTGCCCGTTTTTTCTGCATAATGCTGGCTGGTTCAGGGCCGGATACTGGAATAGCATGGCATGGAATAAGTATGTGTGTTTAAGGCATTAAGGGGGAGGGGGGGGGGCACCAGCAACTCTACGGAAATCCGACACGTGGGATTGACGCCGTTTGCACATAAGAAGGACGTCGTTTCCACGTAGACCCTCTGGTTACTATATCGGTCGACGTAGGTTTGATGTAGGGAATCTGCCCCTATGATAATCCTATCAACACTATGGAAACCATACACAAATCTACACCCGACTGACGTAAGGATTCCTTCCCCCCCCCCCCCCCTAAATCTATCACGCCCTACACGTTTCCACTGTCAGTGCCATACTCTAGAGTTTTGTAACTTTGTTGATGTTATTTTTCGTGTGCCGAATGAAGATGTTAATATCTAAGATAAGCAAGCCCAAGATATCATTAGAAAAAAAACAACAAGAAATCATCTGCCTTCAGCGCTTGATAAAATCCAAGTTTGGCTCTTACTTTTCCCTTTTTTTTTTTCAGGATATGTCGCCAACATCTTGAGCATGTTGCCAGATTGTTTTGTAATTGTCCTTATCTGCCCTGGATGCAAACTAAAAAGGACTTATAATTAACAGGTTTCCAACTTCTTATTTCACTTCAGCATTTATTGAGTCTTAATCTCTTGTGGGATAAGCAATAGAGGAGCCGAGATGGTGAAAGGGTGGAGGGGCCCCGATGTTGGGCTGGGCTTAGGGCATCAGTTGGCCTTACTCCGGCCCTGATTAGGACGCACATCTGAAGCGTGTGTGCGAGTGTGGCAGGGAGGGGGGGGGGGGTGCATTGTAAGAGAAAAAAATCAGCTATGGAGAAGACTGCAGTTCTCCAATGAACACTTGGGCAGATTTTAGCCCTAGGTAATTGCATTAGTTCAAATAAATGTTTGGCTTTGCTAAGGAGACGGCACACAATATTTAAACTCCCACATCTTTTGCGTGTGCCGAATGACAATGTTAACATTTAAGATAGCATGCCCAGGCTACCGTTAGAAAAAAAACAACAACAAATCTCTGGCTTCAGAGCTTGATAAAATCCAAGTTTGCCTCTTAATTTTCCTGTATTTTTTTATTTTTTGGGGGGGAGATGTCGCCAACAACCTGAGAATGTTGCCAAATTGAACGGTGGTAAGCAAAGTCGAAAATGACGTCTCTACCGTACTTCAATATCTGCCAGTTCCCAGCGCACCAGCTCAAGTTATTTTGTATCACGCGGTTTTATGGATGTTGTGTAAGCTCAGAATTCTCAAACTCAGTGCTCTTCGCACAAGAACACACATACACGCACATGCACACACACACACACACCCACGCACACAAGCCGACAGGATATTGCGATTTAACTAGTTTTTGTTTGTATGTTTGTAGATTGCACAGTTTAGCACTCATACTTGTCCACGATATGTTAAAATGAGCTTTACCACTGTACTTTCTTACTTTCAGTGCACATGTGCACAAATTGAGTAACTTTACATTTGTCTCCAATAACCGAGTTTCCCGATTTGCTGAGCACTCATTGTCTGGATTCCTCGGTGTCGCAATGCTGTAATACTCTTCTGCCATTCGATCACTAAAAAAAAAATGTCGACTGCGGAAACACGACTTGGGCATGAAATGTGAGCAAGACAGTAATATTCTGTATCAGGAATTGACATCTGATCTACAGACAAAGGAGGAAGGAGCAATAGTGGAGGAAACAAAACACAACAGTTCAAGATCATCCCATCTCAAGCGAACAAGGCAAAACTGTACTTATTTGAGTAATTAGCATTAATCTAATTATTTAACAATTAACATAACCTGCCATGCAAATGTTTAATCACAGCCATTTTGATTGTGTGAGCAAATGACTAAATATATCGGAAATGGCACAAGTTTCAATTTTACATTATTTTAAAATCGACTATGCAATCCAATCTTGATAAAGTGTGCACGGCTAGATACCTTAAAATGGATCGCTTTCACTCGGAGCTTTCACTGTTCTAGACAGTGTCACATTAAAAAGAAAGAAAGAAAGGAAGAAAAGAAAGGAAAGTTTTTTTTTCTGTATTTGAAGAAAATTTTGTTTGGTCACCTGGGCATTTCTGTGCTGGCTTATTTACAATTTTATTCTGTTTTTGTCTTCCATTTCAAGAACAAATCATTAATAGTAATATGTGAGGGAAGGGCACGCCTGAGGTTTCTATGTATGTCTCTGAGACTGTGGGGTTTAGAGAAAGGAAAGATGTGTGGGTGGGGATGGGGGAAGGTGGGGGGGGGTGCAGCACAGACCGACCCTGGAGAAACAAACATACTAACAGGGAAGGCTAAGGGGACAAACAGACTGAAGAAGTTACTGTATAGAGTGGGAGAGAAAGACAGACAGACAGACGACAGACAGACAGACAGACAGACAGACAGATAGATAGATAGATAGATAGATAGATAGATAGATAGATAGATAGATAGATAGATAGATAGACACACAGACAGACAGACAGACAGGTAGATAGATGATAAACAGACAGACAGACAGACAGACAGACAGACAGACAGATAGATAGATAGATAGATAGATAGATAGATAGATAGATAGATAGATAGATAGATAGATAGATAGATAGATAGATAGATAGATAGATAGATAGATAGATAGATAGATAGACAGAGACAGATAGATAGACAGATAGATAGATAGATAGATAGATAGATAGATAGATAGATAGATAGATAGATAGATAGATAGATAGATAGATAGATAGATAGATAGATAGATAGATAGATAGACATTTTCCCGAAACTGTGACACCAGCATGACACGAGGTTTTATGTTACAATGTGTAACAAGTAAATGACAAGGAAAAGAAGATTAGTGCAAACCGTAATAGGGTTGGTGGCAAAGGAAGCGTGCACGTACAGAGCCGTTGGGAGCCCTGCTCAGTGCTCATACACACACACACACATACAACATATCACGGACAAATGCTAAGAGGCTTTTAAAGGGTGATTGGATGATGTTCATAACGTTCGCTGACGCGACTTTTTATGATGTATAATAACTTATATTTAAACACGTTGGAGGTAGAGTAACAAACTTTACAATAAGTGCAAGAGAATTTTAAACACACAATTAAATCCAGCTCTCAGGATGTTGAGTAAAACGTAATACTTCACTCGCACATGTTATCAGAATGTCATTGCTTGAAAATGTTTTCCCTCTCCCCCCCCCTCCCCCCCTTTTATTCTTCTTCTCGATACTTAGGTATTTCAGCCTTCTTTCTTTCCTTTCCCTAGTCCTTCATTTTCCCCATGATGGTTTTTTTATTTTCATTCTCCCTCACCAGTTCCTCATAAAGATGTCCTTTGTTGCCATGGTTGTAAGTTGATAATTATTATTTCTAGTTTCTTTGTTTTTTTTTAAAGATAGAAATTTGAATTTAAAAACAAAACGAACGGCGCGGTGAAAATGAAATGAACAATTTTGTTTCTGAGTAGTTAGTACCAACTCAAGGCGAAGTCTAATTACAAACCCGGATAGAGAAAATACCGAGTTGTGTTCACTGCTCATTGTCTGGCTAACTGCAGAAAATACCCCGGTTCCCAACAACAGCCCCAGTTTAAAGAACATTACTAGATGATTCAGATAAACGCAAGGAAAGGCAAGTTGCCATCACTTTCGTTAGCACCATTATCACCGCCAGCATGAGATCATCGTTATCGTCACCTCTATATGTGCCACAATAAAACTGTTCTTGCCAGTCTCCATTTTTTGAGTGCTTCACGTAGAACAAATTTGAATTCAGCAGGTTTCAAGATTGAACGTTTTTCCCCAGGGACCGTCTTCAAGGCACTTTCTCATCTGACACAAAATTGCACGGATCGGAGTTTTTAGCTGTCAGCATTGTTTTTGCTTCTGTGTCATCGAAAGCAAAAAGCACTGCCATTTCATACAAGACTTAACTTTCGCGATCACAAAAATTGTTGATACATAATAGAATGACGGAGAAACAAGGTCGACTTGCATTTTCAGTGTAAAATTGTAATACTTGCGTCTATAAAGCTTCTAAACAGATCACATGTAGGATCTAAATATAAATATCATATTTTTATTCATCATGCAATGAAAAGTATTGGAGAACCCGGATCTATTCTGAAAATGCATACTTTCTCAACCAGCGAGTCTGCTCAGTGGGTCAAGTTCGGACAATTATCAATCGATTTTAAAATGTTTATTGCCTGATACCCTCTCGGAGTATACTCCAAAAGTACCTGAACATCTAGAAAGATTTTTGAGTGCAAGCTCCACAAGTGTCTGAAATATACAAAAGCCGCAATTATCACTCTATTGCACTGTCGCTCTGTCAATCTAGAAATTGGAAATGTCGTTTTTGAATGTTGAATTTCAAATGATTGTGCACATTTCTACCACAATAATGTCAATATAACCTCTAGTTTTCTTATTTCTCACTGTTTACTTTGCGCTTTCTGTGGGCTTGAACTTCCCTCCATACCAGCGAAGAGACTGGTTTTCACAAATTATCGCAACTTTTTCTATCTCTCTATTGTCTCAGGCAGGTAACTGACATCAACTGGAAATATACCCGGCAAAACGTCAATGGAAACGGGGAAAAAATGAGAAGTTTGGGTGTAAAAGCTTCCTTTGACTTGTGGCTGGAAATAGTTTGCCTGTCGCTGGGACTTTGTCATCGTCTCATGAAATCTTTCTATATCACTATGAAAATTTTTCTTCAGAACCTTTGTAATAATAGTTATTGAATTTGGGTGTTAAGAAATACTTTGAGGAAGGAGTGACAAGGATGGTGAAATCTAACTTATTTACATCATTTTGACACAGTGGACCAAGAATAATTCAGTCGAAATATGGCAAAAAGAAAAACGACAAATGTGCATGTAGCAAAGCCTCTCGTAAGAAAAAAAAAAGAAACGATACAACGAAACACAAAAGAAAGAGAAAGACAAATCAAGCCTTCGATCAATTGATCTTATCAGGAAAAAAATGTACCAGGATGGAGATTTGAACCACTAAAATAATTGAACCAATAAAAAAATGTGTACAATGTCAAACCAATACGAGTACTTAGCTGCGAGTCCAGACTTGAATTTTTCGGAGCTCGGCACATCCGTCAATGTATGCAGGCTCGAAGTGATTTGTTGGTTAGATATCAAGATGAAGGCGCAAAATGGTGCCTCAGACAATATTTTATGAGAACAAATAACACTGGCTTTATTTCAAGGTTGACATTGTGCGATGTCAACGGTTGTGCTATGTTTGTGTCTTTTAAATTGGTAATCGTTTTATTTCCACTTGCACTTACACAAAAAAGGATGGAAAATGATGTACTGATATCAATTTCTAATACATTTTTGTCAATTCTCTTTCATTCTTGAAACCGCCTAGTCTTAATGAATGTTGCAATGAAAAAAGACAGCAATTAAAAGGGGGCGGGGGGCTGTCATTTAATCTTATTTAAATGGTTGTAAATTAAGCTATGTTGTCAATGATAACTTTGAAAGAGATAGCTCGCCACAAAACAACCTCAGAGGCAAAATTGAAAAAAAAACCAAAAAACGGTCATACAAATAATGAGGATTTTCCCCTGTGAAGTCGTGCTTGGTAAACTGTGATCTGATTTGTCCCTCACTTGTGACCGGAAGAGGACATAGAAGGCAGTCTTTTGCTATTCTGTGCCTCAGCACGTAGGTCTAAATGTGTATGACTGACTGGTCACGTATATTATGTGCTATGTTATGTGCATCAGTGTGATTTCATCCTTTCGAAGACAAATTGCAGTCAAGAAATTCAGGCCTTCTCATAATTGTGCTTGTTTACATTATAAGAAGAGCTACTCACACGGTCACAAAGACATATACAGAGGGAGGGAAGGAAAGAGAGACAGGCAGACAATCAGGTAGACAGACAGACAGACAGACAGATAGGCAGACATGAAGTCAGAGAGAAAGCTGAGAAAATAAATAAAATGTCATAATATACAAATTTTACACAAATTCAGGCGCACTGGGTATGCCACTTTGGATGAAACCCAACACCACGAGCCTACAAGGCAAGTGCTCTTACTCAATGAGATGCTCCACTGCTAGAATTAGAGCTGGTGGTCAGATTCAAACCATGTAACCACTGCCCATTCTCTCAGATCTCTTGTGTATTAAAATGATCCTCGCGTTAAGTCTCATTGATTGACCGTGGTGAGCACGTGTAATCATTGTAAAAATTATGGTATTCCTGCCCAACGGATTGAGGTCCAGTTTAATGAGTACGGGCTGATAGCTTGTACTGGAGCTGGGAGGTCGTAGACGGTCTTTGAAAAGACATTTGTCACCGCCACTGCTGTCTGACATTACATGATATAAAATCTGTAACACAGATTACTTCACAGGCCCGGGAGAAAGAACAAAACCCTAAGAAAACGATTAAAGAGAAAAAGTGTGCGTTTGCGCATGTGTGTTTGTGTGTGTGAGAGAGAGGGACAGAAGAAGAGAGAGAGTCGGAGTGTGTGTGTGTGTGTGTGTGTGTGTGTGAGAGAGAGAGAGAGAGAGAGAGAGAAGGAGGAGCTGAGAAGAAGAAGATGATGAAGAAGGAGAAGAGACATGCGCACCTTTCGCACGTGTGATGTGAGACAAACCGTTCTGTATCGGACAATTTGTATTCATGAGAGTTAAATCAATTTCTTTTAGAAATTCCAAACGAAAGAGAGAGAGAGAGGGGTTGGAGAGAGAGAGGGGGGGAAGAGAGAGAGAGAGAGAGAGAAAGACAGAGAGAGAGAGAAAGACAGAGAGAGAGAGAAAGAGACAGAGAGAAAGGAGAGAGAGAGCGAGAGACTGTGAGAGAGAGATACAGACAGAAAGAGAGCGGGAGAGAGAGTGAGAAAGGACAGAGAGAGAGAGAGAGAGGCAAAGAAGTGGGACATGATTCTAACCAAGAAAACAAAGCCTTAAGTATCACCATAGTCGCGACTGCTCTCATTACTTCTTTACCATTCTTATTACTGCGGCACCATTACCAGCAAACCCTCCAGCAACAGCGTCACTCATACTACCATCATCTTTACCACACAATTCTCATCATCATCATCATTACGACCACCACCTCCAGCATCATTAACAACGGCGCAATCTTCTTATACAAATGGACAGATTTCCCGAGAAGACGGGGTAAATTGAGGAGCGGATTCCGAGCTCATGCTTCACTGGGTCTATGAATTATATCTTGCTTCACAGACACGACAAGGGGGAGGGAAAGAAGGAGGCCAGATGACGTAAACACGAGAATAGATCGGGAGGAGGAAGATGAAGAGAAAATAAATATGCATGGCTCACAGATTCAGATGGACATAAATGTCTGCATTTCCGGTTCTAATTTTATAGGCCATCGACACCGGCTTAATGAAAGAAAGAATTTGACATTTTAAAAAAAAAGGGAAAACAATTAAAAGCAATTAATCTATAAGTGTGTGTTTAGCAGATAAAGGAGGCAGACAGAGATGTGCGTGTCACAAACAATGAGTTACAGAAAGTGTACCTTTTTCGGTAATGACCTTCAGCACAAGTGTCTTTCCTTAGGGAATTTAGTGATATACGTAAGACATGTGCAACTGTTCTCTTAGGAGGTGACTTTGCACGTATAATTTACCTCAGAGACAAAATGTAGCCAGAAGAAAAAGTTGTATGTAGCAAAGCCTCGTGTAAGAAATAATGGCGTTTTGTTGTATCGTTTCTATTTCTTCCGCGAAACTTTGCAACATACAACTTTTTCTTTTTGCCACATTTTGTCCTTTCGTCAAGCCTTGCTGCGACCCCACAGATTATTTTATGGTTTATACATGTATTACAACTAGATGAGCTACCGGGCATTGCCCAGAATAAACAAAACCTGCCCCCCCCCCCACCCACCACCCAGTCTCTCTCTCTCTCACATAATAAAAGTAATAAACTACAGTCTTACTAGAGAGTATACTCGCTGGTCTTACTTCAGAACTCATGCGCACCAGAACACTACGCACCAAACTGAACGCTTGATACGGTTACTTTTTATGACATGCACGGTACTATATATATTACGAAACAAACATGCAAAAATACAAATGTTACATAGCAATAAACATTGTTATTTTAAAAAAATACACGCTTGAAGTAAACAACTTTTAATTATAGCCATCATCTTCCTTATCTCAATTGCCACCTTCCTGCCAAATTTAAGGCCTGAAGAGTGTATAGTTTGGTCAGTTAGTCGTGCCAAAGGTTGCAAGTTACTGAAATATATAATAGATTTGCTTCATATACAGTTTCTAGTCTTTGGGGAATTTGTGGTGTTTAATGTGATTTAGTGTTGATGAACGGGCATTCTCAGTACTAACAGTAGCAAGACAATAGTTCATACTCATTTGCAAAACAACTCACCCTTCTTTCCCATTTCAAACTAAGAGCGGGGAAGCTGTTCACCGAAATCGTATGATAGAGAGGAGAATCGGAAAACCTTTTTGGCCCAGCAAGATTAATTTGATCTCTTTTCTGAGCGTAGCAATTTCGAAAAGGTTGAATAACAACCAGGGACGATGTCCTGTGGTATTAGGTCTTTGTGTGAGCCGTCATTCGTGTCTAATGAAACCACTAAGAATCAAATGAGTGGCGCGCCCTTTCTAGACAATGTCATTCTCCAGTTGGACACGAGCCAATCTTGAGTACAAGGGTCCACAGTCTTTGTTGAGTTACCCAGCCCTGTGAGCGTGCATGAACTGCCATTTCTCAGGCCTAAGCTTGACTACAATTCTGGGCGTGGAACTGGAGACACGGATGAGACAGGTGCAGTTAAAGTCAGTTTTCTGAGGAATAACAATCAAGAAGGCGTGGAATTGTGAGTGTACCTAATTTGATGAAAACATTCATAACAAGCCATAAATTTGAATGGTCAGATCAACATTAACATAAACGTATTGTAAATATATTATTATACAAATATCTTTCTGATCCTTCAGACAAAATATCACAGGCACACCCGAACACTTGATCATCCTAACAGACTTGTAGGCTATAGGGCGCCATGCTCACCACTGTCCTTAATGACCGAACGCTCATGTCTTCTTTTCTCCCGATGTGTTTGTGTTTGTGTGTGTGTGTGTGTGTGTGTGTGTGTGTGTGTGTGTTTCATTTGGTATTTGCGTTTTCTTTCAGAATTTGTTGCAAGTTATTCTAGTTATTTGTGATTTAACTAACGCTTTTTAAAATACAACTTTGTTGTGAGTGTGTCGCACCCCAACCCACCATTCGAGAATGTGACCAAGGGCTGAATCAATATCCTTTCCTTTTAGCCGAAATTCGTGCACTATGGAGTTCATGTATGCACGTCCACATACACATATTTATTATTCTTGCATAAACGTAATCTCGTATTTCGTCTGGAATTTGCCACATTGTTGTATGTGTATTTTTGCCTTTTCGAGAAAACGAGGATTGAAGTTTGGTCGGCAAAAGGACTAAAAAGCATAAAATATTACGCCCCAGCACATAATTCAATTTTTTTTCAAACCGATTGGAATGACGTCACTTATACATAATGAAATTAGGAGAGAAAGAACCACTCTCGTGTCAAAACCTCAAAATCGGCAAAAATGTCAACAATATGACAATGAAATGCCCTTCAATATTCAGTTTACCCACACTTTGAACGTTGCTGTGGATCCTAAAGAGATCTGTAGAACAAGCTATGAGAACCATTGCTATTGCACATTAAAGCTGAGATAGCCACAGAGTTATTGCCCGTAAGCTTTGGATCATGACCTTCATTAAGTGACATTCTGCTCGCCCTAGGAAGGCAGATCTAAAGGTTTATGAGACTAGACAGAGAAAGAGTGAGAGAATGAATTTTTACATGATGTAGTTCTTCGGAATAACGATAAGAAGGAAGATCAAGGCCTTATCTTCACACACCATTTAGCTAAGGATAATTTAAAGACCTTTGAGTTTGGATTTTTTTCCTGAGATTTTGATGTTGTTGTTTCTCCTTTGCAAGCGAAGATGAGCATGATCTTCTCATGGGTGGGTCCGTTGGTGACTGATAAGTCCGACCCGGGCTCTGAAGTGTCGGTTCGGTGGTACTGCGGACAGTGGTGTAGCTGATGCTGTCCTGGTGTAGATGGGTCAATTGCCTTCTGCTTTCGTTGTTGGTGTTTCAGAATGGCGTTGTCGATCCTCTGCTTCTGGTAGGCGGAGACACCAGAGCGGAACCGGCTCCGCATTGCTGGGCGATGGGAGGCTAGAGCTTCTCATTATGTTTGGCTCAATGCCGCAGTGCTTGAGGGAAGTCTTTAGTGTATCTTTGTAACTCTTCTTCTGGCCCCCGTGGGATCGCTTTCCTGCACATAGCACTCCGTGGAACAGTCCCCTAGGGAGGCGCTCGTCGGTCATGTGGACAACATGCCCAGCCCACCTGATCTGGGATCGCATCAGTAGTCACTGTAGTGCTTGTACGCTTTCCATCCCAGGGTCTGATATTTCGAAGGCAGCTATTTATCAACTAAGTCAGGTTTCTATGTGTTCCATCAGAATGATTTTAAAAACAAAACAAAACACCCTTGTTCATGCTACACTTTTGTTCCCACAAAGAGGTTAAATACACAGACTATTTTGAAATCCAAAAATTGATTCTGCCTTTTCATTTTCAGTAACCTATTTGTTATTCAAACAGGTTTTTTTTCAGGATTTTTTTGTTATATTGCGGGATTAATCAATGATAGCTTTAATATGGATATCCAGGACTTGATGTAAGACTCAAATAACAAGGCAATTTGATTTCAGTTAAGCGAATGATATCATTTAAATTCACATTTTTCTGCTGGATTTTTTTTTTAATTCAAATTTTCGAATGCAAGACTGAAAACGTATTTAGATATCTCTCACAATTTGATTCTCTTCTCCTGTTAACTTATTCGACATTAAATTGTTTCTGGATAAATGGGTAAGTTTTTTTAAATAAAATATTTAAAAGCGATATTGTGAAACATTGTCCTTCCATTTTCCATAGTTCGAGTTTAAGTTTGAGTTCAGGTTTTACGGCGCCACAGCACGAGAACTCCCACTTTGCGCTTTCGCGATCTTTCTTGGGTACGCTATTTATGTTCAGTATTCAGAACTTCATCAAGTTTAAGTTAAACTAGGTCAAACAACAGCAACAACAACAACAACAACTGTATGTTACAAAAGCCCCAGGTAAGAAACAACCTCATTTCTGATTCATTATAACGTTTCTTCTTTATTGTTTCTTACATGGGCCTTTGTAACATACAGCATTTTTTGTTATTGTTGTTGTTGCTGTTGTTGTTGTTGCTGTTGTTGTTGTTGTTGTTGTTGTTGTTTGCCATATCTTAGCTTTGTTCCAAGCCCTGCTGCGACCTCATAGATTTTCAGTGTTGTTTTTTTTTGTTTTTTTAAATATTTGGTCAGTTACCATTTACCATACTCTTTTATTCTGAGATACAGTAGGAGCTGAGACTGTTGTGAAAAATGTGTAATTCCTGGAAAAACTTAATCAGTTATTGTTTTTGGAGTGGTCGATTTTGAGAGTTTTGTGTTTTTTGTGAATGTTAAAGGGATTCTTCATAAATTTCCACGCCCACCGTATGTCCATTCAATCTTTTTCAGTCCAAAGTTAAGTGTTCCTAAGTATCTCATTCAGCATTTTCTTAGTTTTAATTTCTCTGTTTTGCTAAGTAGCTTTTTGTTTCTAATTTTACAAGCTGAATTTTGGCAGTTCAATAGTTTGGTATAAAACAAAACTCGCGACAGAAGAATTTATTCCTGTGTCTGATGACATTTGTCAGAAAATGAAAATTTTAGCGCAAACCTGAGGAGAATCTGATTTTGTCGCAAACTGCTTACCCCAAAAATTCTGAGGCAATGAAGTTCTAAGGATAGTGCAAGGCCTTTTTTGTGTGTTTGTCACTTTAGATACAAAGTTTGATGTAAACCATCGTCAAACAAGAGAAGTACATGTATATTGCTCGTATTGAATTTGCGTATCCTTAGAAGCAAGATTCAAGATGGCAGCCATTTATATGCCAAAAATGACAGTAATTGCGTTATGCAACTAAGAATTACACACAATTAACAGCACTGACGACAAAAGTAAATATCACTGACTTTACATAAATGCACAGCAGCCTTCAAGGATCACAAACTCTCCACTCCGCTCTCCCAACCCCCGTTTCTCTCAACCCCCTTTTCAATCCCAACCCCCTTTTCAATCCCAACCCCCTTTTCTCCCAGCCCCCTTTTCAATCCCAACCCCCTGTTCTCCCACCCCCCTTTTCAATCCCAACCCCCTTTCTCCCAGCCCCCTTTTCAATCCCAGCCCCCTTTTCAATCCCAGCCCCCTTTTCTCTCACCCACCCCCTTTTTCAATCCCAACCCCCTATTCTCCCACCCCCTTTTCAATCCCAACTCCCTTTCTCCCAGCCCCCTTTTTCAATCCCAACCCCCTTTTCTCCCAGCCCCATTTTCTCCCAACCCCCTTTTCAATCCCAACCCCCTTTTCTCCCAGCCCCCTTTTCAATCCCAACCCCCTTTCTCCCAGCCCCATTTTCTCCCAACCCCCTTTTCAATCCCAACTCCCTTTTCTCCCAACCCCCTTTTCAATCCCAACCCCCTTTTCTCCCACCCCCCTTTTCAATCCAAACCCCCTTTTCTCCCAGCCCCCTTTTCAATCCCAACCCCCTTCTCTCCCAGCGCTTTTATTTTCAATCCCAACCCTCGTAGAAACTGTTATTCCTTTCTTCCACCTACAGCTCTCTCTCTAGGCGCCAGATCAAACAACCCTTTTGAGGGCCAAGAAAAAAAAAACAGGAGGAGGAGGAAAAAGAAGAACAAGAGGCAGCAGTAGAAGATGTCACATAAGGGTAGCCACACAAAGGCCACCGAATTCGGTCACCGAGCCACTAGGCACTTTAGGTGAGATGAATTGCACTATATAAACGGACCGAATTTAGGTGGACTCTATGTGCAGTTGTTGAAATTATATAGTGTAATTCTTCTCACCTAAAGCGCCTAGTGGCTCGGTGACCGAATTCGGTGGCCTTTGTGTGGCTACCCTTAGAAAGGCAAGAAACAGAAGAAACAAAAAAAAAAAATCCAAACAAAGACAATAAAAACGAGGTGTAAACACTCAGGGCAGTGAATCTCCCAAACCAAAGACACCCCCCCCCCTCCCCCTCCCCCACCCCTTTTCTTTCGTTTTTACATTACAGTCTATCATTTTAAATGGTTATCTGGCGGATGAGTAAAGTTGGGTCAGAAAGGTGGGGGGGGGGGGGGTAGGTCCGATGTTATTATCATATTTTTTAGTTATCATATTGTACAGTCAGTCATAGACAGTGATAAATAACGTGTCATATTTGTGTTGTGTATGTATGAGCGTGCACGTGTGTAGGTGTTAGAAGGCCAGACATATTGCATTTTCCAAATTCCGCTAGTTTTTAAATACCTGTACGTCACAATTCAGGTTATTCGTCAACATGTTTCATTCAATACAGGGACACGAAATTAATGAACAAAGGCATAGGGAAAAAAACAACACAACAAAATACGGAATTGTTATTTTAATATTCAACAAAATTGTTATCTGTACAACCGTAAATACCACACACGACCTTCCAGTTTATTATGTACATCTGATAGACACCCCACAGATTACAGCAAACATAAACCATATAGGTAATGCAAAAGAACACCATTTAAAATTATATTTTATAAAAAAAAAAAAAAAGCTGTTATAAATGTAAAACAAGATTTAGTGAAAGTTTGACGGTTTGAAGACAAGAGATCTTAAAACAGAAAGGACGAGATAAGGTAAAGGGTACGGGTTATAATTGTGTCATGAATAACAATAGCTGAAGGGAGATTTGGTAAAAAGGACATTCATTTCGGTGAGCAAGATCCTTGGCCCCGGAGGAAAAACAGGCTACCAGTTTCAACAAATATGAATATGATAGTAATCTTCACAACACAGTCTCCTCATTAACAAAAACAGAGCTTGACACCAGTAAACATTCCTCATCATTGCATGCGGAGTGGGCGTCTTGTCTCCGTTGCCAGGGTGACCGAGTGCGGCTTGATAGCACATTCCTGAAGGCGGTGCTTGTTGGTGCGGGCACTGACATAGCCTGAAGCGGTGTTTTCTCATTTAATTTGGGCGCCAGCGTCTTTTTGCCATCTTCGAGAAGTTCACTGTCATCGGGGAAATAATCTTCGTCTTCCTCCTCATCTTCTTCTTCTTCAACTGTAACGTCATTACAGCCGTGAAAAGTAGGATTAGTTCTGCCGTGTAAACAAGTGTGACCCTCGGCGGATGTCGTAACTGTAGTTTCAGGGACAGCTCCACTTTCAGAGGAATTTTCATGGGAATGTATCTCTGAAAAAATAAAAGTATGACAAAATATGATTTTTTAGATTTATTATGCCTTTGTTTTTAACTTTTATTTTCATATTACAATCTTATGCAGAATTAATCTGGTAAGATTTGGCAAATCCAAAGCCTTGCATGCAAGTTAAGATTATAATATAATAATTATAATGTTTGGTATGTGCGGCTGTTGCTGGTCTTAATGCAACAAATAAACAATATGAGAGATCAGTGAGGTTTCGTCTTTCTTTGTGACATAGAGTAAACAGTAAACTTGCTTTGGGCTTTGTGTGTGTATGAGAAAAAGATAAGCTATAATATAAAAAAACTTAAAATCTATTAAACAACTCCTTTCTATGTGAAAAGTGCATTAAGCTTTGTTTCCTTGAGATAAAAAGATAACTGCAGTTCAAGCTAGAGAGAAAAATTCAGCCTTCATTGTTTTCAACTCATTTCCCATTAGCTATTCGAAATTCGAGACAAGGTAAAACTGAGCTCTGCTGTCAACGCCGTATTCCTTAGGAATGCATTTTTCTCATAGAAGCCGCCAGCCCTGTGGCAGTCTCTGTCCCTTGAAGTTATTTTTTGCCAATATAGGTGCTCTTTAGCTTTGTACTGATTTTTTTAACTTCATTTTCGTTCTTTTATTAGAAAATTTGAAAATAGGATGACTTAATCATATGGAACTCATTTGAAAATGTATGATTCCCTTGTCATATTAAAAAATTTGTCAACGAATATTGATTTATTTAAGTTCATATTATTTCCACCTGACAATAGTACACTATAGCTGACCAATGAACACAACTCAGTATTTTCTCTCTTCGGCTATGTAAGTAGACCGCGACTTCCTTAAAACAGCCCTCGGCATTTACACCTCACTTCCTCTTGTTTTATCTTTCTTGTTGTGGTAGGGATCAGTTTTTTTAACATTTTGCTCGGGCAGCGGCCTTGTACGGCCTGCTCTTCACGATTTCCAACTGCTAAGGTTTCTTTAACGTGTGCAACGTGCACACGAGCCCTCCGAATTTTTCTTCCTTATCGGAGAAGACTAGGTGCTCAATCCTACCTACAATAGGACCAGGGACAGGAAAGTATGAGAAAATCGAAAAATTCCAACATGCCGGCACCGACCGGGATTCGAACCCGGTACCTTCGGCATAAGAGGCGAGCACTTTGCCTCTTGAACACCGTGTCCCCAACTGATTTTGCATTTTCATCCCGACGACACTTTGTCGGGTTGAGGGGAAGAGCGTTAACATCTTGTAATAAATTTATTCTTACCTCTCAAATGATGTGGTTTCTGCTTGCGCCTCTTGCAGCAACATTTCTCTATCACAGCCTTGTAACCAGCCCTGTATTTGGCCAGAGCCAGACTGTACAGTAGCGGATTGAGCAGACCAGGCAAGGAAGTGGCAATGTTAGAATACATCAGAGTTGCTTCACTCACTGTAACTCCAGATTTTTGCAAAGTCAACATCATCTGTGGATGCAGAATTAAAATAGTATTTGAACGTCACAGAATTTTGAAATTTAATATAAACACATCCCTCACACAATGAGACTGTGACAAATGTAATTCATGGATAAAGTGTTACCCAGTCTAACTTGTGAGATAAGACTGCAAATCAGTGGTTCAAAGTTTGTTTAGAAATCACGATGGGAAGATAAGATGGTCACATTATTCTAGGAAAATAAATTTTCCAGTTTGATCACATCCTTCAAATGTAGCAAACATGATGCTGGACAAAGTTTTGACCATCAGTCAAAGTTTCAAACACATTGCATCAAACGATAACAGAAATTTTTGTCAACTGAATATACCTAAATGACTCAAACGCTCTCTGTGACAGCTACTAACTTATATAACCTCTTAGCCCTTGAAAATCTGTGCATTAGCAGCTTACCGGAGTAAGGCAGAAGCTGTTGCAAACACCAAAGACATCAAAGTCTTTACAACATAGTATAATTACAACAAACTGATCCAATATCAAAACACTGCAGTGCTGCGTGGAAGATGATGGTATTTTGCAACACAGACTACCATATTGAGAAAATCCAGTTTTTCCAGAGTAACAAGGAACATTTCCTCAAGGTGAGAAGTGAATGGATATGACCACAATAAAAAATACTTTACTCTACATTCTCAGAAAAAGTTGAAGAGTTAACGGAAACTGGTACAAGACTTGTGAGAAGTGCACAGTAATTATTCAGCTACACGTTTGGTGGGTCGGGCAGTGTAAAAGCATAGCCTACTTATGCACACTTCTTGGCTACCAAATAACAGCAAAGTGCAACCCAAGGGATTGTGAAGATGATAACTGACAAGAACAGCTAAAAATAAAATATCAATTTTACCGTATAGAAAATAAAAAATCAGAAATTCTCAACAATAGTAATTACAGTCAATAATTTAATAGAAAGAAAGAAAGAAAAAAAAAAAAGAAAGAAAGGAAACAGAGGAAGAGAACTGGACATAACCCAGATAAAGTAGTTCAATACAATCATGTACATTATGAAAATTAAGTTCGAGAATTACATTAAAGAATTATAGGAGCTCTAAGTGGATGAGATTGCTAAATGGCATAACATTGACATTTACATAATAGATTTAATGACGGCTATTTCAAAATTGCAGTTGAACATTATAACGAAGTTTCAATCTAGTTTGTTTGTTTGTCCCCCCTCCCCGACCCCTCGAGACCTCCCCCCCCCCCCCCCCACCCAGCGCCAATCCCTTCCTTCAATCTAATTTGTTTATTTGACGAGACTGAGACCAGCATGTTTCAATAGTTTTGGCAACGACAAAACTGTCTTGAGCCAGCTGACCAAAATGAGAGACGTCGTGCACCGAATTATAATTATTTAAAAAATGCGAAACAGATTTCATTCAGTGTATACATGTACCACTGGCTTTTCAGTGCCGTATAATTTTTCATGACATTATACCCGTGCTGCGGTCTCAAATCGTAGAACTAGACGACTTCACAAAACAAGTTTATTCTTAGTCATGTATTTTTAGCCTGTTAAACATCGGTATTCATTGATTTCTTGCTTTGTTGGACATATTTGTCATTCAGAAGAAAGAAACTAAGATAGACAGAGAACAAAAGAAAAGTATCCGTTTTCCTGAGCTGTGATTCAATGCCTCTGTCGGTGTGGCTCTTGGAGTTTTCTCTTTTTGTGACTTTTACAGGACATAAAACGTCAAAAACCATTGTATTTACAACGTGAACCAGCTTTTGTCACTGAATGTTTACGATAACCGATCTAACAACCAGCAACCAGGCTGTTCCACCATTAACCATTCTCTCTTCCATGGAAAACAGCATTGAGTCAATGAATTGAGAGAGAGAGAGAGAGACAGAGACAGAGAGACACAGAGAGAGAGAGACAGGGGGGAGGAGGGAAAGAGAGAGAGAGAGGCAGTCAGACAGACAGACAGACTGTCAGAAAGAGAGGGCGGGGGAGAGAGAGAAGAAAAGAGTGAGAGTGCGAGAGAGAGAGAGAGGGAGAGAGAGAGAGAGAGAGAGAGAGAGAGAGAGAGAGGCAGACAGACAGTCAGACAGACAGACAGACTGTCAGAAAGAGAGGGCGGGGGAGAGAGTGAAGAAGAGAGTGAGAGAGAGAGAGAGACAGAGAGAGAGAGAGAGAGAGAGAGAGAGAGAGAGAAAGAAACAGTCAGGCAAACAGGCAGAGGGACGGAGAGAGAGAGAGAGCTAAGGGCGAAGGGGTGTCACTTCAGGAAGGATATCTCACACTTTCATCGGATATTGTATAGTGGCTAAGACACCCATAAATCATTAATCGTCACAGCTAAATCCTGCGCACTCACTACAATGGGTAGCCAGGTCAGTAACCCTGCCATGACTATACAGGTCAGACTGTACTGTCTCTTCATAGCGTCCAGTACTGACAACTCCACAATGTCCGGCACGTCTTCCTCCTCGTGGTACAGTCGGGACCGACGTCCGCGCTCCTGCTTCATCCTCCGACTTACCTGGAACAGTCAAACCAATATAAAAAATGATTTTGCTAGAAGTATAATTATCTAAAACCATCCAATATTTTACACTTTACTCTTTTGTATAGGCCTGTCTTGTAGTATTATCGCTGTAATTCAATAAATTCCTATTATTTTCAAGCTTTTGTAAGATAGTTGATGGGCTAGTT
Source organism: Onchidella celtica (assembly GCA_963931925.1). Lineage (NCBI taxonomy): Eukaryota > Metazoa > Mollusca > Gastropoda > Systellommatophora > Onchidiidae > Onchidella > Onchidella celtica. Next base: position 93,916,918 of record OZ007567.1, on the reverse strand, counting down.
CAACCACTCACCCCTTTTTTACTTTTAAAATTTCTTTTTAAAAAATGTTTGCCTGGAAAGTAGACCATGTACTGAAATTAGTTCTTTCATCTGAAAATATGATCGTTGTTCTATGCACAAATAGCCAGTGAGGGCATTTCTGATTTGAGGGGGTGTTGTAACTTTCTTTAATATGGTAACGTCATTACTGCTTTTTTTTTTTTTTAAATAAGAAATCCCGAAAATATTCATCATGATTTTATTATGAAAAGTCATCAAGTCACAACAGGTGATTTGACAAATCCATCAACCTAGATTCATAATTTATTCCTCTGCCGGAGCCCACGAGCATGCAGAGATACACTGAGCATATTGTCTGAATGTCTTACCTGCATGCACACACTGATTCCCGAGCCACATCCCACGAGCAGACACAGATACACAAAGATAAGAAAGACTACAAAAAATGTTCTCTCCCTCGCCAGGGTGGGGATGGGCACTAGCCAGGAGCGACACATGCTCTCACTGTGCACCAGACGAGGTCCAAACCCTGCAACTGGAAGTGAAGACATGGCCAGAGTACAAGCGTACAGGAAAAACAGCAACAGTGTAACATAATCTCTGGCTTGACAAGGCCGTGAACACATCCAGCTACTTGTCTCTCCAGCTGACTGGGTATTGAACTGAGAACCTTCACCTTCAAACCCAGACTGAACTTTGTTCAAATCACAGCTGTAACTGACTTCATATGTTTTAATGTCTGTGGCTCTTGATGACTCCTCTATATGGCCAGTCTCTTTCTCCGCGCCAGAATGTTTCGGACAGTCTGTCACTGTTTGAGAATGTTCTTGTGTGGCGCTGGCGTGGTTTACGCCGTTGGCTATTGCAGAACAATCCGTAGATTTGCTCTCTGTGTTTGGTTGAAATTTCACTTTTTCACCGCCAGTGATATCAGAAACCCGATCACATTGAGCAGAGTCAGTGGCGGCGGTGGTTACTGTTTGTTCTTTGGATGGAGACTTGGATATCTGATGAAATGCAGAGTCTGCTGTGGAGTTAATGCTGATGGTTTGTGTGCATTCCACGTTGCTGCGATTTTCACTGGCTATGCTGGAATCTTCTGGGTTGATACCTGGCTGCTGGGAAGATGATTCATTGGAACGTGTGTGTCGCCCCGAGGGCGCGGGAACTGAGGGCTGGGTGGAGGCGGAGGAACTGGACGGAGGATGATCATACAACAGTGCCGATGATTGGTTGAAACAGTGTGTTCGTCTCTGCTGGCGATTGGCGGCAGGTTTGATTTTCCGGAGACGCCAGACGGCGAAATGACAGTTGACACACATGTAGGTAAGCAGGGCCAGAGAGGACAGGTTACACCAAAGTGAGGTGACCTGATATGTAGTGCAGGTAGCAGCGCCGCCGTACCAGCCACCCGAAAAGTATGAGGCCAGACCTAGAGGGGTGGGGACCAGTGCTGGGGGGGAGAAAAGTAACGTGGAAAACTTAATCTCTTTTTTCTCATCTCTTTTTTAATGTTTTTGTCGAAAATATAGCAATAAAAGCTCTTTTTCATAATCCGAGGAGCCTCTCTGCCCATGCACAACTTGCACTATCTGTTATTTATATGAAATATTCAAGAAAATTATACCCGTATGATCCACTCATGCCGTCATCTGAAGCCCTGCTTGTTTTTAAAACAATGTCATGATATATAAGTAAGCACTGGAAAGGGGGAGTCCTTTGAGTTTACTAATACTAATTTATAACAATTAGCAAAAATCCACGAATTAAAGGTAAAGTCTCTCATGTCAGCTAAAATGCATAGCTCGATCCGGGAGATACATTGTTATAATGTTAACTGAATTTGCTGTACCGGTACATAATTATTTACATTACCGATACGTCAGATTCGTGTATCAGCCATCCTTTCAGAGACATTTTTGCTACTCACAGAAAATCTGATTACAGGGTTCGTTTGAACTTCTCAGTTTTGACACAGTTTCGTCATGGACATGACCGTAGAACATCAATGATTTATTAACCCAGAAAACTTCGAATGTAACCTGAATTTGCCATGTTCAATATTTGAGCAACATAAGTGAAAAGAAACAAAACAGAAGGTTGCCTGATCGATTGAAACTTCCAATAGAAGTGACCGTAGCAATATCTAAATCATAAATGGCATGATGGTTTTGCGTCATGAGACGGAATATATAGTAAATATATATTAAAGTCACATATTTACTATAGTTGCACCTTTGTTTACTCACGCTCGTGCCCATTCAAGCACTCATTCGTTCACGTATTCACACACTCACACATTCGTTAATTTATTCGCTCACTCACTCATTCACCCACTCAAACGTGTTCACTAAGTGCAATGTTTTGTCTCCTCAAATATTTCTCCATTGTTTAGAATGTAGGGCTCATAACTTATTTAACATTAAGGTGCTAGATGAACTGATGTCTCCACTTGAATTCTATAAAAACAGGTTGAAAATACACAAGCACGAATCGCTACAATAATAATCATCAAATATTTACAGACTGGGGGATTTCCCCATCTTTTTCAGGTGACGTATTTAATAACACAATTGCTGATTGCACAGAAATCAGGCATCTTTATGATGCAGTCGCCTAAAGGATATGCACAGAGGGGTGAATGAAACGCATAGATGATGGACTTGACATTCACTGTACCTTGAATCGTTACAATGCGAACTGTATATTTGGTATTCACTCAGCTTGCCTACCAGCGAAACAACTAATCAATTATTCAACCAAACAAAACAATGAAACAACCATTTAGTTTACCTGTTCAGCCGTTAAATTAATTTATCAGGATCTTTTTTATATTTCTTTCGTTCGATCTATCTATCTATCTATCTATCTATCTATCTATCTATCTATCTATCTATCTATCTATCTATCTATCTATCTATCTATCTATCTATCTATCTATCTATCTATCTATCTATCTATCTATCTATCTATCTATCTATCTATCAACTATCTTTCTATCTATCTATCTGTCTATCTATCTATCTGTCTATCTATCTATCTATCTATCTATCTATCTATCTATCTATCTATCTATCTATCTATCTATCTATCTATCTATCAACTATCTATCTATCTATCTATCTATCTATCTATCTATCTATCTATCTATCTATCTATCTATCTATCTATCTATCTATCTATCTATCTATCTATCTATCTATCTTCCGTCTATCTGTCTGTCAGCCTATCTCTCTATCTATCTTGAAAAGCTATCTATGTAGAAGATCTATCTGTCTACCTACCTACCTATCTCCCTCTTGTCTATCTATCTGACTGACGGACTGCTTTACATTCAAAGATAAGCACTATTGCGACATCCTGTAACTTTATTAAGCATGCGCAGAATTCCCACCAAAGTTTCAATGATAAAACATGCACAACTCACCTGAAAGAATACACGTGATACTGAAAGCTGCAATGAGCCTGTCACCAACCCCTCGGGCGTGAAGAGGGAGCCACACCACTACTACCAACACAGGTAACATGTTCTCGATCACCAAAGCCAGTTCTAGCAACACAATGAAGACCCCGGACACATGCAGCTGCTGGCCACTGGACCCGGGGGTGAGGCTGGCCGCCTGGCTAGAGGAATCTTCTGGAACCATGCCGTCCGGGTCGTATCTGTGCCCAGATCTCCGTCAGGTTACAGTGGGAGGTTGAGTGATTATCGTGGTCTGTATTTCATTCTCTCCAGGCCTTCTAACCTGCAAATCATTTGGAAAAAACAATGTCAATAATAGAATGAATATTAAAGTTGATTATTTTTTAATGTATTTTATTTTTAGGTTGTTTATTAATGTGCATTTCTATCAAGAGTCTTTGGTGCGTTTTTTTTTTCTTCTTTATATCGAAAGTCAAAAATGTTACTTTTCATTTGAATAATTTGATTTGGGGGCGTTTCTTCCCAGTGCAATAATAACAACGAATTACATTTATATAGCACTTCATCCTGAATGCAAGCTCTAAGGGCTTCACTGCCATTCTACAACTGACATTCCATTCCCCAATACAAAGAACATACTAAATCATGTGTCAACGGACAAAAACAGACGTGGATGCATTGCATCACTTGAAAAGGTGTGTTTCAAGATATTTTTTTTTGCAAATTTCAGTATTGTGTACATCTCTTAAATTTTGAGGCAGCGAATTCTTTCATATGAACTATTATTACTAAGGAATAGTCATATAAACGGAAAACGTGTAAAATCGGCAAGGAAATCATGTTTTCAAAATTACCGCATTACTGGTCTAGTGTATAGTTTTAACCACTGAAATCACAGCTTTGACAGCCAAAGAGATTGCCAGGCTAAGTAGACCGAGCAAAGCCTGTTTTAAACATCAAAGAAAATATCAGTGATCTAGCTGAGGCTCTCAAGCGTTGCCTGAGATAAAGATGCTACAGCCGCCGGTCCTGTGTCTCTTGGCAGAATATTCATCACAGAAAAGCCATGACGTGTGAATAATGACAGGCAGTTAAACAGACGGATCGCCATAAATTCAGAATTAGTGCTGCAGTACCACATTATAATAATGATCTTCCTTCTTATCGATGATCAGAGGCTTATACAGCTCTCTCTTCTCAATGGAAGACTGGCTGCTTATCTTTCACGGTGATAAGAAGAGAGATGAAAGGAGTGGCCTATTGTGAGCGGGAAAAATTAGTAAAACATATAGGGAATAGTAGAATTGAGAAAATATATAAAAATGTCCTTTTAAAAAGTTCAGAACGAGTTTCATTGATTAGCTTTTGCAGAAAAGTTATCAAACAAAGATTTTGTCTCATCTTCATATGACAGTCACCATCGTATTTTTCCTTTTTCAATTTGTTCACCCGACTCCACGACTGTTCACTGTTGAGCTCGCTTCGCTAAAGCACCAGAATATACACCCGAAGCCAAACATGCGAATAGGCCTACAGCATACATGTCTTATCCATTATTCAATAATCTCTTTTTCTTTAAAAAAAAAAAAAAAACGCTAAAAATAAGGTCAAATTTCTGAAAACAGGAATATTCAATCATCAGGTCTTGAGCACTAGAGAATTATTTAAGATCCATCTTGTTGTGCGAAGAAAATATATTTGGACAAAGCTGGATCGAATCAATCTTGAACGTGGAAATCCTGATTTTCGTGACGAGTTGATGGACATAAAGAGGACTGCTGGCTGATTGAAAGGGTGGAGTGCTGATTTAGTGAGAGTTGTTAAAAGAGATCCGGTTAGATCAGTTGTTCCTAACCTTTTAAAATTTGCCATCCTCACTCCCTTCGTTCGTGTCTCTTGGCCTTATTTCCCATTCTTTGTTGTGGCAACTTTTTTCAAAGACCAGGCCTAACAACAATGCTGGAAGAAACTGGCTCCTGGAATTAAGCAACTGCCATTGATTTACATGAGTAGAAATTAGTGAGATGTGCACTGTGGAGTCAAGTTCGTATTGTCTCAGTGTTAGTGAGATGTGGACTGTGGAGTCAAGTCTGTGTTGTCTCAGTATTAGTGAGATGTGGACTGTGGGGTCAAGTCTGTGATATCTCAGTGTCAGTGAGATGTGGACTATGGAGTCAAGTCTGTGTTATCTCAGTGTTAGTGAGATGTGGAATGTGGAGTCAAGTCTGTGTTGTCTCAGTGTTAGTGAGATGTGGACTGTGAAGTCAAGTCTGTGATATCTCAGTGTTAGTGAAATGTGCACTGTGGAGTCAAGTCTGTGTTATCTCAATGTTAGTGAGATGTGCACTGTGGAGTCAAGACTGTGTTGTCTCAGTGTTAGTGAAATGTGCACTATGGAGTCAAGACTGTGTTGTCCCAGTGTTAGTGAGGTGTGGACTATGGAGTCAAGTCTGTGTTGTCTCAGTGTTAGTGAGATGTGGACTGTGGACCTCAACGAGACCTCGAGCAATGGCAAGCCTGAAGCAAGTCCGTCTTACTATTTCGGACACATCGAAGTTGCCTTGAGCACAGATTCAAAACTGACGTATAATAGATCAACCTATTAGGCCAAACTATTCCCCGTGTATCCCCTCTCCCCTACCTTAGAACCACATGGATAGATAAAAAGGTAGTAGAATAAGAATGCGAAAGAAAAATTTAATGAAGCAGAAGAAAGTAATACGTACATTAGAATTATCTATCATATTATGCAGAGAGAACGCATACGATATAGATTTTTTTTACTCATTAGCTAAAGATATCGATTGAGTGTTCGATTATTTAATGGAATGCTGGGAGATGCACAATAATTAATGTCACACATAGGATGTATCTTCTGGCGATGCAGATCGTTTTTGTTCTAATTAAGGAAAACCCGTGCACGTGATTTACATAATTGTGTAGTTGAAAGAAGCAGATAACGAAATGCGTGCGCTGCACAAGCTGTAAAGGTTGTTTTATGGAAATAATAAGATTTATTCTTTTATGTTGTTTTTTTTTTCAAAAAAAAAAAAAACGTTCTTCGTGCCAGATACTGATGAAGGCAAGGGAATTTTTTCCCCTACTTTGTGGGGAAAATGGAATGGATATGTTGATTAGAGTGGCTTTTTTTTTGTTGCTGTTGTTGTTGTTTCCTTCGTTTCTGAGATGCGCGGAAATGTCTGAGTGATTTTGATGCTGTCTCTCTCCCTGTTGCTGTCAATATTAACTGTTCTTGTTGACCGGTTGTTGTTATCTGATCATTATTGTTGTCGTAGATGTTCTTGTTTATATTGTTATTGCTCTTTAAAACTGGGGGGAGGGGGGGGGGTGGTAATACGCTGAATCGCATCAGTTCTTAGTTGCAAAGGTTAGCATTGGAATAAATTATCCTTCTGTTACATTTTATACGTTGTTCCCGTATTCTGTGTAATTGAAATTATTAGCATTTTCAATTGCATAGAGAAACCCTTAGAGAATACGAATAATCGAGCTATCCGAAAGTAATATTTCATTTATAAGAGTCTCTTTCGTAAATGTCAGTGCGGTCTCTTGGGTGGCATTCGGTAGGAATAACATTTATGTTGAGTTCAAAGTGTTAAGTTATTCACGCACCAACTTATATCTATAGCTGAAGGAAAAATTCCAAATAGAATCTTGTATTCTTAACATCAGCCAGAAAACTACCTAATTTAGTTCTGTATAATCATAGCCATAGATTATAACTATGAGAATTCCCTCGAGAGAATTTCGCTCATGTTTGTGAATAGGATATATCTAATTTGCCAGTCCCAAGTCATGCTAATAGAATTATGACTGCATCATAATTACCACTGCTGTAATTCAAATTTTCATCATCTTCATCATAACTTGATACAATTAACTGGTGATAAATAACAAGTCAAAGAAAATGAGGGGACAAGAGAAAAAAAACAACTATTAAAACCATTATCATGAGCTTCATCAAGATTTTGTGAATGCCGTCATCATGTTCATTATTTAGCTCATTTTATGCAATAATTATATAACTTACAGTACTAAGAAGGCGTACTATCAGAATTGCAGTGCAAACAATGAAATACCACAAAATAGCTATTAAAATATCAAATCTGTTATTTTCGTTATCAGAAAGTGATGATGGCATTGGTTTTGATCTTTCTAAGTTTTGTGCCTTCTTAAAGTGCACTTGGGTATTCTTGTCTAGAACCAGTCAGCAGGTCTCTCAATCTTGGAGGCTGCATATTTTGATGATTTTGATGATGAAGTCAACTCCGCGCAGATAACATTCTCCGGGTCTATCCCTTTGTAAGTTATTGTCTTTGTAATCATGGTTGTAGGTCCAAGAAGCCAACAGAAAATAATAAAGTCGAGAAACTGATTCAAAACAGACCAATGTCAATGAGAAATGGACAGAAACCATTCCACAGTACGACTAAAATGGAAAATCTAGTGTAAATGCACACTGAACTTCATGAGGTATCCTCACATCCTTCCCACCCATCACTGTCCCACCTCCGCCCCCTAAAAAAAAAACAAAAAAAAACCTAAAATAACACACAAAAATCCAAACAAACTCAAAGTTCTTCTTGTCAAATAAAACAACAAAACATACAGAGTCCTTTCAAATACTTACTCTCAGATAGGTTAGAAAGGCTGAGCATAACATGCACATCTACCACTAAAATATTGGTGATCTTATCTGTAAATTAAAATAATCGGCCTAATAAAAAGAATAATGATAATAATAATAGTAAAAACAAAGACAGAAACGATAATGTCGGCTCACGCCATCCCTGACATCATTGTGTGAGCTCAGACAAGTTGCTCATTAAGCAGAAAAGTAGGAAAAAGAAAACCCGAATGTGCAGTGAGGCCAATTACTTTACATTAATTGGAATCTGAAGGTGCTCATTTGTCATAATGATGAAAGAAAAGGCAATTATACTTAAAGTCTATGTCATCCCTGTCTCTCTGTCTGTCTGCACTTCTCTCTCTCTCTGTGTCTGTCTGTCTGTCTATCTATCTGACTCTCTGCCTGTCTCTCTGTCTGTCTGTCTATCTATCTGGCTCTCTGCCTGTCTGTCTGTCTGTCTGTCTGTCTGCCTCAGTTTCTCTCTCTCTCTCTCTCTCTTTCTCTCTCTCTCTCTCTCTCTCTCTCTCTCTCTCTCTCTCTCTCTCTCTCTCTCTCTCTCTCTCTGTCGCTCTGGGTGTGTTTGTAAGTATAACTATGCTTTCACTATATGACGTACTGGTTGGTGCTCAAAGGTGTCTTCATATGAGGAAGAAAGAAGAGGCAAGAAGCATGGGATGCACAAATGACTTGAGGATCGAAGACACGTGCATGAATTGCAATTATCTCAAATCTGTTCTGTCCATGCGTTAGTTACTGCTACTTTAAGAAAATTTATGCTGTTTCATTGAATACAGTTATAGGTTTGCTAGATCTTAGGAGATCGACATTTCTATTGCTAATTTCACATGATATATAAATTATCAATTCATTTTCACAGTGGGCTGTATTGCCTTAATCACGGAGACAATGACACAACCATTATTTATGGTACTGTGGGGTGGGTTGATGGTAGAGCGATATTTGTACAATCTGAATAATATCTTTCAGTTCGATCCATTTCAATGTTTACCGTTTACGCCGTCTTATCTATTATTTAGATATGTGGCAGTGTTTGCTATTTACGCCATGTTACTTTTCATTCCGATATTTTTTTAATGTTGACCATTTACATAATATTGTTATCTTTATTTCCAGATGTGATAATGTTTTCCATTCGCGCTATTCCAGCTTTCATTTCCATCAGGGTAAGTGTTTACTATTTGCACTGCGCCGTCTTGCTCCAGCTTGGCACTTCTCCTAGTGAGCCTGACAAAACACAGGCCGCATTCTCAGATAATTGAACGCTGACCCTCCAGAGAATGAGAGCCGTGCTCCTGTAAAAAGATCTATGCCGTGCCTATTTGAATTAACCCTATTTATGTCCATCTTTGTTTGTGCTCACCCCATGCTAGAATGTCCCACATACCCTATCTTTCTAATCAAATAAGACAGTTATTAGCTCTGCACTCTTCTATCTTGTGGCCAGGGAAACTTGCTAGATGAATGTGTATCTATCGATGGGTATTTGCGTGGACGAGGCATGGAAACTTAAGAAAACAGGAAAGCCGAGAGAAGGAGAGAGAGAGAGAGAGAGAGAGAAAGAGGAGACAGAGAGACAAGAGACAGAGAGAGAGAGAGAGAGAGAGAGAGAGAGAGAGAGAGAGAGAGAGAGAGAGAGAGAGAGAGAGAGAACGAGAAAGAGCGAGAAGAAAGAATAATGGAGTGGGCGAAGGGATTACAACTATCATTCCCGCAATTTCATTTTTAGAATATTTGTAAGTTTATTACAAACTTAGCGGCCTCTTCTGATTTCCTTAACAGCACAGCATGTTTCTTCACTGCTCATTTTCGTTCGTTTTGTATCATTAACACGTATGGCGTTCACTATTCCAAATGTGCCGGCTTTTTCAGTTTACAGATTCGATAGGTATTATAATACAGCATTAAAAGGCCGTGGCATTTGGCACTCCTGTGGTGTCTAAAGACTATTTGGCCTGATATCCTGAAAGACGTTCCTTGCCATAGAAGTTGTGTCCTCAGTTTGGAAATTCCGAGTGTATCAAAATAAACAAGGAAAAGAACTGACATTGTTTTATTTCTTCGATTCCCGAAAAGACCCTGGTCTCCCACGTGATAGGTAAGGATCCTTAGCCCCTATGCCACGGAATGCCAATAGAAAAGGCGGTGAAAACATGGTAACTATCATTGTCCACTACACCAAATTGTGAGACAATGTACTAACGCAAAGGATTATTATTGAGTCAACGGTTTGTCCTGAAGCCTTGTCAAAAGAATAGGCTTTTTTTTCCTTTTCTTTCATACATACTATATCACTGTGCATCACAACTCGAATGGCTCAAGTAAAGGCATAGCTAAAGAAAATTCTTATTCATATCCAGATAGAAAAAAAAGGTATAATCATGAAAAACACAGAATCCAAACAGATGTCTCCGTCACATGCAGCTAAAAGCATATATATATATAGATAAAAACCAAATGAGTAGCCGCTGGGCAACTGTGGTCAACTCTCTGGAGAAGTAAGCTGAACTCTGGAAAGAGCCAGCCCAGAGAATGTCCTTAGTTTACATAAATAGAAATATGCACAGGTCACCATTTTCCTACACTGCACAAATGACAGTAGGGACAAGAACATATCAAGATGATGATACAAGAAAGACCATATGAAGGAGAATTTCAAAGAAAGACCAGGGATAGTGCAGTATAAAATATGCATTTTGTTCCTGGCAAATATTCCTCTTAAAGAATGAATTTTTTGTCTGAATGAAATAAAATGATCTTAATAGTTCAGGAAAGAAAAGCGTCCAAACATATTTGGATAATGCCACAAGAAAAGTAAAATAAAGATAAAATATTATGAAGATAAAATAGCCCAGTAAATCTAATGAAGGAAGTAAGGATTTAGCTACAAAATGGACAAGTAGTTGATATGACATGGGACAGAATATTTTTGCCCTAGTGGTTGTAAGAAAAGTCTTAAAATAGCTTGCTTAAGGCAGAGAAGACAGAAGGACATGACATTTAAATCGTTAACTGTCGTCTGAGGCCGATCAATAGATGATGAGCCCTAGCCTGGGGAAATGAGTTCCCTCTCCGGTATGGCGTTGATGACCCTAATATCATGTTGTTGTCGGAAGTAGTTTGAATGTGTGCAGTGTAATCTACCATGAGGTTGGGGTGGGGAACTGTCTGTCATTGTATCGACCAGGCGCAACTTTCATCTTTCCTGATCTCAGTTCGATCGCTCAATAAACTTCAGCAACCGTTTCAAATGGTTTTTATCTTGTCTACTGCACTTTACGACATGGCATGCTTGAGCTGTACTAAGTCACACAGGGGAAATGATTATGCAGGAGCAGGACAGTAAATTGAAGCACCATGTTTGATTTGTACTTGTTGATGAGAGAGACTTATCTATTTTTGCTCTGGACTTTAAAAGAATTAAAGACTTGCGGCGATGTGGGCAATGCCTAATGTATTAGTGTGGTTCATGATTTATGGGTGGCGAGCCGCCAGTCTGGCGCCTAGTCCAGCCTTGGTCTGTTTCTGTCCTAAAGGAGATAATGGTCTCTCTGGTGTTCACTGAGATGGACGGAATCACTTATGTATACTGGAGATAAAATAATTGCATGCTAGGAAAGATCTTTGGTTTTCCTGAGGGCCAGACCGACAGGGCAAGCGCTTCACCTTCGAGCGCTTTAGAAAAACAGACTTCTTTTTTAGGACACCAGAAAAGCCAATGTAGTACACTTCTTAATTCCACCCAGCAGTACTTCTTGGTGCTTATGAACATGGCTTTTTAAAAGCAGATATTGATTAAATATGGCTGGAAGGAAATCGATTATTACAAAATCGTCAACAGCCAACACAAGAGAGAGCAATATTAACTATTGGCATTTCCAGTGATAACACAATAAAAATCGACTATCCTGAGCTTTCAGTAGGTTGATTTCTTCCGGACAAGTCGATGAATTAAATGGCATAGGTGTAAGAGAAAGGTATGAGGTCTGTGTGGTGCAATTTTATCTTATTTGGTTCATTATAGGCTAGCCACACCATACGTAAAGATCAACCAGAGGATTTTCGTGAAAATGGCTCAGGTTTCATTGTGCGCTTTGCATATATAAGTAGATTCTGCCTATAAAGATGCCTGGGCCGACTAGTTTTAGATTACGTACTATTAAGCTTTTTGGCTTCGTAAAGAATTCAACAAAGACACGAACAATAGGTATGGCAAAAGCAGTTGTACTGGCCGCAGCACGATAAACAGTGGCAGATGTAAAAGTGATTGTCGTGTGAGTGCTTGTTTAATAATGTACAGTTGTGTTTGAGTGGGAAGTTTAGCTGAACGGACACGGAAGACAACCAGTGTCAAGAGGAAGATAGAACATGCCATTTCTTAAATGCCAGCGACCACACTAATACTATTCATCATAACTATAATTACATGTTTAAATGACCAGCATGCCATCGCCTTTGGTACTTCTCTGCTCATCCTCTGTTTTCTCTCTCCAGTCTTGCCTCGGCTTCTAGAGAGATCCTGACGCTAGGTATTTCTTATAAACAACATGTCTCCTCCATTATGATACGGCTGTAAAAATGTCACTTTGTGGATCCCATCCATTATTTACGCAAACATCTCTCTGACTGTTCAATGTTGAAATGAGCCACTTCCCTGGAGACATCCAGTTTTGTCTCAGAAGGGAATGTCGGAAACGGTAGTCTCATTCAAAATGCAACAATCTGCCCTAAAGCCACAACGTTTACGAAAAGATAACACTCGAAGCCCTTAGACAAAAGAAGAAAAAACGGCTTTTGTGTCAATACGGAGTATAAAAGCAATAAAACAGAAGGAAAAGATAGAGTGAGTTACGATGAATGAAGAAGAAAGAGAATTTACAATGAGGAGAAGTTGTAATGTTAACAAACAATCCAAATACGTGCAGGTTTAAAAATAAGGAAATTAGAGTGACTCAGGGAAGAGATGAGAACGGAACTCGTGCAAAATTACAAACAACAATCGCAAAAAAAGGAGAAAAAGAGAAACTTGTCCTGTGCTCAGTGCACCAGTTGGCCTTAATACGGAACTGGTTTTATCTCACACTGTTATCTCCATAGCCCAACAGTCAAGTTCCGCGAGAATCAGGCTCTTTTCCCAGTCCCTGAACTCAGCAGTTTACCCACAGCTTTACAAAAGAAAAAAAGGGGGTGGGGGGGGGGGGATCCAAAGATTGTCTTCGTCCTAACACAAAAGCCGCATTATCTAGCACAGACAAAACTTTATTATAGCTTTTGGGGTTTTACATCACACATCCAGCTCATGAGATCATAAAGTGTTACAGCCACAGAGGAAAATCTGAGAGCTGTAGCATACAATCTTGAGTTACGGGTTTAAGCCTGACCTCCGCTTGGACAGACCCGACGCATGTAATTAAATGAGGAACATATGCTGCCATAGCAATACATCAATCTATTTCTGTGCGAGGATCTTTGCACTGCAGATCTTGCCCTATTCAGACAGACTCGGTACACAGAATCTCAGACCCATACAGGCTTAACTTTGCGGGAGGAAACACAATTATTATATTGACGGTAAACACGGAGGGATAAAGGAGTGGGCTGACGGATCAGGAAAAATAAAACATTTACAGCCTAGAATAGAATAGGAAACTTTATCTATCTATCTATCTATCTATCTATCTATCTATCTATCTATCTATCTATCTATCTATCTATCTATCTATCTATCTATCTATCTATCTATCTATCTATCTTCTGTATGTCAGCCTGTCTGTGCCTCTTTCTATCTATCTACCTGTCTGTCTGTCTATCTATCTGTGTGATGAACATCTGAATGTATGGAGATTAAGAAACAACCAGCGATGTATGTGCTGAAGATATCACACAGTTATAGCTGATTTTTACTTGGTAAAACTTTTGACTTGGTAATCAGCCTTGCATTTGGTAGTGCTTTCTAAGGTAATTTTTTTTTTTAAAGTAGATTTTACTACAGAAAATCGGGCTTAAATTGACAGCCATCTTTTTAGCAGTGGCAAGACTGTAGTCTTATAATACTTCCAGCCACTTTCGCTATCTTTGTAAACCAACAGGTTATTTTAAAAAATGGGCTTTCTTTCTCTTGATTTAATGGCAATGCCTGTGAATTCTGACTTTCCTCGTTCAGTAAAACATTTCAGTAACCACCTTCTGTATTTATAGATACCGTAACCAAATCAATAAAATGTAGTACACACTTCGATCACGACTCGATATACAATGTAGGCGTTGTCCTTGAAGGGAAATAAAGCCATCTCCGGTCTTGGTTTGGTATGAGTTAAACTGTGGGCAAAATGAGGCAGACAGAAAGTGCCAACCTCAGCTGTGTGTTCTGGAGACCTCTCAAACGAAATCTCCTCCGGGCTGATTGCTGAAGCTCCACCAGTCATAATAACAGGAGTATTTTGGGCATTGGTTATTAGCAAAGTAAAGTAGCTGTCCAGCGGCCACAATTAAATTATGGACAAAACCACGCCCGATTTCCTTTGACAGTTAACGAGTTCTGAGAGGATTCTGACAGGACAACAAATACAATAACGAAGACGCGGGGAAACTGGACAGCGGGCGGGTATGGCAGGGTATCTGGGCATAAAGTCTGAGTTTGAAACAATTTTAGGGCTTAAGCTGCGAGGGTGAGGCTTATGGCTAGAGGCTGGATATCACAGAATGTCACACACAGGGTTTGAACTGGAAACAAGTTTATAACGAAATGACATTAAATGTAAAGATAAACTGTTTCTTTACGCACACTTTTCAATGTTCCTTTTCAAATTCTGATCAATGTGGCAAGTACAAGTGCACTGATCTAGTGACAAAAGTAAGTTTTTCCCCACATTGCAAAGTTTCTCCTCTCGAGAAGATAATTCATCACTTTCTGGTCTCATTTTTATGAGTATCGTCTTGCGTTCAAGTCATTAATATCACTAGTTCTCCTGTTGACTCTCAGAATACACAGATGTGATGTTTAAAGGTGATTCTCGATCAGGAATGTGCAAAGAGACAACAAGAAGGACAACAAGAAGAACAAAAATTCAGGTCTCACTTTTCGATTCTACTCGACGAAAATAATTATGTCCCTTTTTTGTGACTCGAACAATCGTACATAAAAAAGACTCAAAACTGAATTTTGTCCAGAAAGGATGAGACCACGTAATTAATCGTTAACACCTGAGGCCGTACACAAAGTAGGCCTATCATCATTTTTGGGTCACGCGGTCACGGAGTTCTAGCTGCTATTAATTCATGTCTAGCGGCATGATCGTGTGCTGATTCCTGATCTTGTGGTAACCGTTATCTTTCTCGTGAAAAAAAAAAAAAAACGCAGTCAAGATATGAGATCATGTTCATCCTGACCCAATGTCACCAGGGGTTACTATTTTTTTTTCCACCAAGTAACTAAACATTCAACGGCGCTCCGCTCATTTCAGCCAATGATCAATAAAGAACTAAAAGCGGTTGAAAGGAAAATACATTTTAACTTCCAAATGAGAGGGGAAGGAATTGCGAATACTAGAAATGGGCACGAAAATCACTTGACTGAATTTTTCTTTTCACAGTCGAAGTTTTTTAATAGCGACTTTAGTTTCGAATTTGCCGCTCGAGGTATCATTTCATCGCACCGCATTGAGAGCTGTACAATTCACATTTGTAAAAACTAAGTCAAGGATGAGATAAAAATAGGTTTTTTAGAGTCCGATACTCATTAAAGGGCATGGAATCAGAGGGGGAAAAAAAAACAGCCAGAAAACCGCCGGAATAAACCGTTTACGTGATCAAAACAATTGCTTGTGTCTTCGTTAAACATTTCCCAAACCATCTTTTTTTTGTTTTTTCAGAGACAACATTTCCAACGGGACCGTAATGTTTGTTCTGTCAGCTGGCGTGACACGGACTCACTCATGTGTCATTACTGTCCCTCGAGTATTTCCTCTCTTAAGACCGGCCGACGTCTAGAAGTGTATCCTGATTATATGTCACTGGGCCCGTCTGTTCATTAAAATCCCAGGCCAGATCAATAGCAATCAGCACGTTTGCCACAAGGGCACATGCGTGTCTAAGGCAGTGCAAACATCTTCTTCCCCTCCACCAAACATACAAAAAATGCGTCCCCTCTCAAAATAAAAAACCGGAACAGTCGATCCACATTTTTTCCCGTTGCTTTGACGTGTCTGCAGAAAATGTAGCCCGACGTGGTCGTCTCTGTTTCTCCCGAGCATGGAAACTATATTAATGTTTGAAATTTAAAGCTTTATTTGTTCTTGGCAAGCAGTTTAGAATTTCGTTTGAGAGTAGCCTATACAGCAAAAAGAGAACATCATGATGTATTGGCGTTTTCAGCTGTTTGATTGACAGCTCAGAGGGTTGTATGTAAGATTCAAACATGTCTATCATGTTTAGAACATCGGTGGAATACATCCTTTTCTTAGAGCTAGTGGTTTACTTCGGGTCATTATCAGGTGGGACAGAATGAATTCTGGATCTAATTTTCCTAAACAGGTTTCTTCTCTCGCCCTTGTTTTCAAGTTCCCTCGCAAACTCTAACATGGAAAGATTGTGATGAAAGTTCTCCCTTTCTTTACAAAGGTCTAAATTTCGAGCTTCCTCAACCTCTGAAAATATTTTATCCTAGTATTCTCTCCGCTTCTGAAAATATCTAAACCGGGGCGTTTTCTACACCTTAGAAAAGTATTTAAATCTGGTTGTTCTCTCTACCACAGAAAACATCTGCATCACTTCTGAAAAGACCTAAATCTCGGCATAAACTCTATTTCTGTACACATCTTAATCTGAATGATTCCCTGAACCTCCATTCCTATATAAAAAATCTGGTCCCGGGGTCCTCCAGTATCTGTTCAGATCTAAATGTTAAGGACGGGGTCAAATTAATCACTGGGAAAACACTGCCGGGCCCACGTCCCGGGGGACTTATTTCCTGTCCACCATATCGCAGGGGAAACACTAAACAACAGAACACCCAGAATTATTCATTCTACAGTATAATATACCGTTTTCGGTCAAGCTTACAGATTCGCTTAAAGAGCCGCCATCAATTCCCTGTTTACGACAAAGTAATAAATGTCCCCAGTTTGCCAGAGAGACGATAAGATGTTCAAATATAAACAAAATCGTACTTTATAATTATCGTAAACAATGACTGTTTGAAGGCGTTTTTAAATCTTGACGAGTTGTATGGCATTGAAGGCATACGTGGCAGGGGCATTTGAAATTAAGAGAAAAGATTCTTTTTTGTTGACTTGTTTGCTTTGTTTTCAAATGTCTTGAATTGAGGAACACCTTTGAGGAACTTAAGGGAAATTAAGATCTCAACAAGTTTAAGTTGTCTTTTTTAAAACTCTTTAAACATTGTAATAATACTAATATCAGCCGTCAGTAACGAGTCAGTGAACATCATCTCTTTAAAGCTGGAATAGAATGGTTTTGTGTGCTCGAATGTATACAATTAAATCTCAGAATCTGTCATTTGAATATTGCAGTTTCAGAGACACAACGAATGACACGGAATCAGCAACAATCTTTTGCCTCATCTCACCTAAAACTGCCAAAAACTATGAGAACATTTTGAAAACAACAAACTAAGTACAGAAAAATTGAAAGACTTAAGTTTGATCTTTTGATCTCTTTCTCCACCACTTAAAAAGCTGTGTTATTTTTTTATTATGATTTAGCTGAAATCATAAAATTTCTTGGACAAGACTTTTCCACTGATGACCATAATTGTTTTCTGCACTCCACAGAACAGTTTCAACCGTACATGTATTCTCTTGTAGTGAATAATTCTTTCATTCATTATGTTCTTTTTTCGACACACTTAGATTTAATTTATGACCAACATTTTTGTGATCAATCCGTTTACGACGCTAAATTTAGAACACGGTTGGGGTTGAGAGAGGGCGCAGATGATGTAATAAAGCAGATCTGTCTCCTGGATCTTTCAAAGTCGATTTAATGCGCACCAGATAAACATTGGAAGTGGGTTCAAACTGATCTGTTCTATTGATTTGAAAGACACCCGTATGGCTTTAGAGATAACTTCCGTTCAGTTCCCTTCACTCGCTTGGGGAGGTCATCGAGTGGATTGTCGTAGGCCGAATTCAGAGTTTCTGTTTTACAACTAAAAATAGTTGTCAGAGTAATTCATTTTGAACGAGGTAGACAACTGGCGCAACAAAATCAATAATAGTAACTCATTACGAATCCAACTGATTAAGTTACGTCATTGTGTTGTTGGCCTTGTTTGTGCGGTTGTATCTGGTACTGTACTTATTAACTGCAACAGCTGGCGTAATATGACTTGTGATCGCAAGTGTGTAAAGTCTTCACCCATGGGAATATTCCTTTGTTAATTAATGATAGCCTCTTCTCCTTCGGCTTGTAGTCTAGGACCAAAAAGTGAACCAGTGCCGGATCTTTGATGTAGAAACAGCGGTTGACAAATAGATGCTTGGAGAAGACTGTGAAATGTAAATTTGTGCTTAAAATAATAGATAGATAGACAGACAGACAGACAGACAGACAGACGGAATAGACAGATAGATAGATAGATAGATAGATAGATAGATAGATAGATAGATAGATAGATAGATAGATAGATAGATAGATAGATAGATAGATAGATAGATAGATAGATAGATAGATAGATAGATAGATAGATAGATGGATAGATAGATAGATGGATAGATAGATAGATGGATAGATAGATAGATAGATGGATAGATAGATAGATAGATAGATAGATAGATAGATAGATAGATAGATAGATAGATAGATAGATAGATAGATAGATAGATAGATAGATAGATAGATAGATAGATACAGACAGACTGATAGATAGATAGATAGATAGATAGATAGATAGATAGATAGATAGATAGATAGATAGATAGATAGATAGATAGATAGATAGATAGATAGATAGATAGATAGATAGATAGATAGATAGATAGATAGATAGATAGATGAATAAGTAAATAAATAAATAGAGACCCAAAAGACTAAATATTTTACTTTAATGGCTTACGATTTTACTCATGAAGAGTTACAAATAACGCCTAAGAACTCATTAAATCCCAGATAAACAAATATAGTTCTATGAAAAAAAAAGAAAACAACTTCGTTCCAGTACCATCTGCTCCGTGTTGGAAAACTTGAATTTATGGAAAACGTTGTGCCAGCCTACCTGATGAGCCTTCATTAGTTAGAGCTAAGACAGTGTGTGTAAACTGTCTGAACTTTTCTGCTTTACATCTAGAAATATCTGATATTTAAATGGGCTTTTTTTAATGACAAGTAGTATACCCCGTTAAAAAAAAAAAAGTTTGAGAAAACTGAGGATAACTTTTATTTGGCCCTTTGTAAATGCCTAGATCACCTTCATTCTCTGATGCTGTAACAATGGATTGGGGAAAAAAAAAATTCACAAAGTGGACAACACTCACTTTTGAAGTATGTGGTTGGTGGAATCCAGAATTTCGAAAACTTCGGGGTAACCCACTTGTCTTTAAAATGGTTCAAATATCAACACAGTAAATCATAAGAGATTATTTTCTCTTGCTGGGAAAACCTCGCAGTTGATTTTAGCTTGCTAAAGACGTCAGCATAGAGTTTTAAATCCTTCCTCGCTTCTATCCTGAAATTTTCTGTTTTGATGTACTATTTCTTAGGCTGACCTGGTGATGCAGTCGTATTGTCAGGAACAAATTAACAGCATTATCCGGTGTGCAACAGTTGCATTTGGAATAGTTGTGCCTGAGTGTGCAAGGCAGATGTTTTAACTTGCTTTGAAAGTAGTGGCGTATGTTGTCTTGACTTTAACATTTTGCAATGTGTGTTTGGAAAACAACTTCAGAAAAAAATCTACAGTCTCTATCAAGGTTGTGCTAGATCTTGCCAGCCCTTCAGCTGTGCTACCATCATATTCTTTTACAGCCACTAGTGTCAAATGTCTTGATTGATAATTGTCTATATCTGCAGTAATTACAAATAACGTGCAGGATTTTCTCCAAGATCAACAAGAACGACGAATCGCATGTAATGACAGCATGCCTGTGTTTATGATTGTGCGCGCCGAACTATTTTTAGAAACTCCTGACTCGGCGGACAGAAGTGCTTGAATTGCACCGTCCTGACGTAGTGGGTCTTGGGTCTATCCTTGCAAAGAAAAAAGTCAAACATGGCGACTTGACTCGCGACGAGACGTCGCTCGCGCATAAGGAGACACTTTTGTCTCGAGCGATCGAGCGACATCGCTTGACCCCGGATTTTCGCTAGCGCATAAGGAGACACTTCGCGCGACTGGTCTCGAGCGACGATCGCGAGCGACTCAATGTCGCGTCGCGCATAAGGATATGTAGGCTTAGACATGCAAATGTTGGTCGCGCATGACGGGAGTACGTCATTGTCTACAAATCATAAACCACTGCGCACAACTCTGTACTGGCGCCTAGAAACGGGCACAAATATCACGGTGCTTGCAACAGTTGCTGTATTGGTAATGTATTTAGCACTTGTTATCATAGGAGTCAATGCACAGTGGCAGACAAAAATGCATACAAGCACACACAAATGTCCACACACACACAAGTACATATATGCACATCCCGTATATGCACATAAATGGAAAATGGAGAATTTTCCCCCAAGATAATTTTCCCTATATTTGCCATACAATCATGATAAGCAAAAACTGGTGAATTGATAATTGCTGCATTTCGTGAAATATTTAGAAAGACTGGTTAAAAACTGGGTGGTTACATAGAGGTTTAATCATTTAAAGGAACAAAATTGCAGTACGTGTGTATTATGTATCCACTATCCGGCGTGATCAGCTTACATATTCTGTTTAGTGGATATTATGTAGCAGTTAAATGTTAATGTGGGTAAAATGACAATAGATATATATGTATTTGTTTTTTTATGGTAGATATTAATGTTGAAGTATTGCGGTATGACGAAGGACAACTGGTACGTGACAGCACATAATTCTACGAGTGTGTAAGGCGTGAGATAATAATAAGATATAATGTGCTTGTTACTGCTAATCTGTGTGTGTATTTGCTGATCAGTTTAACTTAATTTCATTTTGAATACCACAGACTTCAATTTCCTGTCAAAATATAATTAAATAGACTGCCAGAGACCCACGAAAGATGACGGGAAGGAAATGAAGGCGCGGGTGGTTCAAGCCATTGATCGATCTGAGGCTGATAGGTATTGTGAAAAGGGGGTCAGAGCACAACAATGCCACTGTCAGACACAGATGCTCTGAGAGCTACGGATGGAATGATCCTGGTAAATTGATCGTCCAATCCACAATAGCTCTTGCTTTCTCTACACTTCCTGATTGCTGACAGACCTAGAAATTTCCATGTCACATGCCTGTCAATTGCCTTAAAAGCTGGCAAAAATTCATCATTAACCCTTAATATTCGAGGAATGGGAAGTAACAGATTTTGTCTCAATACATTGGGGATTCAATGCCACGTTGTTCTTTCGTCTTCCTTAGCGCTTTGGCGTAGGTAAGTAGAGTGAGTGCTGCCGTTAAACATTGTTCTTTGCTAAACAATATCATCTCTTGAACATTTCAGGGTTTTGCATTCATCAAGCCAGGGTAATCTCCCGAGCCGCCCAGTCAAAACACAACAAATTTGGCACCCAGAGGTCTGCTTAACCGGCCCATGTTTGGGTAGATTGTGATTGCCAACGACCTGGCCATTTGTCCGTTTCTTTGCTTAAACCGTTTTTTTTTTTTTAGAGTTTTGTTGCTGTTGTAGTTGTTGTTGTCTTTGACCCAGACCTATTATCAAAAGAGTACCCTTCAAGAACGTTTAATTCGGTGCACGTTCTCCCTAACAACGGGAACAGCGTGTGCAGTTCACTAAATGCCCTAGAGACTATCTGACAAACGGACAATCTTTGGTGCCATTTTCTAAAAAAAAAAGCGCGTGACAGAGAGAAAAGAGGAGGGGATGGAAAGAGAAGCAGTGAAATTTACGAAAAGAGAGAGAGAGAGAGAGAGGCCAGATAATGCAGGTTTATCCCGGGCAAAGCCTGGGGCCAGTTATGCTTGTTGAAGTTCGGCCTTAGCACTGTTTTTCCTAATTATAATGGTATGTCGCGATTTACAGAGTTAAAGCTGGCAGATTGGCAGGAGAAGAACGAAAAATGAGGAAAATCGCTGACAAGTCCATAAGGAGTATAATCTGTACATCGTTAGAAACACCCTCTCCTTACTTCATTAAGAATGTATCATTTATTGGCATATTATTTAATCATGACAATCTACGATTTTGATTTGAGGTCTTTATTTTAGGAGGTTCGCTGCCCTTGGCATTTACACCTCACTTTACTTGTTTTATTATTTCTTGTTCTGGCGGGGGGGGGGAGATGATATGGATAAATTTTAATCTATTCATTTCAATTTTGCCCGGGCAGCGGCCTTTCGGCCTGCTCTTTACGATTTCCAACTGCCAAGGTATCTTTAACGTGCACACGGGCCCTCCGAATTTTTTCGTCCTTATCCGAGAAGACTAGGTACTCGATCCTACCCCCCAATAGGACCAGGGACTTGAAAATATGAGAAAAATCCACTTTCCAAGAACTACTCGATCCTACCCCCCAATAGGACCAGGGACTTGAAAATACGAGAAAAATCCACTTTCCAACATGCCTGCACTGCCCGGGTTTAGAACCCGGGACCCTTGGCATGAGATCTACGATTTTAAAAAAAGATGCTTCTTTTCACGCCCTCGTTGCCAACATCACGTCTATGCCCTTAACCTCCGATTCTTCCATACATGATATCACTATGCAGGATATTAGATGGATATAATAACGTACATCTAGGTAATCACCCAGATAGATTAAACTGTGTGCGTGCCTGCGCTAAACACGTATGTGTGGGGTGTGCATTGACAAAATGCTTAATATGTAGGCGAATGAGTAGGTGCCCGTACGGGCGTGAAGTAGATAAAGCTGTGCAATCCAATATCCAATATCCAATTTCAGAATAAATCAAGTTTTATAATCACTGGAAGAAGAAGAAAAAGACAGTACCGGCTGAAACAAGTAAATAGAAACCTGAAAGATTTGGGAGGGAATATAAAGAAGAAAAGCAGTGAAAAAGTAGGTGTGTTAATGACGCTAGAATTGTCAGGCGTAAGATGATCAGACCACAGTTCCATTGTCATTCCCTGAGTATTTTCAGTAACGAAAGACTGGACTGACAAAGGACTGGACGTGTGACGGTCACTAATGATCATTGTCTAGTCAGAAACACCCAACTAATGTCACTGACGTCACAACCCTCCTCTCCCCTGTTCAAGATGGTGAAAGACATTGCATGATTTGCGAGTACCGGGTAACATCAGAAGATTCGTTTCTGTAATTTCAAAGGTATCTGATAGAATTCAAATACAACATTTCTCTCGAGTTCCGGTAATTTTTCATGCAGGAAACTAACAGTCGGCACCATTTTTCCACAATATCAAAAAATCGATGGTTTTCCTATCCCTTTCCCTTTTCTTAGTGTCTTCAGAAGTTCCATAGAGCTATCAATTCGATTGTCTCCCTGGGTTTAGAGTATAAAGGGACCGAACCGGGATTATTGAAATTGATTTGTTCAAGTAATTCGACACTGACGTAAACAATAATTGAAACGGGCGTTTCTACTGTGCTTATGTCAGGCACGGTGTTAGCCTGCACTCTAGAAACTTGTTCCCCAGGAGCGTGTTTTTACTGCGTGTGTTCTTGATAAGCGTGTTTCTGTTGTTGTTTTTTTTTGTTGAAAGGTAGTTCGTATCTCAAAAATACGCTTACATGGGAAACATAGTCATCATCATCTTAATCATATTATAAAGGAAGTTAAGACCTCCAGTGTAATCATGTCTGGCTTTTTCACCGCTGAGCCTTAAATTCTACAAAATATCATATTACGCATAGAAAGACGTAAAAGTGTGCGTGGGTATATTTTAAAATATCTTGAAGTTCGCTATATTTTAAATACTTTTGTTGGTTTTGAGCACCAACTCAGTTGAACCAACGATTCTGCAATTGATAAAGACAGCTGATGCTTTTAGCATGCACAGATTTTGCACCGCCACCCAGCGGCAAACGAGCGGAAGTCATGAAAAATGCAGTATCTTACAAAGTCAAATAGGGAAATATTGAATGTTGTTCACTGTTTAGCTATCGCTATGGGCCTTGATTGACGTGACTTACTGTGGAATTATAACCTAAATCGCTGTGGGAAAGCTCTGGCTATTTTTTCTTTCTTTTTTTTTTTAGTCGCAGTAGCACTATCACAATTTTGCATTAGAAATTTACAATTATATAAAGCATACTTTTCACACTGTGCGCCACGGGCCCCGCAAAGGTGTACGTGGGCATGTTTTAAAAGGTCTTGGAGTTCGCTATATTTTTGAGACATTCGTTGATTTTGAGCCGCAACTGAGTTGAATCGAGAAATTGTTCCGGCATTTTGAGCCGGACAAAAAAAGAAGGCATTTTCTTCGGGTAGAATTAAAAAGTATGACAGGAAATTTCATTCTGGGCCTCACTCTACACACTGGTGACCGAAACTCAACTTTAAAAATCACGTCTGTGTATTCCCCGAATCAGTGGGCCAACTAGTCTCACTGTAATGGAGCTACTGAATGAGCATGAAAAACTTGGTGACTACGTGACCAAAAGGTATGAAAGGTTGGGTAGTGCCTCAAGTTCTGACGACAAATTACGTGGGCGCATCCATACTGGACAAAATATTCAGTCTTTTACATCATTTATTAACGATTGTTTCGAGCCCCGAAAGAAGAGACGCCTTTTCGTTGAGCAGAATCGAAAGTATGATGGGAAATTTTGTTCTTCGTTTCTCTTCACAAGTTGCTGGCCAAACCTCAACTTTATCATATCCGTGTATCCTGGGAGGAATTATGGATTAACAATAAGTTTGGTTTTTTTTGGTTGTTGTTGTTGTTTTTTTGTGTTGTTTTTTTTACATCCAATCCAAGTTCCATTCGTTCAATGACCTAGATCTAGATAGAATGACCTGGTACAAAGAATTTGCAACATTTATCTTTCTCGGTTGGCTAGTCATATAATAAAGCAAGTGAGGCCTCCAGTATAACCATGAAAGGCTTTTTAGCCTTTGAGCTGTAAATTCTACAAAAGTTTATATTACGCATTCAAAGACGTAAAGGTCTTGAAGTTCGCTTGATGTATAATACTTTCGTTGATTCTGAGCCACAACTGATTTAAACAGAAGAAACTGTTCCCACATTTTGAGCCGGAAAAAAGACGCATTTTCTTCGGGAAGAATTAAAAAGTATGACAGGAAATTTCGTTCGGCAGTTCAATTTACACACTGGTGATCGAAACGCAACGTTAAAAATCACATCGTTGTATTTCCCGAGTCAGGGGGCCAATAGTACCAACAATAATAATAGAAGGAGCGATTTACGCGTGTGTTCATCGGAGACATAGAATACATGGACGAACCATTTCTTCTCCTACTGTATGTCCACAAATTGCGCGCGTGTAAATACGGTTAGTACTACTCTTTTTCATTCAATAATGAAGGGGTGTGGAGCGAATCGTTGCGCTATTGTCATCGATGATACCCGTGCAAGTCGATTGTCGGAATATGACAAATTGATTGGTCTCGGTACCCTGTGTCTCGGAGTGAAAAAGACGCCCAGAGGAAGCCTTGAAATAATTATGCTTCAGGGCTTTAGTTGGGATATAATTTTTTGGTATGGGCCATTTGGACCATGTAGCCAAAATACTCACAATAGGATTTTTGGAACCAACTTCTGGCCAGTTTCCGGAAATGTTACTGTGTGGCTATGTTGCCAACCAAAATGCTGCTGTAGTCACTGAGACGTTCCCAAAGTTTCATAGCTCGAACAAACCAGTTTGGCACAAATAGTCAGTCGTAATTTTCTTTAATGTAACCACTTTAGATAAACGGATCGTCTGAAAAAAATGCTTTCTGTCTGTTCCGTTTATGGGTTTGCCGACTGCAACACCCAGAGGACTGCGTAATTACCGATGCATCGGAATTTGCATGTCAATGAGCATGAAATTTCCTTATCTCAGCGCGCTCAATTTCTCATAGCATCAAAACGCTATGGACCCCGTCCTCACCCCGCACATACACACATACACATACACACACATACACACACATACACACACATACACACACCGCCACCACCCCTTAACAGCCTTACACCTGCACAATTATTAAAGAAAACGACGCAAAAGACTACTCTTGAATGTGGCTGCACTCCCTGTATGTAATGATATCCTGAGTTTAAAAAATTTGTATAATTACATTAATCTTGATACATCATGTGATCCAATTAAAACCTCGAAAAGTAAATCTTAAATGGATAGTAACTGAAATGATGGTGATACTACCGTTTCCTTAAAAGGTTCTTATCATGTTTTCAATTCACTACTGTAGTATCTTTAAATTTACTTGTTCAGTTCATGAAAATCGTTTAATATTATATGTCTCCATCATCTTTTCTTGTTAATTTTCTGTACCTGATATTAAAAGGACGTTGGAGACGATAACATTGATGGAAATATTCAATATTCTGGAAAACATTAATGATAGTAACACTGATGACAGTGAAAATATACTGCTAAAAAATGATGATATGTAAACGAGGAAGCTCAATCCGCATATCTACTGAAGAATAATATTATTTTGATGTGACAATAATATTTGTTTGATGAGGATAATGTCGGCAATTTCAGCGATGTTCAAGTATAGATAATGCTAAGTCGTTAGAAACTGAATAAACAGTAGGCCTCGTGAAAAGCAAAACAAAGAGAACAAGAAATGAGATTAAGAAAAAATAATACAGCCAGCAACGAAACAACATAAAGTCTCACATTACTTGCCCGCCCATTAGGCTTTCGTCTTATCGAACACTTATTAATGAGAAGCCCCTGACAAAAACGTCCGAATTCACCGGAAGAATTCCCACGATGTGTTCGCTATTTTACATGCTGCGAAATCTCCATGACAAAAGACAAGCGATCTATGAATGTCGTCGGTGGGCTAGCGGCACTCGCCGGCTGCCGCGCGGAATTCCTGAAACCCCCGCTGCGTTGCAGGGGCAAATACTCTGTTTTCATTGGTGCAGGGGTCCCCTGTGACAAAGTTCGGTGCCACTGTGGCCGAGATGCAACCAGAGTATGTCTGTTTTGCAGTTAGAGTTGTTTTTTTAATCTTTTATTCCAGTCAGACTATTATCATTCCTGCTCTCCGGAGACCCAAATTCCTAACTGTTTTGAAGATCGTAAACAAAGACAATTAAATGTTAATATTCAAGGCATTTATCCTGATGGATTTGGGGATCTGTTTGAAAAAGAGGCAATAGTAGTGACTCATTCAAATAATGGTATTCAGACAGTGAGTGATCTGTAAATGAATAAATCCGACATCGCCATGAAAAAGCTTTCCATTCGACAAGCACCTCTACAAAATTGAATGTGCACTTAACAAAAATGGTAATGATAAGCTGCAGTCTCAAGTGAGGTTTTCCCTTTGATGCAACAACTCTTGTTCGAATTTCGTGTTTCATAAAAATTTCCATTTCATCTTTGTTTCTCTGATGTTAATATAACTCATCTCATTTTTCTCCAGCGCACATTCTGTTAACATTGTGAACTTTACAGGCCCTGTGGTTCTGTACATTAACAGGAAACAAAGGAAAGAAAGAAAAGGAACTGTAACTCTTGGGAGAGCAAGACTGCAAAGGGATCTTGGGAGATAGACAAGCCCCGTCACCCCTGTTGGCATTTGATTTCCCTTTGCTCTATGGGGATGGGAGCACATGGCTTTACCAGGTTCAAATAATTCTATGTGGCTCCCTCCTCCTAATCCCCCCATCAAAATAATAATCTTTAAAAACTTAAGTCACGCCAATCTGTCCTAATATGATTTATTTTATTTAATTGAAAATCAAATAAACATGCTGCCTGCCCCCCGGTCAAGGTCCACTCTCACATGACATAGATAAGTACACTTCTGCGAGGGATGTTCAAGATCTCTTTACCCTGACTACGAAGGGAACCGGTTATGCCTATGAAACTTCCAGGGATTAAAGTTAGTTCACTTGGTACAACGTATGAGAAGTTTTGGGAAAATCCGATTATTGTTGTGAACTTTATAGCATTTTAGTGGACATAGATGGGAGCCCACCTACTTTCAAGCCAACAATGAAGTCTGTTGAGTACAGCGGTTATCAAGATTTTTCATTTGCGGGGGAAATCGGAAATCCCCCCTCCACCTCTCCCCCGACTTAATAAGGAAATGACCAGTGTTTAATACGATGATTACCCTTTTCATGAAACTGAAATATTGGTGTAGGAAGTTTAAATTGGGGTTCTTGTCAGTGAAGGATGATCAACGAGAAGGTCGATCATCATTAAAATTTGTTGTCAGTGAAGAAAATGTGGCCCTGGTTAAGAAATTGATACTTGCAGATCGACGTGTAACTGCCAGGCAATTAGCAAGTGAGACAAAATGAGTGTAAGATCCATTGAACTAATTTTATACGACTCGGGTCTCTGCAAGGACGGTACCTCGCCTTTTGACACCTGCTCAGAAACAAAAGAGGTGGGATGTTGCAAAGAACTACTCGCAGAATCAAATGACACTAACCTTTTTAATAGAATAGTAACAATGGATGAAACAGGATCATTTTGATCCTGAGCAGAAATCAGCATCAATGCAATGGAAAGAAACCCTCATCCCCTACGCCCAAGAAGGCAAAAGTGCAACCTTCGAGCGGGAAGGTTATGCTATCCTGCTTTGGGGATTGCAAGGGAATCATCATGGCCTATTACTTGGAAAGTGGTCAAACATTCACCGGCCAGTATTAATCAGCTTTGCTTACAAATTCCGCTCCGAATTAGCAGAGAAAAGACGAGGAATCTGCGCAGAGGAGTCCTCCTGTTGTATGATAACGCTCCTGTGCACAGGTCTTGAATGGCAACTTAGACAGCAAGGCCGTGGCTTAAAAATTCTTCCGCATCCGGCATTTTCGCCCGATCTTGCAACATCAGACTTTTTCCTCTTCCTTTATCTATAAAAATTCACCAAATGTCAGAGTTTCCAGACCGAGGAGGACACAATTTCAGCGGTAGAAGAGTGGCTACAGCAACAACCAAGGTCATATTAAGCTCAATGACTTTTGTAGGTCACCGATAGATGTCAGAGGTTTGTCACTCTGCACAGTAACCATGTAGAGAAACAAAATTGGACATGGTAAATCTCAGCTTTCTATTATGATTTTTTTTCTTCTGATTTTCAGGGTCAAGACTTTTGGAACGCCCCCGTACATTCTAACATAATCATACTAAACAGAATTAAAATGAAATCAACTGCACTAAGCGGAATACGACTGTAGATTAGTCATATTTGCTACATCTGAACATCGGTTTGACAACAATAATAACAACAATGTTAAGAAAGAGAAGGAGAAGATGAAGACAGCCACTTCATCCTCATGACCAGTACTACTATGCTCACGAGATATTCGAATATTGTGCCCATGGTGACAATCTATAAGAAATCCCTCTTACTCTTATCTATGATAGAGTTTCCATATTGGTGTGCAAGTACAGGGTCGTTATGACAGACAATCCGATTACTGAGAGTCCATTTCGTAACACGTAATATTAGATCATGCACACTAGTCTGAATTCGGTCAGCATATTTATATGACAGTGATGTTTTCTGGTTAAATTTCTCCAGTTTCCCTTGACAAGACATCCAAACTTCATCCTTTGAGGTCTGCCGGATATATGTTCCGTGTCCGTCTATGAATTCCTGTTTAAATCATTCCTTCATTCCCAAGGCGAAGAAGAATTTTTTCCGAAAATTAATTATACTTGTTCATACTTTTTATTGTTTTAAAATCTCGTTTTATTGTCCTAATATCTGGTATTGATGATGATGAATGTGGGAAATTGCTCACCTGAAGTCTTTCGCTTGATTTCCTATTTTACAGACACAAACAGAAGTAATTTCCTCATTATTTTTATTTCAGTAAACTGTGCAAATAACCCTCGCTGCGCTAACGAAGGAATTTAAAATTCCAACGGAAAAAAAAACACAAAAACCAATTAACTTGTCATGAGGTTCCTGGGGTTAAGCTGTTCCACCTCGAGAACAATTTTTTTTTTGTTGAGCTTTACCAGTTATTTGGGACTACTTCTCCATGGACGAACCGTTGCAGGGTCATTATAATTATGAGGGAAATACTGTTTCCGGAAATCTATATGGAAAAGTCCGACTAGTTCCCTTTGTCAAAACTCCCAAACTAGTTGAGACAACTTTGGAAATTTGCAATGCCTGAGGGAATATCCAGGTTACCACATTAACAATAAAGATGTTGCCATAGACTGTCTTGTCTGCCAACTTGTACTCCAAGGGCTAATAATCTGGACAATAAAACAGCGGAACTCTGTTTTAGAGGAGGGGAAAAAGAAGACTTGGTTGTTTGTCGTCCGTGTAAAATAATGACCAAATATTCATTTCCCACACTGACCTCTCAGACGCCGTCAATGGATGCCCGGGGGTTGAGCAGCTTGACCTCTGTTTGTATATCTAGAGATAAATGCCACAGGGAAAACGTCTGAACGTTGCTGAAAGTGGGAGTTTGCGGTGAATGTACTATATGTAGAGGATAGTGTGCGACTCCAGGGCTATATAATAAGAGCACAGCTCAGTGTTGATGGTAATTTACATCTGTAGGTTTAAAGTTGTGACTCACTGAACTGATTCTTTCTTTAATTCAAAGAAAAAAAAGGGGTGGGCAGGAGATGGAAAATCGACCACGAAGTCAGTCTTTTTTGTTTTTTGTTTATGCATTGTTGTTTTATCCTTTCTCAGAAAAGAGAGAAACATGTCTCGGAAAACAAGCTAAACCCCCAAGCTTGGTTATGATCTGTTTGGAAAATAAAACAGGCTATGTGTGAAACGTGCCAAAGGACATTCATATCTTATGCCACACAATGGTGGAATATCCGTCCTTCCATTGGCATAAATGTGGCACCATCCACCAACTATCCAGCCAATCACAAGCGTGCTCGCGATATTAGATGCAGGAGTCACTTGTGTCAGGCTAACGTTGATTGGCAGTCTGGGGGAATCAGGGAAATTTTATTATCAAAAAATTATTCGCTTGGCTGACGTGAATCCTGGGATAGAGATATTTAGAAGTTATGCCGTTCTATCATTTACCACCTCAGTATAAAGAACAATTGTTTTTGTTTTATAAAACCCTGTCAGTGTTTTATAAACACAATGGCCTTGTCACATATTGTTCTCTAAGACAATGTTGAAAAATGGGGATATGGATATATATATTATATATATTATATATATTATATTATATATATATATATGTATATATAAAGAAGAAGAATATATATATATATTGTGTGTGTGCGTGTAGAATATGTATTTTCTCCTTCTAAAACGACCCCCGGCAAAGCTATAAAGAGTCTCTCTGAGAACTACATATATCAGATGTTTACTTTCAGTTCTGGTGATCTTTTCGCCTTTGCAAAATTGCTTGTTCTCCCATCCACCCGACCATTTATCCATTCATCAACAAAAAGGATTGAGAATTTCCCTCTTTACATCAATTTGCTCATGGCACAAAATGATGACAGAGACCGCAAAACGCATTACGCCATAAACTTATTTCCGTAATCAACATTTTTGCACAGGATCGGGAGAGAAAATATGCTTGCAGAAGTGTTCCCTCGGGGCTTTAATTTGTTTCTTGTGGCATGATGTTCTATCATCATTGACTGCCCTCAAGTCAAGCTGGCTGATTGCCAGATGTAATCCTTGTATTAGAGACACATGAAAAAACAAAGCTTCCCAGCACAGTTTCTATCACCCTGTCGCCCGCAGACACAGGGACCAAGAGAAGCCATTGTTCTTTTGTTGCCCAAAGATACATCGGGAGAAAAGAGTGTGACCTAAATAGTGGCGTTGGTCTGCCCTACGCAGATTTTGCGTGCTGCTGTCGCGCCGTGTAGGTTCATCAAGACCACAAATATCACATATTGTTGTTTTTTTTATTTACCTTTGCTCAAATGTCTGTCGTTTCCTGCAACTTTATGACTTTCTCAATGAGTTTGTCTCATTGTGGGGGTGCATCCATACAAAAAGAGACTGTGGTAGTTTCAGCTACTAAAAATAGAACTAATTTGTTTGAAACTATGGAGTAAAAAAAAAAAAAAAAGAAGTAGCAATAGCAACAGATTAGCTTTGAGTAATTTAATATAGTAATGGATTGTATTTGCAAGTACCGGTAGTATTACTTTTAGAAAACATAACTGACCTGAAATTAAGCAACTGCCAAATAAACTGAAGACAGAACCCCTGGCTCTGATACGCCTGGATAACGTTCAGAAACAATTAGGACAAATCACTTTCAGAAAACCACTGAGTCTGCGGAGTTTTGTTTTGTTTTTATTTTTCATTTTTAGTGGTCAAGTTTCAGGCAGCAACCACGAGCGTACGATCTGGTAAATGTCACCCAGGCTTAACCTCAAACTGTATGCCTCGAGCTCAAATTCACCGACCTTTTCAGTGTTGCCATGGAGACAACGAGCCCAAAATGTTTGAGAGGCGGGCAGGAGAAGACGGAAAGAAAGAAAGGATAATACTGTGTGGCACCAGCTGTGTCACATTTCATCCCTTGTAATGTGCTCTTGACAGAAATCAAACCCACCATCTCTGGAATCACGAGCTAAGCCTCTTAATGACATGATCAAACCATCAGTGAAGGAGCGAAAAGAGTGTATCGCCCAGAGAGTGACAGGGCCGGGACAGAATAGGAACACTCCAGGTCAGGTAATTTCTACCGTACATTATGAGAGATATTTTATTATGTACAAATTAAGTTGGCACTACGTCTGAGAAGTCCCAAAAGTACGAAAATAAAAATGTTCTGATATTTTATGAGAGAATTGGCGAATCTATGGCATACGCGACCGGGGTGGCGGGCTATGTTTTTTTACATTTTTTTTTTCGGGCCCAAAATGTTTGTGAATAACAAGTAGTGTCTATATACAAACAGCAACGGGACCAGTTTCATTTTTTCAACATTTTGATAAGCTACGCAAGTTTCTCTCTCCCTGAATCATATCAAATTTAAAATGCATGGTCGAATTGTCATTTGAACTTGTACACAAAAACATGTAATAAATTCAATTTCAAAATAATGTAACAAACTATATGAAATGTCCTGTACACCATTCAAGAAGTGCTGGAAAATGTACTATTAAAATAGGTACACAAAATAATATGATAATTTTTTATGCATCT
Source organism: Onchidella celtica (assembly GCA_963931925.1). NCBI lineage: Eukaryota > Metazoa > Mollusca > Gastropoda > Systellommatophora > Onchidiidae > Onchidella > Onchidella celtica. The sequence continues at coordinate 93,883,405 of OZ007567.1, read as the reverse complement.
AAAAATGACTGTCCACATGGGAAAGACAGTTTTTACCAAACTGTCTCCAGGGTGAGCACAAACTGTTCTGGGACACTTCCTGTATGCCTGGCCCTTTTTTGTTGCTGCTGTTGTTATTTTGTGTGCTTGACGTCTTGCTTTTTCCTAGCACAGTATGACCCTTATCATGTCGACGGGCTTTCTGCAAAACACAAATTCAAATTGTCTTCAGGATTTACACCCGTTTCTTCCCTCTGTCACCTCCAACCCCAGGCGTCTACTTCAACACATGCTGGAAATGAAAAGTGCTTCATGCCCTCGACAGCGCAACTCCCTGATCGAATCTGTAAAAATTCGGCCTAAAGTCAATCACTTGCCGACAGATGTAAACTTAGTTTAAGCCCATGTGCTGCCGTTCACTTTTGGAAGATGTAAACATGACTACATGGCATCTTTTGGCCATCGACTTCGCCTCATGCTGGGGGGATATTCCCGGCTTCTGTGCCCTTCTAAGCTCAGCTAATCTGCTCAGAACATCATGCGGGCAATTTGGGCGGCTGTTGCCATCCCACACAGGAGCATTACTCCCCAATACCATGTCAACTCTCAGCGCGACATCCTCACACTCTTATGAAACTTTGTTCGGGTGGAAAAAAAGAAGATCTTTCGTTTCTGCTGATCTCTCCCTGTTTTCCAAAAACCGAATAACCAATGTTAGGTCGCACTGATCTCGACAAACTTTATCTTGGTCTACATCCATCAAACTGAATCATATTGCTTGTGGCGCTCCAGTCTAACATGCAGTTACTACTGTGAGGGGCTGTGCTGCTTCTGTTAATTAATACAGTTTTCACAGTCAAGGGGAGATTTCACTGGAGCTGTGATATAAATAACGAATATAGGAAAAATGATAATGTCATTGCATTTCTGTACTTTCCTGTCAATTTGTGATCAGGAAAGGAAGAAAGTAGTGTTATGTCTGTTATTCCTATCGCTATATTTTGTTACCACCATGTCTGCTATATAGCGTTTACAGTTACCATTGCTACCTATTGGCGTCACAGCACCATTATACCATGCATATCGGCCCAGTTAGTTAAACTGGCAGCTTTACGATTATCATATCGCAAGAGAAAAAATGCACTTTTAAAATATTTCTACATAATTTGCTACAAGTGAATAATGACATAGAGTGGCACTAAAACTGCAATGAAAATATATTTTAAAAATCGATTACAAAATGTGCCTTTCTTGCTTTCTTGGATCCTAGATCCCAACTCCCTGAGAGATAAATTGTCTGTGGAGATGAGATACTGGCTGCCAAGTTACATACTGAAACGGGAAGGGGGGCCGCATATTACGTTACAACCAAACCGCTTTGTTTTCCTAGCTGTAAAGAGTTACTAAGACAAAGTGCTCACCTACCAGTTAACGCCTCCACCGAAATTCAAAACTGTGTCTGGCCAATAATCCAGCTCTGAAAAATCAATGTATCATCAGAAACCAGAAATATCAGCCGCAAGATATCTGTAGACGAGATCGCGATCCATCCAAGGCGTACGGCGGAAGTCATTAATTATCAGATCACAGATAACGTGATTTGTCCTTCTCTTCCCACTCACTCCCACCGTATTTTATTCTCGCACGTGTAGAAAAATGGTCTGGGGAGTTTGTATTCTATTTCGAGTAACGGAGGTTTAAAAATATTTTGCAAGAGAATTCTAGCCACAAAATACAAAGCACAGACACTATCGATGTGCTATTGATTAGGAGGTGTGAAGGGATTATTTCCTTCAACTTTTCAACCCAGCGAGAGCGGTTGTTGTTTTCATTCTTTTGTGATGAGATCAATGACATGTTTAAAAACCTTGATTCGACCTGTGCCAGTTACAGACTATCCTTTGCAAGTGCCTTAAAAGCATCGGTCAGCTGGCTTCACGATAACATTCAGATTTGTTTAAGATTATGGGCATTTTAGTCTTCCATTTCCACCTCATATTTTTACTGTTCTCAGTTTTTAGATTGTAGATTACAAGTGGAGCTCAGTATCTCTCATCTCAATATTTTTTAACGAACTATGTTGTTATACATGTATCTGGTTTCGTCACATAACCTAATCTATACGTTATGCATCCTTCCCCTTGCCACTGAACAGCAAAGACATTTATTTTACAACATGCAATAGATCTCGTGAGACGGACGGGGAGCGGGGGATGATAGAAAGGGGGGGGGGGGGGGAGCTTGAAATCTTTACTTTATTTGTTTTCTCGCGGTCTCCCCCGGCCACAAAATTTGATTTCGCTGGAGAGTGGAGATTCTGTCCTGCTCACAAAATACTGCACTGTGTGAGGTTTTTGTTCCGCCTACAGCTCTGATGGTGCTATGACATTGATCTTCTTGCGTTCTGCACTACGAGATTACACAGTATCTCGTAAACGTGGGCCAGGATTGAAAGAAAGAAATCTCATTCCTCGGGGTTGGTGTTTCTTAAATGTTGGTCCTTGGATATGATAGAGAATGGTTTGCTTCGGTTATGTTTCATCAGTCGTGGAGATAGTGAGGGTGAAGGATAAATCTAGATTTTTTTTTTTTTTAAGGGGATGGACAAGCAACAAACAACACAAGGCTTTATATAGGTTGTGCCTATCGATACTCTTCCGATTGGGATCAAATAAAATCATTACAGAAGCTATTTGTGTTTGTCTCTTCTTCATAGTTCGAAGACAACTGAAAATTTTCAGCTTGCTATGGCAAATCAAGTCCTTGTGAATGAATGATTTCGGATATTTTTGTTATCAAACTTCGCTCCTAAAGCCATCATAAAGAAATGTGAGGAATACTCTCCGAGAAAACAAAAATCATTTGTTCTCAAATTGCACATGTAAAAACGCAGTCTACCTTTGTGTCTATCTTTGACATCCATTAAACCCACCCTCTTTCCATAAAACTGCTGTATGTGACACAGGGAAATCTTTTATTCATCATTTCTGACTAGTCTTGTGACTGTCAAGGGACCATGAGGAAAGAACAGACCTGGTAAAGTGACCCGTTCAGTACTTTGAGTAAAACCACGATTATCGCTACAGTGTGCAAACTGCAACTTTACACAAATATTATAAACACAGGGACACAACCCAGAGTGAAAAGTAGCTCCGTTCAAACTCCTCTACAGAATTACTTTTTCACTATTGATATTAATTTGATTTCAAACTAAGTGCATGTTCTTATATTTAAAATGGAAGGGTAAGGCAATTCAAAAATGTTCAAGAACTTTGAAAAGAAAAATCGTGAAAATTAACCTTGAACCATGACTGAACTCATCTGACGCGCTCTACTTTTCAGATACCATTTCTGTAAGTCAAATATTGATCCTAACAGACCAACGCTACTGACGACTGCATCCTGTATTAAACTTTCTCGGGGTAATTTCAACGAGCAATCAGTTTCAAGCATTCAAACCAGATCCATTTAGCCACGGTTCATTACTTACATTCCTCAAGTCAATTAATTATATGTGGTAAAGAAATGAGATTTTGTCGATTTTCTAAGCATTTATTTTACTCCAGGATGTCCTGCGCCATCGATACTCCTGTATATTTTCATTTTCGGTGACCAAAAAAAAAAAAAAAAACAACCCAATGATTTGGGCATGATTTCACTGCATTGTCCCCGCCACTTGCTATATTATGGAACAATTTCAGTCATAGTCAAATATTTAGAGGACAAAAATAATGCACAATATTCTGATTGACTATGACCAAAAGTTAGAGGGTCCTTTGTGACAAGGATGTAATTTTTTGTAAATTTCTCTGTTTTTAGTGTTTTTCAGTTCTCACAGCCAGCTTAATTAATGAATGGATTTGGGCTCAGCGGTTACAACAACCAAGTGAAAGAAACAAACAAAACAAAGAGAACAGGGTGATATACAGCAACTAAATACACATCGCGACATTAGTTCTTGTTTCTTCTACATCCATTTTCTGAAAAACTAGAGATCTTTTAGTATGTAGAAGAAGTATGACAAATGTACACTTTGATACTGTTTAAATACATTGTGGCACTTACCAAGCTGTTTCACAGTTGTGATTTATTCTAACTCCTTATCATGATAACTAGAGCCGCAAAAGTGTTAACATCGAATTACTCAATTGTGCAAAAACGGAGTTGGAGCAAACAAGAACTTAGGTCGCCACATACGTGAACAGACAGATTGACATTAGCCCTAACTTTTGTGGATATCATTAAATTTCACATACACTACGAAAAATCATGCCTCATACTCTACCGCCAATATTCAGCGGTTCACAGATCCCATAATGAACAAGGTAAGGTCCTGATCCGACCTTTGAGACGTATTCCTGAGTGGAGCATTACGGCCCTGTTGCTACCTTAATGGTTATTGGTTTTTCTTGGATTCTGCCAGGGTTCAGGGACCTCTCTGAAGACCTCTCACGGTTAAACGCTCATGACCAATTTGATGCTGCCTCATTCGGCCGGCCCGCCTTCATTTTCCGAAACCCTCAGCCTGGGATGTTCAGCTCAGAAAAGTAAGTCGCAATGAACTGCTATTATCAGCAAGAGACATCTCTCCCAATTAATGTTTATGTGCGCCACGAGTTCTTAAGCAACCATGGCCAAGATGTAAAAATACTATCGTGTCAATACTTCAGGGAAATCCGGCAGCCAATTAGTAACAAAAGCAATGAAGTCTACGAAGCTGTTAGGATCGATGGATACTTTTAGTGGTTTTTGTCTTCACAAACGGTGGTGTCAGTCAGAAATCCCTTTTAAGTGAGTTCACTGGAGACATGACCTACTCTTTGTGTTAAATGATTTTGTGTTTTTGAAGATGGTTCGCCACACGTAGATCATAAAATCCAATAAGCGGGGCAATCTTAATGCGGAATGAGAAGGGGACAGTGGAGCATCAAACTCATTACTGATGATGAATGAAGGGGAGGTCGCCAATCTCCTTGTAGTGTTTTAATGACCCCTCTGGTCTATCAAAGAAGGCCTCCCTGAAATACAGGGATGGTTCACAGGGAGGTCTAATTGTCTGGCACATTATAACATTTTTGTTTATTTTGGAATGGGGAGGGGGGGGGGTGTTAAACAACAACAAAATATAACAACCACAATGGGCTTTTGAGAATCTTGTCGAAGGATGGGACCCGTCTCCAGAAAAATGTTCATGTACATTCACCAAAGATCTTCAAAGTACATTGTGCATTATTTTTTGTGCAAGTCATGTAATTCCACCCTGCTTTCTTTTGTTTTTGTAGGTGTGGCTAATTATTACTCAGTTCTAGTAACTGACGAAATATCATAAAAACCACAGAAAAACTTGGGGGCCGCAGCAAGGCAAAAGGCAAAGTCAGAATTTGGCAAATTTGAAAAAGGTGTATGTAGCAAAGGCTCGCGTAAGAAATAATACCCAAAAGATACAATGAAACGCAAAATTATTTTTACGCGAGGCTTTGCTACATACAACTTTTTCTTTTTGCTAAATTTTGACTCAATTCTAGTAACTGTTTTAACCAATTTCCAATAGCAAATTTTGTGAAAGTGAACAAAGCGTTTGTTACAGGAGAACTGAATAGTTTTCCTTTCCTTCATTTTCTCATTGTACAAGTTTCCTCTTGCAACTGAAATTGGACGTGCAAGTGGCAGTAACATGTTTGCCTGAACAGTTACAAGAAATAACATTGCTTCTCTGCAGACGTGATGATAAATACGTTTCCACAAAGGCTTCTGCAGGAATGTCTCTATCTCAATAAGTTACATAAATCTAGGTGATGCGGCATAATATTCGCCAAAAATGCAGATAGCAACTGAAATTGAATTACAATTCAGGCCAGCCTTGACCCATTAACCCGTGCTGCACTGTCAGCCGATCATAATCGTAAACATTTTTTTTTTAGGCACGTGGCTTGAAGGGGACTCGGGTGGGAGTTGGGAAAATGTGAGGGGGTGGGGAGGGGGGTGGAGAAAGAATTCTGGAATTTACATTAACTCAGCTGCAGAGTCAAAATGTAACATTGCAATGTCCTTCAAAACAGATGAAACCGATGATGCGGTATAAACTGCTGTGTCCTACGCAATTAGATCTATATAAAATGAAGTACGCCTGAGTTTGTTATGATGGAAAAATCTCTTGAGGCGTGTAATATAAGCAACTATGAAAGTATCAGAGCATACTTGTTTGAATTATGTATTGCGTTTGTTCATTCAGGTGCAACGTACCGTGCACAGATCTAAAATAACGTGTCTCAGAAGGACAATAAATATCGTAATAATGATCTTATTGAAGATGGTGATGATTGATAGTAATCGATGATAATTCTGACGACAGTGACTATTTTTAGAACAGTCTCTCAAGTGACAGGAAATGAAAGAGACAAACATAAGATCAGGATTTCGGGCTGAGTATGTGAGGGGCTTATTGTCATGTGTTCATGTGTATGTGTGTGTGTGTGTGTGTGTGTGTGTGTGTGTGTGTGTGTTTTCTTTCTTATAATGATGATGGTGATCAGTAACAGCCACAGACGATGATGACAATGATGATGTAAGATGATAGTGATTAAAAATGATGATGTTGATGATGATGATGATGATGATGATGATGATGGTGATATAAGTGCATATTCGTTTAAAATATTCTTTTGACTTTTAAGTAAATGTTAGTAGACGGCGTGTTTTAATGTCCCCTGAGACCATAGTGATGAGACACAAAAAGCATATGTCTTACACGGCGTTTGTTTACTTACATATGGCTGGAAGTGGGCAATGAATCATCATAATAATGTATCTGTTCAATTGCAGGAATCGGTCAGTGACTGGAACTACATTAAAATTCAGCTCAGCTGCCAACTCCGTCGCACTGCACAGCAGAATTCGTAACTAGTAAAATCTAAATCTAGTCAGCTTATGTGGTGCATGGACAAAAGCCAATTCGAGTGAGGCGAGAGGATGGTAACATTTTTAGCAACTAAAAAACTAAGTCGTGAGATAAGCTTCTTGAGTAGTCTGGAAAGGGCTTGGTGATGACTTCGGTATGCTGTCAAAATGAGGCAGTTTGAGGATATGTAGTCTGTGATGTTGGAATTGAAAACCCTAAATTTAGTTTAGAATATAATTAGTGCATCCATTTTCACAATTGGTTTGTGTAAAGTTGACCAGTGATACAAATTACCACTGTAGGTCAACATGGTCTGGCACACAGCTTGGCATAAATTATTTTTGTCCAGTGTTTGGCTGGGTTTGGGGGTTCCGTGTATCAAACTATGTCTACCAAGGGAACATCCAGTGGACATGTTGTGTAGCATCATTAACAAAATGAGTTCTCCGGCATGCCAAGAAATTGACATCTGAATTCGTACTCTCAATTCAAAGATCTCTGTCTTGCCTGGTCTGAGAATTTCGAGAACTAAAGAGCTGGCTTAGCATTTTGTCTACTTCTTCCCCATCCTGCTCAAGAATCTCCACCAGGGAGATGTTTTCGTTAAAGCCTCGCCAGTGATTAGATTAGACAGCAGGAATGCAAATGTCGATGTGGGGCCAAAAGATAGGAAAAAAGAAAATCCCGAAGAGGTTTGTGGCTAGTAAGACAAACAGCCATGCTGGGAATCATGATGAACGGGGTCAGCGGCACACCCGAAATGATCCTACTGCCATTTGTTAGTTCGATGAGTCGGAAGTGTATGAGGAGCACCGCCGGTGTCAGGAGAAGGTCAGCACCGGACTAGTTTTTTGCCCATGTTTGTCTGTCCGTTCATTTCCCTTGGGCGCGGATGTAACTAGCAAACCATCTGTCCGTCCGTTCTGAGAGTTGCCTTTTCTGTCTGTCTCATTGTTTGCCTTTTTGTGTTTTGTTCTGAACTCTTCATCTTCCCATTTATCAAACCATAACACATGAGCCGATTTTCTGAACATTCTTATATATGCCCCTGCATTTCAATGTGTCAAATTCCGATACCTTGATCTCGTGAGTCTATCTGTCATTCCGACTATAAATCCAACCTTTCCAGACGGCAGTTTTTGTTTTTGTCCATCAGGTCAACCACTTTTTTGTTTGACCATCAAATGACCATCAAATTTTGTTTGACCATCAAATGACCATCAAATTTTGTTTGACCATCAAGCTACGCGCTTGCTCCCCCGTCACCATGCTCGTCAGTCCCTACTGAGCTGAAATAACAAATTCATTTAGGTTTGAACGGGTTCCTTTAAAATGTTGCAAGTTTACACTAAGATGCGCCAGTCACGGTGCTTGGAAATAGTATAGACGCCAGCGCTCATTTTGGAAACAGACGATAACAATGGTCGTCTCTGTCCCACGCCTGTCCTGTGACTATTACATTTTAAGGGGGCTAGAACAGGATGCTTGCGGAAAAACATAACACTTCCATACAATTTGACTCGTTTTTCTAACCTTTTCTGGTGCAACTATTTCCATTTCAGTACCATACGTAGCCAGGCGTCCTGTGTCTTATTCAGTACAGAATATTTCTTAATACATTTATATACAGTATGTCCATCGCTGGTAGAAGATGTGATACTTTCGTTAGTTATAAAAATAAAAAAAAAAGGAATATATATATTCATAGCTTTGGGCCTTTGACTCTATTTTGAATTTTATTATGTTCGAACATGAAAATAAGCAAGTGAAATCGATACGAAAACATCCCTCAAATATAAAAGTGAAGCCTGTACATAAGACTGAATAGATGAGCACTCAAAAGAAAGATATTCAAGAGGAAATGGGAGAGCTCACTTTCAACACAATGTTAGCCAATATTTGAGATGTGGCCAGTTGATGGGCTTTGCATGCTTCTGTTGCCATAGCCTGCCGTATGTCAAACCTGAAACGTTTTGGGATAGCTGAGCAGCCAAAACTTCACATGATATGAGACTTCCAGATTCGATCTCGCACAGACAGATGTGCGCATGTACAGTAGGAATGGTGAGAAGTCATTAGGACAAAACGTTTCCCTCAGGGCACTCACTTTCTATCTACAACGTTCTCTCTTTCCTAAAATGATCGATCAAACTTCGCATTCAGATATTCTTCTTTTCCAAGTAGAACTAATGTCGGGAATTCAGAAAAAGTGCTAGATGCATCGATATTTGCAAAAACGTCGATTCGACCAGGAGGCATCCAAGGAGAATTTCAGCAGATAAAGGAGTACGTAAAATAGAGCAAGAATGTCATTACGTTCACTGCCTTTATTGAACACATGGGTCCATATGGTTCTATATAATAATCATGCGTCTGTCCATCCACCCATCCACCCACCATCCTTCCATCATCCATCCATCCAATCCATCCATTCATCCAGCCAGTCAGCCAGCCATCTCCTCATTTATCCGTCCAGCCACCCATCCATTCATCCGTCCACCTACCCATCTATCCGTCCATCCAGCCATCCAGCCATTCATCCATCTATTCTCTCATCTATCCGTCCATCCTTCCACCCACCCATCTATCCATACACCCACCCACCCAGCCATCCATCGATCCATCCATCCACTCACCTATCTCTTCATCTATCCATCCATCCATCAATCAGTCATCCATCCATCAGTCTATATGTCTGTCCCTCTTTCCATCCATCCATCCACCCACCCATTAACAAAATTGACCCAGCCGTCCATTCATTATTTTGATCAACCTGACAAAAACTTCTGTGCTTAACGAGGGACATAGGTCTATACTCCGGAGAAAGTAAAGAGCAGAGAGCAATTGCTGTTTTTACTGTATCGATTGTCAATTCTCAAATACATGTATATTTGTGAACATCAACATTGAGTTCTTTTTCTTCCATTCTATTCTAATGTCCCGCATTTCCTTCTTATCTTTCACCTCTTATGGGATTGGTTCTTATTCTGTACATAGATAACACTTCGGTTGCCAGTACGAAATAAACAGAAACGAATTAGAAAATATTTCCAGTACGCGGAACAGAAATCCCCACCATAAATATTTTCTTTCTTTCTTTGCTACGCCGTTGGCCTATTAAAGATTAAGTGATGTATTTCCCTAACGTCTCCAATCTGCATAACTACCCAGACAAATGGTTAGCAAATGGGTAGTTTCAGTGGAGCTCAAGAAGACATTGTACACAAACTGGCTGGAGTTTCACTTGACCGAGGGCAGTAATGCTCACCCTTGTCTGAATGAGAAAATTTTGACTCAGTCCTGTGAGCCCGATATGGGTCTTGGAGAACTTAACATTTGAGATATGGTAATTTTAACATGGATGTTAGTGTGAGACTTGGGTGTGTGTGTGAGAGAGAGAGACAGACAGACAGATAGACATACAGGCAGACAGACAGGCAGACAGTCAGATAAACATTCAGACAGACAGACAGACAGGCAGGCAGACAGACAGACGGACAGACAGACAGGCAGGCAGACAGGCAGGGAGACAGACAAACTGGCGGACCTACAAACAGACCGACGGATAGACAGACAGACAGGTATGCTGGCAGGCAGACAAGCAGACAGACAGGCAAGTAGGCAGACAGACTGGAATACATCTGTGTTTTCTGTATTGGTTGTTTGTGGGGGTGGGGGGGGGGGGGTTAAAAGAAGAACGTTTCCCACTGGAGTGATGAAGTAAAAACCAAAAGAACGTAATGGAATTATGGAAGAGAGTAGAGAAGAGAATATAGATGCGAGCAGGAGAGATAATGAAATGAAATATTTATGAGAATTTTCGCGAGAGTACTTGGTAACATAATTAAGCGCTTCTTTCTGTTCTTCTTAAAAGGAGTGTGATATTTTCCCTGTTCTGTTTTACCATCTTCATTTATTTTGGCTTTGCTGGCTTACACCGATCTATTCTCTTGGTTTACTGCTAAAATGGGCCAGGTTAATTTTGCAGAAATGTACATGACATTTGAATAACAATGTCTCTCTGGTACTCAAATGTCAAACCTTAATCTGGAAGAGAAGAAAGGTTTAAAAATGAACAAAATACAAAGTCATGCATTCCAACATTACTGATCATTCAGAACTTTAGATGTATCTATCTATCTATCTATCTATCTATCTATCTATCTATCTATCTATCTATCTATCTATCTATCTATCTATCTATCTATCTATCTATCTATCTATCTATCTATCTATCTATCTATCTATCTATCTATCTATCTATCTATCTATCTATCTATCTATCTTATCTATCTATCTATCCATCTATCTATCTATCTATCTATCTATCTATCTATCTATCTATCTATCTATCTATCTATCTATCTATCTATCTATGCCCCGTCTGCCCGCCCATTCATCTATTTATCCGCCCGTCAAATTATCAACCGATATCTATTGATTGATCGATCGATCTCCACAAGAAAATGAACACTTTGACCCTGACACTGAAAACTGCAACACTTACAGCTAAAACTCTCTCTCTCTCTCTCTCTCTCTCTCTCTCTCTCTCTCTCTCTCTCTCTCTCTCTCTCTCTCTCTCTCTCTCTCTCTCTCTCTCCTCCCTCTCTCTCACTCTCTCTCTCCTTCTCTCTCTCACACACATTCAATATGCTTGCAGTTTTCTACTCAAGGTAATTGTATTGAACTGGGCAGGCAAGGAATCAGAACGCCGTTGGGCAATGAATGATGAAGAGTGTTACTGTGGTATGAACTATCGATTTTCAATACCACTTCTCTATTATGATCCTTGTTTCCTTTTTTTTTTCTGAGAAGGGAAGGAAGAAACCGTGATATCAATGGTCTTGGCCCCGGAGTAAACAAATAGTAGTAAATATCTTTCCAGTTTTGGACAAAGCCCTGGATTTGCCATCAGTCATTTTATTTTTAGATATGAGAGGCAAAATTCTGCCTAATATCTATCTATCTATCTATCTATCTATCTATCTATCTATCTATCTATCTATCTATCTATCTATCTATCTATCTATCTATCTATTTATCTATCTATTTATCTATTTATCTATCTATCTATCTATCTATCTATCTATCTATCTATCTATCTATCTATCTATCTATCTATCTATCTATCTATCTATCTATCTCTATCTATCTATCTATCTATCTATCTATCTATCTATCTATCTATCTATCTATCTATCTATCTATCTATCTATCTATCTATCTATCTATCTATCTATATACCTATCTATATCTATCTATCTATCTATCTATCTATCTATCTATCTATCTATCTATCTATCTATCTATCTATCTATCTATCTATCTATCTATCTATCTATCTATTTAATTAGCTAAGTATCTATCTATCTACCATTCCATCCGTCCACCTTTCAGTCCATCTATCTATCTATCTATCTATCTATCTATCTATCTATCTATCTATCTATCTATCTATCTATCTATCTATCTATCTATCTATCTATCTATCTATCTATCTATCTATCTATCTACCAATCCATCCGTCCACCTATCCCTCCATCTATCTATCTCTCTATCTATCTATCCATCCATTCATCCATCCACCCATCCATCCATCCATCCATCTATCCATCCATCCATCCATCCATCCATCCATCCATCTTTCTGTCTCTATTGACATGAGCCCTTGTCTGATAGTTTCCCTTTTCTTTACTGTTTTCATTGTCTGTCTTTTGTGCCAGTATGTATCTCCTAGATCGTCTCATCAACTATAATTGTCTGTATACGTATGTTTTGTTTGTTTGTCTGCCTGTCTGTTCAAACCACGAGCCCTGAAAATCAACTCTTAAACCCTCTACCAAAATAGAACAGACAAGAGTCGCCTCTAAAGTCAATACGGGAACAAGAAGTGCAGGAAATTGCAATATGGTTATGATTTGTTCAGATATCCATTTTCATGAACCGGAGATATCATCCGTCAGCACCAGGTCTGAACACTGCCCTGCTGAATATGCAGACACATGATAGGGCCACTCACTCGTGGATGGATTGCTTGGTTGGAAAATTATTCTGTTGGGAGACAGACCTACGTTATCTCTACAACGTGAAATCATGCTGCTCACTCGAGACAAAATGAGGCAAAAAAGTAGAAGCTGTACGTAGCAAAGCCTCGCGTAACTTTGCTACATCAACTTTTTCTTTTTGCCACATTTCATCCTTGTTTCAAGCCTTGTCGGGACGTCACAGATTTTCTGCTGCTAGCTCAGCATAATATTATCAGGGAATGCTCAAACTGACTTGTTAAAATCCAAACTATTCCAAACCACCTATACGGTACATAGAAAGCCCATTGAACTGTTATCGGCAAGAGAAAGTGTTTGACTAAGATAATCGATTTGAAACCATAAAACGTGCAGCATATATGCAAATTTATAAAGATAATGTTGAATGCAAAAAACTGCCGACGAACACAATACGTACTGATGTTTATTGTTGGTGTAGAAAATTTCATGCGGTCAAATTAAAATCAAATTTGTTTACTGATTGACTGTCCAGGAAAGTTTGACTTTACAAGTAAATTCACTTTGTGCAAGCTAACCTGTTTATTTGGAATGTTCACCCCTTTTGAATTCCAACAGAGAAACGTATGATTTTTAATGCTTTTTCCTTATCCTGAAGGGACGACAAAATATGTTATTTCTAGATGACCTACCGGGCATTGACCGGAATAAACAATCATGTGCTTCCGATTCCCCCTCCACCCCCCCCCCCTCTCTCTCTCTCTCTCTCTCTCTCTCTCTCTCATACAACAAAAGTAATAAACTACAGTCTTGCTTCAGAACTCATGCGCATCAGAACACTACCCACCAAACTGAACGCTTGATACGATTACTTTTTATGACATGCACGGCACCATATATTACGAAACAAACATGCAAAAATACAGATGTTACATAGCAGTAAACATTGTTATTTTTTTAAAATACAAGCTTGAAGTAAACAGCTTTTAATTATAGTCATCATCTTCCTTATCTCATTTGCCACCTTCCTGCCAAATTTAATGCCTGAAGAGTATATAGTTTGGTCAGTGACTCATGCCAAAGGTTGCAAGTTACTGAAATATATAATAGATTCATATTGCTTCTTGCGGGAGACGAGTGATATTGATTATGAAAACGATACAGTCTTATTTGAACAGTATATTTGTTGTCCGCGGTCGATAGTAATAGTGAAGCGTCTATATTTGCAAACTGTCATAGTAAACTTCCGTGTGGATGTGGTGAAATTAACACATGATCACGTAACAGTTATTACTGTAGCGTGTGTTGTCTTACCAATATAACAGCAGCTGCAAAAACAAACAACCGTTTGGGAATCCCATTACGAATAAAAATAATACACCTCGCTAGGTGGGCATCGGCCAATTTTGATCGGCCGACAAGTCGGATGATGACGTCCATGAGATGTCTGGCACTAGCCAACTGGTTTTATCTCACTAAAACCAGAGAGTATGTATTTATAGAGAGATCTCATTTCCGTCAAATCGCGAAATTAGGTCTCTGCGGTAAACGAGAAAATGTAGATTTGAAAGAGACCACAGTTACTAAAGATAGTGTGCATACCTGTTTACTGTGGTTTGTTCATATTTTTGGGTTGATTGAAACTATTTAGAGTCGTTTGTAGGCGCTTACAGCCCGTGGAAATGCACAAACGGATATTGTTTACCGCAGCGACCTACTTTCCACTCCATGCTAACAGCGGTTTCGCGGAGCCTCCCGTGTCTCGTAGAGCAAATCGACCAACAGTGAAACCTCTCTATACATACATACTCTCTGCTAAAACTCAATGTCGTGACGTCACTAGCCAATTTGACAGCTGGTCAAAATTGACTGATGCCCGCCTAGGTTCAATGACCTCCCCTGCACAAGCCAATTGGTGTTTTTTTCACTGAATCTCAGTGTCGTGACGTCAATACCCAACAAGCCGGTCGATCAACTTCTGCTGTTGCACTCCTAGGATAAAGCTGGATTTTCATGTGTACGGAAACCGAAACGGCAAGAGAAACGGAAACGTCAAAAACCCTGCCAGTTGTAAAATGAATAGACTGTTTTCTTGTGTAAGGAAACGCCGTTTCCGTACGTATGGAAATCCTCTTTCTCTTTACTATTTGGTGGATTTCTGACGTATCCGTTTCCGTACCGGTACACACGGAAACACAGCATTATGTGTCGTATTATTACGTCCAAAACCTCTTCTCCCATAAAGCCTAAAGTCTGTGGACGCTGGTATCTAAAAACCAAAGGCACATGATCCAATGCAATTACAAATGGAGTTTTCCACTTAAAGTGACTGGCATGTAATCGAAATTTTGACCGCTATAGCCGAGTAAGCGCCACGGCGGGGTCATTTTTCTAAAATCCCAGAAGGACGCGGGGAAATCCAGCTTTGACACATCAATTTAACAGTGCAGCTATGCGGAAATTGTTCTCTAGCCACGACATCTGAGGACTTTGCCATATGAATACCATTACTCCGGAATAAATATACGAAATATAGCAGAGCTACAGAACACTATCGTAAACAAACACAGAACACTATCGTTCACAAGGCACGTATAACATCAGTCGTTATAGTACATTGTATAGGTAGAAGATATTTATTATAAATACATATCATTGTCTTATTCGTTTTCTTTTCAAAAGAACAGCAAAAGCCAAATAAATGGGTGAGGGAGGGAAGTCGTAGTGATAGCTGTAGCACAAAAATAACTACACCTGTTTAAAAACACTGCGCTGTTTTCTTGCAATAAAAAAGGGGACTCTTTTCGTTATAAATTTCCCACAGAGGAGTGTGTGCTACCGTTGCCGTACAGAACTGGAGAAAAGGAAGCACACGGCCGTTGTCAGTTATTGCATCCTCACTCATTTCAATACCTTCACTATTTCCAGGTGTCGATTTATTTGTCCGAACTCTCAGATGATAGATAAATAGACAGATAGATAAATAGACAGACAGACACACTCAGATAGATAGATAGATAGATAGATAGATAGATAGACCGACCGACCGACCGACAGACAGACAGACAGACAGACAGACAGACAGACAGATAGATAGATAGATAGATAGATAGATAGATAGATAGATAGATAGATAGATAGATAGATAGATAGATAGATAGATAGATAGATAGATAGATAGATTACCACAATCACTGACGAAGGAAACAGTTAAGAATCAAGTCAGACATCCTCCCACAGACCGGTCACCTGCCTTCTACGGCAACAGAGTCAGGAAACAAATGAGACTCGGGGAGACAATATTACTAGATAGCGAGAGTTACTGACAGATTTGCTGGCTGTTACTTGCCTATTCGACATCTCTCCCACATACCTTTTCATGATTAAACTCCCTCTCTCTCTCTCTCTCTTTCTCTCTCTCTCTCACACACACACACACTCATTGTTCCAGTATTTCTCTCTTACAATCTCGTTATCACTCCCTCTTCGTTCTGTCCTTGATCTTCTTTTCTTCTTCATATCTCCTGCCCTTATGTTTTCCTTCTCCTCATCGACCCCAACCAAATCCAATACATGTACTTTGAGTCTTGTATGTTGAATGTATTATAAATTAGAACTCTTTGGCTGAGGCATCACAAATCTCCCACCATGTATCATAATCTGGATATGCATCAGTCATTCATTCTGTTTTCTGAACTGGGGGGTTAATTCATGAAGACACAATACGCAGCGATGACTGATGAGGGAATGTGTCATATTTTTCCACGTTTTCTTTGTTTACAGTATTTCCCTGGTACTATTTTATCACGTTGATAAAAGCGAATGTTTGCCTACTGTACTAAGTACGACACTGACCACCACCTCTCTCCCAGCCATGCTTTATACAATGCATTCTCCCGTGTAAGGTGTTTGTATCATAGCAGAGGAAAAAAATGTTTTTTATTGCTTTGTTTGGCCTGGAATAGTAATTTTGATTGTGATGCTTTGTACGGCATCCCTAATCCACAATTTCGCATGGCCGCTGTCTTTTTGGCACGGAGACTGAGCCTTCGCATTCCCAAAGAATTGTTTTTGGCACGGCGGCTGAGCATATGCACTCATGGGAAAATGAAACATAATCTTGGCCTTGGAACTTTCACTGAAAGACGAAATAAAAGTCAAAATTTTGTAGGAGCCCAAGTTTTGTAATGTCAAGTGAAACAAATCAATACGTAGAAAGCAACAGCAAAGCCAAAGCAAATAAAGATAATCGAGTGATTCAGCTCGGTAATGAAGCCTGAGAATTGTTTTCTGATTCCGGAATGATGAGGCTGAACGGAAAACATCCCTACACCAATCTCCCTTCCACTGGGGATTATACAGGGTTGTGTTTTCCCTCTTCGTCAAAATCATTTCCGCCTAGAGATCTATCGCCCATTTACGTAGTCAATCGGGGTCCCTCCGTCCCAGAAGCGACCAAGGGAAGTCAACAATGCCTTATCAATAAAAGGTCAACATGGGGTTATCTTTCTCCGCGAAGGACGCTCTTTTGGCGGACGAGACGGGGCAAAATTTGTCAAGAAGATATTGCACCCATGGGCGAATAATTCACGATCGTCTTTATAAAATCCACCACCAAACTGTCAGTCTACCTTCCCCAGCATTTTCACACACGAGAATGAATTACGGTATTTGAAATTCACTTTAAATTTAGTTTCCTTTTAAATTAATGTAATTTTAATCGCTTCCTGCAACATTACAGTTATTCGATACTTCATTGTCCGTGTACACGCCATAACCTGGAGATCACGTAGATTTTCTCCATTCATCTTATTTCAGCTAAAAAGTAAAAACTGCCATCTTGTGGTGAGTTTCAGCCAAGGGTCGTCCATAAAGTACACGCCCGGAGGCGGGGGGAGGGGTCGGGGTGAGGGTGCCTTCAGCATACGAAAGGCGCACATGTGGGGTAGGGGTGGAGGTTCGTGCTCTTTTCATTATCATGATGATGTTCATGACACGTTGGTTTGATTTCATAGTCTTTCAGCAAATGAATTCGTTAGATGATATAAAAACGAAACAGGTAAACAAAGTTCATACAAAATGTAACTTAAAATCTTCAAACATCAAAGCCCCATGTATCACCACTAAAATAGAACTTGCTTCACTATAAACTTCTATAATTTTGTTGTTGTTGTTATTTCTGACGCTGTGTAAACAATAGATTTCACCAATTTTACCAAAAATTCCCAAATTTTGTGACCTAAACCTTGCTCTAAAGTGAGTCAGTCAGTCGGACTAGTCAGTTGATATGAGTAGTCTGAGCTTTACTCATGGCCAGTTGTTTGCCTCACCTTCTCCATTCACCACTCCATTTGATGGCTGACCTACATTCAACTAGCTGGGTTTTCCTCAAAATCTTGTTTTCTGCTATTCTGGTTTTATTTCCGAAATTAAGGAGTTTGTATATTCATTACCACTGGCTTTATAATTATGAGGAATGCCATTTGAAATCTGAAATGGAAACTGCGTTGGAACTTTTCCATATTATCTTCCGGAAAAACTAGATTTAATTGTGTTGTATTTTATTTCTAGTTTTTGTATTTCCCCAACGTCCAGTTTGAAGTAAACACGTCCCTGGAACATTTAATCACACTTAACACGCACGACACGACGGTAAACAGACTAAATGAAAATAGCTGCTGTTTTATTTCTGAGTTCCGCTCCTGTCGGATGAAAAAGTCATTACGTTGATCTCTCGGAAGGCAGAGACCTTGACGTTTAAATGCGGAGGCCCGAGCGAGTTGGTCTGCGTTCTCCTGATTGGTTCTCCCCTGTAATCTCCTTTCGTCTCGGTGCAAAACCCGAGGATTTCAAAACTAAACCTTAAAGTGGAATTTGGTTATCGTAAAAAAACAAAACACGGTAATTTGGTTTCACTTTGAGGAGAGCTCAGTAAATACAACACACGCATTCTAATACCAGATAAAATACTATCAGCGTCCATGCTGGCCACACTGATTGTTTGTCATTCAGTTTTCTTTTTCTGTTACCATTTTTTTTCTTCACATTTTATAATTGTTTTTTTCAGTCATCGATAAAAGAGAAGAAAACAAAAGTAACCGCTGTATCAGACTTTAGTTATCATTGTGTCTGCCCGGGTTTATCAGTTGGTTGTGAGATTTAAAAAAAAAAAAGAGTTAAAAATGTTGGATTCACGAACGGTCATTTGACTTGTATCACTCACCTAAGGGCTCAGTATTCTGTCAAAATGAGGCAAAATGTAAGTTGAAGTCTATACCAGCTGACTCAACCTGGTTATTGCTTGTGTGGTATCAGAACACAGTGACTTGTTGAATCAATCACCCACTTGCTATCAAACTGCGCAACAACTGAGATATATGTATTTGAAATTTGCATTCTTCCACTTTCCCCTTTTTTTAATAATCATAGAAATATAATACATGTATAAATTTACTTATTCGCTCACTTTTTTAAAAATTTGTCCCTGCACTTTCTTCACTGACACGTAGGTGTGGACAAAAGTCGACCTTCTACAATTTCGAGAACGATGGTTGTATACAATCTTTACTATTGGTGCATACATGCTAAACAGTATGACTGTCTCCTAATCCAAGGCATAGCTTAAATGTTGAAGATTCTTCAGTGTTCGGACTGGAATTCGTGGTCTACTTGTACTAATTACACAAATGTTATCACGATTAAACTGAGTGCAGCCAGTTCGAGCAGGCTATGATAAAGTTCGGTTGAATATCGTCTGGCGAATTACTAACATGCTGACTGGGGGAATGCACAGATGTGATGTTTAAAGTAGAGTTTCCATCACCAATGTGTAAATCGCGGCCCAGAACGAAATTTCCTGTCATACTTTTAAATTCTGCTCGGAGAAAACGCGTTTTGTTTTGTTTTTTCTGGCACAAAATGTTGGAACACTTCTTCTGTTCAACTCAATTGTGGCTCAAATTCAACGAAAGAATTAAAAAATAATATAGCGAAATTCAAGACCTTAATACATGTACTATAATAGTAATATGACACACAGTTTTACGTCTTTCTGTGAGTAATATGGAATTTTATAGAATTTAAGGCTCAGCGGTTAAAAAGCCTTTCAATTTTCATGATTACATTGGAGGCTTTACTTCCTTTATAATATGATGATAGCTACATACATGTAGCCTAGTACATTTACTAGTTTTGATTAGAGAGAAAGTGAATCAATTTCTTTTCTTTCGATTTTGAACTACCTCACTTTTTATCCTCAAACTTGAGCGTGGAGAACACAAGAGAAATACAGAGAAATAAATTTTCAAGACCAGTTGTTTGATTAGGATGAAATACGTTTATTGTCTTTGAATGAATTATTGTAAAACATGAAGCAAACAACATTACAAAGCACATCACGAGAACAATTCTTGTACTGTTCAGAACTGATTCTCTTCACTTGATTCTTCAATTTCAATCAAAAATAAAGAAAACATGAAATGTACAAAGAAAGGGAAAAGAGATAGATCTGTCTCATATTCTTCAAAAGTACTTCTCTTTATCTCTTCCATCAGAATCAGTGATAAACTAATTTGAAAAGAAAGTTACATAATTATGTGAAACAAATTATCATGGTGTCCCAGATTTATTTCTCTTTGCTGGTCTCATAAATCACAGGTTAACTAACAAGGAACATGCGAAGGCAAATATGTACACAAGATAACCCCCTTATCTTATACTGTTCGCATCTAATTGTCCTTATCTGTCTCTGTCATCTGTAAAAACAAAACAAAGCATGAAACACAAATACTGAAATAGACAAAAACAAGCAGTCCTTCCTTCTGTCCTTACAACCTAAAACACATCTAGTCTTTCTTGACAGAAATGACAAAAAGCAAAAGAAGAAACTGACAAATGCTGGACTGACAGGCTGTACCAAATTACAGTTATAGTTCCCAGACAATATTGTAAAACTGAGTAAAACGTCGCACTGTTTGCAAGTGGCTGCCTGTTTGATAATGACAGAAACTGGTGCCATTTCATCAAAGTAAGACAGATACTGACTGGTGAGTATGAAGAAAGCATGAGAAAATGTTTCAAAACGAACTGAATAAAAAGGTATGTTCTAGTCAGGCTCGACAGTAAAATCACATTATTATTCTCTGGAAATTTCTTAAGTTACATAAACTGACAGGAGAAAATTTTCATGCAGTTCTACCTATAATTTTAATTTTAGCAAGGTAATTTTTGCTTTCAGTTTTCACCACTTTCCAGATCTTTGATGTATTACGGCAAATGTACTCATAACAAAAAAAAAAGAAGGGGCAAAAAAAATATTCTCGCACGTACGCATGACATCCACTCAAAATCACATTTCGAAACAATCTTTCACACACAAACAAAATGCTATTTTGAACACTCTTTTAGTCTTTCCTGCTGTCTTTCACTTGTATAAATGGTGTTAAACTATCGCAGATGACATGCCTTTCACAACATCCATAAACAATTTACCGGAGATTTCTTTTACAACAAAGCAATCAAACCTCTTGCAATAAACTGTCACATCATGACATTTTGGGATCA
The DNA here is from genome assembly GCA_963931925.1 of Onchidella celtica. Taxonomy (NCBI): domain Eukaryota; kingdom Metazoa; phylum Mollusca; class Gastropoda; order Systellommatophora; family Onchidiidae; genus Onchidella; species Onchidella celtica. The sequence continues at coordinate 93,861,964 of OZ007567.1, read as the reverse complement.
GCAACACCAGCTGATCAAACTATGTGGGTCAAAAATTGACAGTGAGCTGTTGATAAACTGACACTCACAAATCTCATGTCGTTGATCAACACTTTAAGCTTCCTCTTTGGTTAAATTCACTTATAGATTATGATAAAAGAAAATAATTATGACCAGTTGAAGGCACAGTAAGCTTAAGCCTTGTTTTTTTTTGTGTGTGTTTTTTTGCACTTTGATCATGTTCATGCTGCCAAAAAAAGAGGGGGGGGGGGGGAAGATAGGAAAGAATACAGTGGACAAAAGGGGGCCCATTGTGTACCTCACACTAGACAAAAACAAAAAAAATGTCCCCTCCAACAATAACTAGGGAAAAAAACAGTCCACTGTTCAAGTGATACTTCATGGGAAAACAGTGAAGAAGTAGTGAAATTCAATAAGACCATGTTTTGTTTTCCTGCTTGAGAGCAGAACTGATCTAATCTCTTTAAAAATGTCAAATTTTATTGGCTGGCCCATCCAATATCCCTGTCACAGGACTTAAAATGCCATTACATTATAGCAAGGGTACTCGGCAAAGAAAAGGGGCATTAACTCTCAATGGATCTCAAGGTCTGCTAAAGGGGTGGTTACAGCCCTGCAGGGCTAATCTACCCACACCAAGGGAGCCATGGCACATTCTCACGGAAACTTTGCTATTTGGAAGTTTTCACGGTATATCGGAAAGACTTTGGAGTAGCATCAGTATTCCTGCGACTTACACCATGTAAATACTCATGGTTTTCTTTTAGTTTTTGCTTGCATTTCCTGGTCATTGTATCACTCTTGTGCATTTGTCAGATTCTCACCCACAGTAAGTAATATGTACAAAATCCATTTATATTTTTACTTGTAACTTTACCAATAACAATCACATCTCACTATCTTACATATGCTGAAATGTGGAGTAACCTTTACATTGCCACATCTATAAGCCTGAATGCACCCAGTTTGCCACCACTTTTCAGAAAAAGTAACAAAACTGGCCTACATTAGAAAAAAACTCATGTCTCCTAAATGAAAAAAGTCAGCATTATAAAACTTTCAGCACATATTGAGGATAGAATACGCTACACTAAGAGCCATTCTTAAGGGTTGTAGGTTTCTTGATCTTCCAGAAACTGCCACTGATATGCTGGAGCCATAGTGCCACGCCCCCTTCTATTTCTATGATCCCCTGTTCCATCTACACATTGATCTAGATCGACTTCATCATTAGGAACCTCAATGTCACTATCAGAATCTCCCTCTCGTTCTGTGTAACTAGCCCAAGAGAACTCTCTCCATCTGTCTTCATCCTCACCAGAATCTGAATCTTTCTGACAGAGAAATTCGTCATCACTTGAATACATTGTCTTTCAAATGTAAACAATGAAGAAAATAGCTCAAAACTCGATGTAAACAACAGGTCTCGGGTAGAAAAAAAATTTGACCGGAAGGATGAACCTGTTTCAAGCAAGGGACACCACTCCTGATATCTCTACAAGCCCATTCGTTTTAGTATTCAACCTTTTGCTTAGTCCTATGATGAATTCGACTGCAGTCGAACTCGGCAAAGACCGTCCATAGCGGAAGCTTCGAATGGGGTCGAAGTCGGCAATGTAAGGGTTAAAGGGGTTTTTCATGTAGAGAATTTAGAGAACTGAGCTATACTTTATCATGCCCTTACTTTGTGTCTTTCCTCTGCAGCCAGTTCTTGCCAACTATCTTCACAACCCAAATTCCTGTACAATTGTTTTATCAGACTGGCCAAGGCGGGGGAATGAAATCAGAAATCTGATATAAACACTGGGACTGACATAGAGCTAATGCGGTTTCTGGTACTCTTTACTTTGTGGCAGCTTTTGTTTATAAATTAATGACAGTGTTTCATGGTCTGGCCTAATCAGATGATGCATGGTTGCTTTTGTAGTCCTCTCTAATAGGTTTAACAAGTCCCGCACAACTGAATATCAGGCAGGTTTATTTACCAATATTCCCAAGTTCCCAGACCTTAACCTTGCTCTGAAGTGTGTCAAACGTTGCTCTTTATTCTTAATCACTTTATATGATCACTTTTCATTCACTCATGGCCTACTGTTTGCCTCTTTTTCACTACTCACCACTCTCTTAGATGGCTGACCAATTTTTGACGTTGCATTTTTGCCAAAATCTTGTTTCCCGCTATCGCATGATGTGCAGCATTATTCTATGATATCTTGACAAAATATTTGGCTACATTTTGGGCAGTTTTTTCTACCTGACATGAGGCCTTTAAGTAATGTTCATTTCTTTCTTGGCAACTCTACATGTGGTTTTGCTGGAACTTTGCTAACTAATGAATGCATTATATTGCTGCTGTCCTGCAAACTAATGTCCTTGACACTATCTGGAAAGTAATGCCAAATGAAAAAGATTCAGTCTATGCTGCTTAACCCATTCATATGAGAGCTCAAGATGTTACCCTTGTAAAGTGGAAATAAGTTCTTGCTTTTAACATTATTAATAATAGACACCTGAATAATGCTGCTGCCAACCATCAGGAGCTTGAAATATTACAGCAATGAATTCTATACAAGTGAAATCAATCTCAGAGGCTGTGATGCTCAATAAAATTGGTGTCTAGGGATATGTGCAAACACAAAAATGTTGTTATTGTACAGAATGTATTCACTAAGGCCATCAAATACGCTACTGTGTTTTTTTTATCAAACCAATTAACTGGCCGCCTTAAAAACAAAAGATACAAATGGATTAGTATGAAACTGGAAAAGTAGCCTAATATCTAAATAAAAACTTTCTTGAACCTTAGCACATGAATAGGACACAGTTCACAAAAATGAAGTCATTTCTTGACAATCAGAAGCTCTGAAATTACCAAAGAATTAAAACTTGATGCCTCATCACCATTTTTGTCTGTTTTACTCATTGTATCCAGATCCAAGATCCACATTTCCATACAAATATATGGAGTGATAAATTAATATAAACAGATCCAGGATGTACATTTAATTTATGTATTAAAAAATTCATTTACAGCCTACAGATTGTCTGCTCTTACAAATATAATGCATGTATGCTTCTCTGAGATAATCTTTTTCGACAGGTTGGACAGGCATGCTGGGTAGATATAGCTGTTTTAATACAAGTGTCGCAGAAAATGTGGCCGCAAGTTGTGGACATGATCTGCCTTCCAGAGCGTCGAATCTGTTGAATTAAATCAAAAAGGATGTATAAAATATCACATCACAGACAGATTACATGGTAGCAGCACATATCAAACCACCACTGCTAGCTGCACATCATTTCACTTGGTTTATCTTTTCAAGTATTCTTATTTAATCTCTGACATCATCTGATGTATAAATAAAATAAATGGTTTACTACTTCAACATCCAAATATTTTCATTTTTCATGAGTGTGTTACAAAAATTTCAAACACTGTTGCAAAATATTCAAATCAATTCAAGAGACTACCTGAGAACATACTTGTTCATTTTATGGATATTTTAAACAATGTTAGTATCTTCCTGCTTTCTCCCCATTTGATGTTAATTTGTCTCAATATTTATTTGAAGAATTGGACCTCGAAAGTCCCGTGCCATTCCTGCACCTTTCACCAATTGATATGAAGACAAATTGTCAGTGTCACACCCACCTTTCTTCATCTCGCAGTATCTGATTTTTCAAAAAATCTTCATGGTGACGAAAACATGAACAGAATGCAGACACTGTACTGAACCTACATGTTTAGCATCGTCCATGCAAACTGGACAGGTAATCTTGACTCCCTCAGGTGACTGTAATATCGAATCACTTGCAGATTGTCTGGAATAAAATTAAGACATACATGAAAAACTATGTTGAAATTATGAATCATAAACAAAAACAGAAAAAAATATTTGGAATTGGCAGGTTTCCGCTCTACCAGACACACACAAAAAAGAATCTTCTAATACTAGTAATAGCCTCAGGTGAAAAAAAATTATCATCAGGTCACAGTTCTTTTTGTTAACATTTGAAAGAGTTTCTTTTTACTCCCTGTGTGATAAAATCTCTATTATTTCATTACATTCAAAGCATGAAACAATTGGCCAGATCAGGCAGAGAGCAAGTTCCAAATATGCCACAATTTCATTCCTTGCAAACAAATCCAACACATTAAAATACAGTAGAACAAGAAGGCACAATTGACTGAAGGAAAAAAAAGAGCGAATTTTGTCATGCATGCAATCAGAATACATTACGTGTCGTCAATTTTGTGTTTATTGAAAATTTGGATTAAAATTTTGAAAATTTCTTTATAATATCTTGGTGACAGTTTTAGTATTTCCTTCCCTGCTGATACATTAAATATCATCATCTATGCAATCTTTTGTTACTTGTAACATCTTGCAAACCAGTACAATTATCTTACAAATTCAAATGACCAGAAATTCAAAAACATTACATTTGCAACCAAGAACATCTGGCTAAAATGCAATAGCAAATGTATTTGTATTTTGTATTTGTATTTTTGTATTTGTATAACTCTTTAATCCCATTTGGGAAATTTGCCTTTGTGCCATTGCAGCCCAGTTAAAACTGGAGCAGGCACGTCGTCGCCACAGTGCAGCGCTGGTCAGCGGTTCTTTTTTTGGGGGGGAGGGGGAGATGAGGGAGGGGGAGGGAATGGTAGGGATGAATTTTATTTAATTTTGCCCGGGCAGCGGCCTGTTCGGCCTGCTCTTTACGATTTCAACTGCCAAGGTATCTTTAACTTGCGCAACGTGCACACGGGCCCTCAGAATTTTTTCGTCCTTATCCGAGAAGACTAGGTACTCAATCCTACCCCTCAATAGGATCAGGGACACCAAAATATGAGAAAAATCCCAAACTTCCAACATGCTTGCACTGGCCGGGTTTTGAACCCGGGACCCTTGGCATGAGAGGCAAGCACCTTGCCTCTAGACCACCTTGTCCCTGTGAAACCACTTTTTTATGATGGATGAACTGGACATGTGGACTACATTTTTCACATTGGAAAAGCATTCCCTGATACAAATGATTACCTTTGATAAGTAAAAGTCAGGACTCTTTTGGTTAAAAAAAATAATGAATGTTATCAGAAGTTCTTCACCCTCTTAACAAAATTCTGATCCAACATTAACCCTCACCCTGCGAGGGGTGGCAATTGTCCGTATTGACTCGCAAGCGCTCACGCCGCATGGGCGGCAAAAGTCGGCAAGGTCAAGCTGACCGCGAGACACGCAAGCCGTATTGTCACATATCAGGTCACTGACCTTTTTGAGACGTAACCACCGTGTTATTGTTCACTGTATCTCTTCTAAATCAAAGGCATTGTGACATGGACATGTTAACCAGTGAACCACTGGTCGGAATCACAAAGACTAAGCTGTCAAAGGCTCTCCCCACACTTTCAAAAGATGTAACATCTGTCAAGACCAGATTTAATTCATAAGAGTAAATTTTTGCGAGAGCAGTAAGTAATTTTTAGAAACGTAATTATTGTACGAGCCAGCATAACTTGGCCTTGAGCTGGTCTCGTAAACAATGTGTTTTGAACAGTTTTTTCCCTGATAGATAGACAGAAGGTGGGGAAGGATAGAGGGACAGCGTAGGTGTGCATGACTGAGCACTTGTTGTATCTCGTGTTTTGAACTAGGGGTAGTAAAGAGGGAAGGGGTGAGTAGGAATTAAATGTTATTGAGACGTCTGTTGACGTACAGAAAAACCGTGATCCAGAGTAAAAGCTCGGGGTTTTGAACATGTTAAGAATTTATTGCTATAAAATTTATATTATATTGTATTGAAGTAATTCGACCTTTGATGTCGACCCAAGGTCGTTGCGTAGGGCTGTTACTTAAAATAACTCAGTTCGGCAGCTGAGCTAGAAGTGGTTGCACCAATCACAATCCAGGAATTAGACGGTAAGCTGCAGATGCAGTCCAGTATTTAAGGCCATACAGAACTTAGTTCTGGGCCACATGTAGAAAATCCATTTACGAGGTGGACGGCGATAGTCCTCAGCCAGATGAGGGACATGGAGACGCAGTTGAGCAGTCCATTGTGAGGGGCCTGATTTAAAGCTCCAGAGCCTAAGCTACTTGGTTTGATATAAACCCACAGCGTTTACATCCAGTGCTCTCACTCCCAGTGAGAGCCGCATGGTGAGAGTCTATACTAATTTGTAATGATGAAAGTGAACCGTTCTACTTACTTTTGAAGACAGTTTCAGAGCTACCGCCAGACAACGCATGGTTGTACAAGCATTCTCCATGGCGTGTCTAGAGGAAATGTCCACATCATAACATGTCTCATTGAATTAATAGAATTTAAACTGTTAAATCTGTCGCCACGTGCGCGGATTCTATTTGCCATATAACTCATATGACCTGCAAGTAGTTAGATTGAATTCGTTAGTCTTTATAAAAGCTGTAGTTCCATTAGTTAGATTCAGTTGCCTTTGAATTGATATATATATTTATAATTATATTTGTTACATTAATTCCTGTAATTAAACTGCTCTACAGTTCTGCTAAAATTGAAAGCAATTGATTTATTTAGTTTCTAGAGTGCAAGTATTTATTTTTGTGTGTTCGTCGATTGTGGGAGCGGACCTCGAAAGAGTGTCAGTCGAAATATCCCCATGTAACCCACATCGCGACACTGGAGGGGACACTACACACCATTGTTTAGTTTATAGTTTATTTAGATTAGAGTATATCGTTTTTCTCTTTGATTAACTTTTGTTTTTTTTTCAGTTTCAGTGCTCACGTGGTCTTCACGTTGAGCTACTTTAATTACTTCATTATATTTAGTTTTGTATACTGCTTTCTTTCATTATTTGTTCCACATATTTCCGGCTCTCCCATTGACCCGAGGATCGAGGCCAAGGAGACTTCAACATAACTAAACGAAGAAAGACAAACGTACTGACTGTGGTGTACGCAAGGGCTAAAGGAATCTCCACCAGTTCCTTGAGTTAAGTGATTCCATCCTTAATATCGTCTGCGTTAAGGAGTTGAGTGTTCCTCCTTCTGTTTTACAGGCTCATTTTACTTTTTCTCTGTGTTTAGGAACCCACGGGCGGTGGCGAGGGCGTTCTTACGTGTGCGTGTCCTCTGTGCCAAAGTGGTGGCTTGGTCGCCGATTTTGCCGTTTCGACGACAACGTCTGCGGTCTCGCAACAACCAGTGGTGATTAAAACAGTGAGGATTCGCATTCGTGAGAATAGACTTTGATAGGGATCTGTACATTTTGTTTAGATTGTAGCGTTTCTATCTTCCTCGTTGTTTTAGGAAGACGTCTCTCTTGTCCTCTTCTTAATCCTATCTGTAAATAGGTTCAGACTGTAGACTTTGTTATTGTCCGTCTTTTCTTGTTAGTCTAGCGTCGAGTTTCGTGTTGTTTTTTTTATTACACCTTACGTACATTGTAATTATACATTCCTTTTCTTAAATATATTGCCTGTGTGAATCATTCGTCAATGTTGACGCATTGATTATATTCTCTGGTTGTTGTGACGAGTAAGGCTCATAGGCCGGAAGTTAAATATATTGTTGGGAATAGAGATTCCCCATTCAAGCGCAGTTGTGCACCTGCCTTGAATCTTCAGTAACTAAGTACTGAAATAGTAGTTCTTAAAAAGAACTTCAGGTAATAGAATTTACCTCGGAATTTAAAATATACGATAGCTATATAAAGATAGCTGTAATTTTAATCAACGAAATAAAATTGTCGTTGATTTATACGTCATAAACATTAGTTACGCAGTGATAACAGTAAGGACACTGCAAGTTGTATAACGAAGGAACAGTGTTGGTAATTCGTCGTTCTTAGTAGCGGCCACCCGACGAGGTCAATTGGCCTCAGGGATAATTGATAACTTCAGGTTAATAATTAAGATTGTTATTTTAATCGGATAATCGTAAAGAATACAGTGCTAACATAGTTCACTGTACGCAGGTTATCGCGTGAAGGATCCGGATACCTGACCTTTATCAATACTAGATCTCATATAGAGACTTATTCGGAGTCTTAACCATAATGACTGATTACTCTGCCTATATTAACGCGGCGAAGCTGTTGGGCGTCCCCGATGATCAGCTACCCGCTTGGTGCGAAAGGAAACAAAAGGAAGACCAAGAGCTGGCTCGAGAGGAGCGCGCCGCAGAACGAGCCGAGAAGGCCGAGGAACGCGAACGAGAAAGAGAAAAAGAACGACACGAAAGAGAAAAAGAAGAACGAGAAAGAGAAAAAGAAGAACGAGAAAGAGAAAAAGAAGAACGAAAAAGAGCTGAGAACGCGGCTCAAAGAGAGCATGAAATTTTTCTAAAGAAACTAGAATTGCAGGCCATCCAGCCCACCGCGGCTCCGCTAGCATCCGCGAATAATGTTAAAACTAAGCCGAAGCTACCGACCTACAATGATAAGATCGACCACATCGATTCTTACATCCATCGCTTTGAGCTCCACGCTGTAGCCGCCGGTTGGGACCGCACGGAATGGACTTCGTGCCTTGCAAATTTATTGACTGGTCGTGCGCTTGAGGTATTTCATGGCCTCAATATTGAAGATTCTAAAAACTATGATGTCCTTAAAAAGGCTCTTCTCAAAAGATTTCAACATACAGAGGACGGGTTTCACCAACGATTCCGGACGTGTAAACCGGACCCATCCGAAAACTTCTCTACGTACGTTGATCGATTAAAGCACTACCTCGACCGCTGGATTCAGTTAGCCGGCATCGCTGACGGTAGCTTTCAAGGGCTGTACGAGTTAATATTAAAGGACCAAATTTATAACGCGTGTCACCCTGATCTGGTGTCCCACCTTAAAGAGTGGGCACCGAAAACATTAATAGAAACCACGTCGTTGGCGGAGCAGTACGCTTCTGCCCATCCCAATCGTTCGCTGGCGAAACCAAAAACAAGCGAACCCTTTTATGCCGGAGTCAGTGGTGCTCCACCTGCGGGAAGTAGAAATTCCCGTCCTACTAATCGCCAGACACCGTCTCCGAGGGCATACTCCCAACCGCCACCGAATCGATCGCGCGGTTTTCCGCGACGTGCTGGACCACCCACTGGACCACAAGCGCAAAATTTTTCTGGTCCACCGCGTCGGGATAATTGCAAGGGCTTCCAGTATCAAGGCCCACCATGCCCACCTCCTTGGGCATATTTTACTACTCCATATAACGCGCCTCCAATGCCACCCCAACGTAACGTGAATATTATCAGGTGCTATCGGTGCAATAGACCTGGGCATATATCAAAGGATTGTAAAGTAAAATTCGAGGCTGCGAATGCTTGCACTGTCGTAGTTCCGGCTGCACAGAATGTCAGCCCCGTCGAACTCACGTCGCCCATGACGGGCGCCGTCCCGGTGATGTCGGCCCTTCATCGGCACGGGTCATTGACATTATATAAAGGTCATGTAAATGCCATACCCGCGTCCGTGTTACGGGATACAGGATGCACCACCATAGGTGTCCGGGAGTCTTTGGTTCGACCGACCCAACTTATTGAACAAGAGGCAACATGTATTACTTTTGGGGGCTCCGTCGAGCGTTTCCGACTCGCGGAGGTCTACGTCGCCACGCCATTTATTACCGGTGTCGTAACGGCGTGTGTTTTACCGAATCCGGTTGCCGATTTAATAATTGGTAACTTACCACAGGTGAACGATACACCTGACGGCGACTTGAACATCTGGACAGAAGAAGTTGCGTGTGTAATCACCCGACAACAGTCAAAGCGTCCACCGGATAGTAATTTAGCGACCCCCGTTTTTGATTTCAATGTCACGCCTTCCATTTTTTACAGAGAACAACAAAACGACTCTTCACTTCAACCGCTGTTCGCGAGGGTTCAACCTCAGAATGGAAATGCCTCTCCATTCCTTATTAAGAATAAATTACTTTATAGAAATTTCAGAAATAAACGCGACGCCGTCGAACAGCTGGTAGTTCCTAAGTCGTTCCGTCGTGATATTTTGCGTCTCGCGCACGACACTTCCTTTTCAGGCCACCAAGGTTCAGCCAGAACCAAGTCACGAATATTGGCACATTTTTTTTGGCCTGGAGTATACGCGGACGTCAACCGTTTTGTGGCGCGCTGCGATGTGTGTCAAAAACGTACACCCAAAGGTAAGGCATCGCGCGCGCCCCTACAGGAAATGCCTCCAGTCTCAATCCCATTTCAGCGGGTCGCGATTGACTTGGTGGGCCCTCTTACTAAATCAGATAGGGGCCACCGTTTTATTCTTTCGGTCATCGACTACGCGACGCGCTGGCCTGAGGCTATTCCCTTGAAAGACATTACGGCTGACCATATCGCTGAAGCGCTTATGACTATTTTCTCGCGAGTCGGATTTCCCGGCGAGATTCTTTCCGACAGAGGTCCACAATTCACCTCTGAACTATACAAAAAGGTGCTGGAGTTAGCGGGCATTAGGCAGAAATTAACGTCCCCCTATCATCCGCAATCAAACGGTTGTTGCGAGCGGTGGAACGCGAGCATGAAGGCAATGTTAGCCCGCGTATCTGCCGATAGACCAGGAGACTGGGACCGTCAGCTCCCCGCTATTCTTTTCGCCTATAGGGAACTCCCGCACGCGTCCACGGGTTTCTCCCCATTTGAACTATTATACGGACGTAAACCACGTGGCCCGATGGCCATTCTTAGTCAATTGTTCACCGGTTCGGAAACCGATGATTATGATACGCGCTCCGCGTATCAATATGTTGTCGATCTCCGACAACGAATTATTAATGCATGCAAAACCGCTCTGCAATTTGCATGCGCTAGAGCGAGTTCTTCAAAATTTTATCGCGATCAGGGCGCCCAAATGCGCGCCTTGTCCGTCGGAGATCTGACACTTGTTCTTTTGCCGCAAACGCAAAACAAACTCCTTCTAACTTGGAAGGGACCATACAGAGTCCTTAAGAGACTCTCCAGAGTGAATTATTTGATAGATATTCGTGGGCAGAGGAAAATATTTCATATTAATATGCTGAAAAAGTACCTGCCTAGCGATGATCGTCGTCGAGGCGACTCCGTTCATGTCATCGCAAGGACCAACGCGGCTTTAGTTACTGTCGACGACGAGGACCCTTTGAGTATCGACAAATCGTTGCCCATATTACAAGCCTCCGAGAGCATCAGTGATATTAATATCAGTGATGAGCTTACGCCGTCTCAAAAACAGGACCTTACGGACCTGCTCCAAGAATTTGCGACAGTGTTCACTGACCTGCCCGGTTCTACGTCTTTAGTCCAACATGTAATACGACTTCAGACAGACGTACCAGTGTTTGTTAAACCGTACCCGCGCCCGCTGCACGCTCACGAAACGATAATTACAGAAGTACGTGCCATGCTACGGCTAGGCGTCATAGAGCGATCAACAAGTCCGTATTGCTCGCCGATTGTCTTGGTCAAGAAGAAAGACGATACCGTGCGCTTCTGCATTGACTATAGAAAGCTCAATGCTATTACCATCTATGATGCGGAACCCATTCCCAATCAGGAGGACCTTTTCGCGCGGTTATCTAACGCCACTATCTTCTCTAAAATAGACTTATCCAAAGGATATTGGCAGATTCCTCTCGAAGAGGATAGTAAACAGTATACAGCCTTTCAAACCCCTTTGGGTTTAATGCAATGGAAATATATGCCTTTTGGACTGGTTACTGCACCAGCAACTTTCGCGCGCATGATGAACATCTTATTAAATGAACTGCGCTGCGTGTTATCCTACTTCGATGATATATGTATTTTTCAGACCGATTGGGCTGGCCACTTGATGGCCCTTCGTGAAGTCTTTGCCACTCTTCGCCGAGCTGGCCTTACCGCGAGGCCCAGTAAGGTCTTCTTGGGCTATTCCCACATAAACTTCTTGGGTCATACCATAACCCGCGGGGTTCAGACTCCAGACAATCGCAAAATATCCACTATTTTGAAACTTCAACCCCCTAAAACTAAAAAACAAGTCCGTAGCTTGTTGGGACTTTTGAATTACTACAGGAAGTTCATACCAAATTTTTCTTCCCTTTCAGCCCCGTTATCTGATCTAACGAGGAAGAATTTTCCAAATAAAGTCGTCTGGACGCCTCAGTGCGCTGATGCCCTTCAGACTATTCAGAATTTATTTTCTACTTTCCCCCTGCTTGTTTTACCAGATATTCGCCAGACCTTCGTCGTCCGTACAGATGCGTCGGATAAAGGTATCGGCGCCGTGTTGCTCCAAGAGCATGAAGGTTCCTTACGTCCGTGCTTTTACGCAAGCCGGAAGCTACTTGATAGAGAGACTCGATATGCGATTATCGAACGTGAGTGTCTCGCGATTGTTTACGCGGTCGATGCATTTTCTCGATACTTATTAATGTCCGAATTTATAATTGAAACGGATCATCGTCCATTACTATTCCTCAAGTCGAACAGAGCGAGAAATGCGCGACTTACCCGATGGAGCCTTGCGCTCCAGGAATACAAATTTACCATTAGAGCTATACCTGGGAATGATAATCTACAAGCCGATGTGTTGTCCCGGTTAATTTAGTATCATTATATAGTCTGTAAACATTGAGGTTGAGCATTTTTCACCTTATTCGGAGACCGTGGATGGTTTCACATTATTTGTCCTACAAGTTATGGGCATACTTTCTCAAAATTTATGTGATTCCTTTATCCACTAGCGTCCATTCTGACCAAGACCTGAGTTCCAGACAACCTTGACGCCTTTGTCTGCGGGTCAATGAGATGAGGAAATGGCAAACCAAGGGACCAGACCTACTGCTGCCAGGATACCATTACGTTACATTAACCATTGTTTGTACATGTTATATGTGTCATAATTACGCTCAGTGAAGCTATGAGCTAGATGCTCAATATTTTAAGTCTTTACAGTATGTCTTTGTGAAATAGGTTATCACTTTAATTGTAACGATATTGTTACATTACATATATTACACTATACACAATTACCACATATATTATAGAACGTCGCATATGTCCTTCAGAATGCACGTTCTCAACAATTTTTTTCATGACTTTCAGTTAACGCTATAGTTTTTCCATATGGCTTCCAAATGTATTCTGACTTAATGACTTTAGTACACATTGTGTCGTTCAAACCCTAAGTTTTCACTGGGGTGGGGGATGTGTCAAGACCAGATTTAATTCATAAGAGTAAATTTTTGCGAGAGCAGTAAGTAATTTTTAGAAACGTAATTATTGTACGAGCCAGCATAACTTGGCCTTGAGCTGGTCTCGTAAACAATGTGTTTTGAACAGTTTTTTCCCTGATAGATAGACAGAAGGTGGGGAAGGATAGAGGGACAGCGTAGGTGTGCATGACTGAGCACTTGTTGTATCTCGTGTTTTGAACTAGGGGTAGTAAAGAGGGAAGGGGTGAGTAGGAATTAAATGTTATTGAGACGTCTGTTGACGTACAGAAAAACCGTGATCCAGAGTAAAAGCTCGGGGTTTTGAACATGTTAAGAATTTATTGCTATAAAATTTATATTATATTGTATTGAAGTAATTCGACCTTTGATGTCGACCCAAGGTCGTTGCGTAGGGCTGTTACTTAAAATAACTCAGTTCGGCAGCTGAGCTAGAAGTGGTTGCACCAATCACAATCCAGGAATTAGACGGTAAGCTGCAGATGCAGTCCAGTATTTAAGGCCATACAGAACTTAGTTCTGGGCCACATGTAGAAAATCCATTTACGAGGTGGACGGCGATAGTCCTCAGCCAGATGAGGGACATGGAGACGCAGTTGAGCAGTCCATTGTGAGGGGCCTGATTTAAAGCTCCAGAGCCTAAGCTACTTGGTTTGATATAAACCCACAGCGTTTACATCCAGTGCTCTCACTCCCAGTGAGAGCCGCATGGTGAGAGTCTATACTAATTTGTAATGATGAAAGTGAACCGTTCTACTTACTTTTGAAGACAGTTTCAGAGCTACCGCCAGACAACGCATGGTTGTACAAGCATTCTCCATGGCGTGTCTAGAGGAAATGTCCACATCATAACATGTCTCATTGAATTAATAGAATTTAAACTGTTAAATCTGTCGCCACGTGCGCGGATTCTATTTGCCATATAACTCATATGACCTGCAAGTAGTTAGATTGAATTCGTTAGTCTTTATAAAAGCTGTAGTTCCATTAGTTAGATTCAGTTGCCTTTGAATTGATATATATATTTATAATTATATTTGTTACATTAATTCCTGTAATTAAACTGCTCTACAGTTCTGCTAAAATTGAAAGCAATTGATTTATTTAGTTTCTAGAGTGCAAGTATTTATTTTTGTGTGTTCGTCGATTGTGGGAGCGGACCTCGAAAGAGTGTCAGTCGAAATATCCCCATGTAACCCACATCGCGACAACATCGACATGCGAACTGTTGCTCAACAAATTTGCAATATTATCTCATTTTCTCACAAGCTGACCACCATCTGGAGTTATCTGTATCTAAGAACCAATCAGAAACAAGCTCTGAAATAATCTTTGCCCCAAACGCCCACATTGGTTTATTAGTATGTGTCAATCAGGATGAAACCATTTGTGTAGGGCTTGGGAGGGCGTGGCTAGTTATCATGCTTCGTTCTCACGAAAACTACAGCTGTCAGTTTGGAATCATAAGTCAGATCATTGGTTAGAGACTGACAGACTAAGATTTTGCTGGTTAATTCATTATCAAGCGTGATAAGGCATATCAGCGAATGTTTTCATACCGATCAATAAAAACCGAACAACGTGGACAGAGTATGTGGTCATCGTCTAGCGGCACGGGTCAGTGACCCCAGATAAGATTCTCCGTGAGTAAGGTCACTGACCGGGAAGCGGGCTTTGCGGGTAGCGCGCAAGGTGAGCGTTAACAATTATTCAAATAGCTGATCTTTCGAAGACATTGCCACACAATACATTTAGCCTTGGCACATTTTGACTGCTCGTAAATTAAGACAAAATATTCGCATACGATTCAACAAGCAGCTCCCGCATACTATTTTAACTCACTTGAGCAATTTTTGGCCTAACAATCACTGCAGCCTGGCGTATTTGGGCTTTAGTAAAAAAATTCACTAAAATAAACCTAATCAAGCAATCACATTGAAATTAAGTCACAAAACAAACAAATAAATGTTATATCAGACAAAACAAACAGAACTTCAATTGATTTGATAGTTTTCATTTTATGAATATTTGAAAATGGACAACATTCAGGGCCATACAAAAATTTTTTTCAGCAAATATGTGTGAAAAAAACAACAAAAGAGTTCTTTATACTTATTTGTGTTGTTTTTGTTTGTATGAATGATTTAGATCTACTACTACTACTAGTACTACATTTTGGCCTTGTTCTAATAATAATAATAATAATATATTGCATTTATATAGCGCCCAACCCCGTCGATGACAAGCTCTGGGCGCTTTAACAAACTCTTACACACACACACACACACGCATACACAAAAGAAATTCAAAAATATTTACTATTGTTGCTGCCGAAAAACACCTAGCCTAGTTTGTCTGAAAGAAATGGGTCTCCAGATGGCATTTGAAAGAACCAATGTCATTAATTTCCCTGGTTGTCTTTGGAAGAGTGTTCCAGATGGTAGGGCCAAGAAATGAAAAGGACTTTTCTCCTACAGTGGACAGATTCATTTTAGGTACTTTCAATTTTGTAGTGTCAGATGATGATCTTAGTTGACGAGATGGAACATAGTAATCAGTTAAATCAACTAGGTACGATGGAGCAGTATTATTGACACATTTGTGACAAATGGATGACAATTTGTACATTATTCTTTTCTCAACTGGCAGCCAGTGCAAACTCTGCAGAAGTGGCAGTGCTGAATCTCTTTTCTTTTTCTTCAAAACAAGTCTCGCTGCATTGTTTTGAGCAATTTGGAGTTTTCTAATATTTCTTTGTGAAATTCCAGCCAAAAAGGAGTTGCAATAGTCAAGCTTTGAAAGTACAAAAGAATTTACTAAAACAGCCGCAGTTTCAGTTGAAATAAGATGTCTGATTTTACCGATTTTCCAGATTTCCATGTATAGAATGCGAATGAGGTGACTAACCTGAGATGACATAGAAAGATTCGAATCAATGTAAACCCCTAGGTTTTTTACTTTTTTTGAAATTTCTATTGAATTAGTGCCAATTATCATCTCAGTTCTGTCCACTTCTTGCAGAACCCGCTCACGGCCTAATAAAATAACCTCAGTTTTATCCTCATTTAGAGCCAGTTTGTTTTGGTTCATCCAGCTTTTAATTTCTGTTATACAGTTTCCAGCCTGCTGCAGAAGGCTGTCAACATCGCATGGCAAGGCAGAACTGTAGAGCTGGGTATCATCAGCATAGAAATGATATTGTAAATTAAATTTCTTTATTTCATGTACAAGTGGAATAGTATAGATGGTAAACAAAATAGGACCAAGCACTGAGCCTTGTGGTACGCCATACTGAAGCGCATAGGAAAAAGATCTTATTTTGTTGGTTACAACAAATTGGTGGCGATTTGACAGATAAGATTCGACCCATTTAAGGGCGACCCCTCTGATTCCAAACGATGTTTCTAGCCTTCTGAGCAGGATTTCGTGGTCGATGGTGTCGAACGCTGCTGATAGATCCAACAAATTTAGCAGAGTAATATTTCCAGAATCTGCCTTTACTAATATGTCATTCATGATTCTTAATAGTGCAGTTTCAGTACTGTGGTTACTTCTGTAAGCAGATTGAAATGGTTCCAACAGGTCATTATTTCTCAAATGACACATTAGTTGTTGTAATATCACCTTTTCAAGGATTTTTGAAAGAAAAGGAAGGTTTGAGACGGGTCTATAATTTTGCAACATGTTTTGATCAAGAGTCGTTTTTTTCAAAAGTGGTGTTACCCAGGCTGTTTTAAAATAATCAGGGACAGACCCACTTAAAATAGAGTTGTTTATTATTTTTGTAATAGTTGGAACCAGTTCGTCAATACAAGATCTAACCAAAAATGTAGGAATAGGATCGAGGTCACAACATTTTGATGGCGATGCCATGATGATAGATTTTACAGATTCATTCGACACAACACCAAAAGTGTCTTTGGATTTCCCTGAAACTCATCAAAATGATCAACGGCATCAAAACTGTCAAGATTTTCTCGGATAGTTGTAACTTTTTTATCAAAATAATCAGCAAAAACATTGGGCAACAAATTCTACTAGTTTTTCCTTTGCCACGAGTTTCTGTAGTGACTTCCCTTAGATGGAAGTATCTTAAAAAGTTTCTTATAAAACTCGACCAAACTTTAAACAAAATGAAAAAACAGGTCCAGCAAGCATCTCGTCGAGTCCCGCAGCTTGCACCAGAAAAGCATAGGAGTTAGCAATCGATAATGTTGATCCCGTGTATGTACGAGATCCGGCTTCAGCATTCGTAAGCTCGTCCTGCAAATACACGGGAACCGGCTCAAGTGAGTTAAACCGAGTGATAAAATTACAATCCCAAACTAAGTATTTAATACTTTACAGTTAAGATTAAGAATGACATTGAGTCTTTCATTACCTGGGTGTGGTCACTTCAAATGGTAGATCAGGCAGGTCATCACTATCACTGTCATCTGAGGGTAATACATGGACCTGGCTTGAGGGATCCACTGATGAGGAGGGATCAACACTGGAGCCATAAAGACTTGGTCTTGCCCTGATCCTACGCCTTCCTCTCCGTCCACTTCCTCTTCTCGTCCTTATTGGGCCTTTACGAAAATCAGATCGGGCAGAAACAAACCCAAAAATTTAAGTTGGAAACAAATCTTGTCTCAAAACAAATCATGCATGTGCTTTGTCATTATTTTGGTTTTATAATTATTTTATCCCATTTATTTCCCCAATACAGTCTATTAATATCCAAAAATAGAAACTGCACTATCAACTAGTTAACGAAAATCAAGAGCACCGAAGTCATTACACCTAGTTTTGTCAAATTTTCATGGCACAGAAAATTAGCAATAACATTTCTAATGATAACTTACCAACATCATCTGCTGGAGTTAATACCTAAGAAATAAATTAATTGAAAATATTAGTCACATTGAATTAATATACGACATAACTAATCACTGTACATCAACTTCATAAATCAAATTCCTACACAGTACCCTCTACAGAAACATTCCTGTTTAACAAAGGAAAGTAGAAAGAATAGAAATCCATTTTATAAAAAATATTACCAAAACTAAAACTTTGTACGTTACAATTTTTACTTCTATGAAGTTATTTAAATACATGTATTATGAAACTCATATACCTCAGCGACAGAAACTGATCCAATTGTAATAAACTTTTGGCATAAAACCATGTATGTGCATTAACACTTTGAGAAAGTGAAAGAATCTCTCTATGCGTAGAGAAGAAAGTGGGTACATTTGTAATTCAGTAAAGAGTTTGTCAGTGAACTACCAGAAATTCTGCAACAACTTCAGTCGTAACAAATTATCTTTGGGTTCTCATAGAAACTAATTCATGGTATCATTGGTTCCAAGACAAAATCTGGCAGATATGTTTCTATGAAACGGGCTCCACTCCAGCATCAAAACTATGATGTTAATGTCCTCTTCAAATCCTCTCTTCCCTAATACAAATCAATTTAAAATGAACTCGAATTCCATTTCTCGTGAGGATGGCAAATAATGAAATATCAATATTGTACCATGTTGTGCCATAGAGATTCTGAGCAATATGTAACTAATTTTAATTAAGCTATAGAATTATAAGCATATATTTCATTCCCAAGGCTTTTTATCACACGAAACAAATCTATGCAAGCAGAAAAGAGTGTCTGAACAATTCAGTTTCTACAGTAAAATTTAAATGTGCATACCACTACAGGTGAGTCCATGATACTGATACTGTGATTCCTTGTTAGATCAATGATGTCATCTCCTGTGACGTCTACTGTCAGATCAATACAAGTGGTGGCTGAAAGCAAATAGTAATGTTGATAAGCATGCAGAGGCCTAATAATGGACAAATTTATCAACTTCTCAAACTAAAGAAGCTGCTGAGTTTAACCCACAACCCACGCGCTACCTGTAAAGTTCGCTGTCCTGTCAGTGATCTTATTCAAGGGGAATCTTATCTGGGTCACATTGACCCTTGCCGCTGTGCAATGTCCAGGCTACTGCTGTCCACGTGGTTGGGTTTGTAAAATTTTTGCATTTGATCGGTATGAAACAGTCCCTGCTATGCTTGATCATGCTTGATAATGAATTAACCAGCAAAACCTTTGTCTGTAACTCTCTAACCAATGATCCGACTATGATACCAAACTGGCAGCTGTAATTTTCATGAGAACGAAGCATGATAACCAGCCAACTCCCCCCCCCCCCCCCCCCACCCTCCCCAACAAATGGTTTCATCCAGATTGACACATACTAATGAACCAATGTGGGCATTTTGGGGCAAAGGTCATTTTAGAGCTTGTTTCTGATTGGTTCTTGTACAAAAACTCTAGATGACGGTCATCTTGTGAGAAAGTAAGGTAATATATGGCAAATATTTTTAGCAACAGTTCCCATGTCCATGTTATACCTTTTGATAAAGTGGGGAGAGCCTTTGAAAGCTTAGTCTTTGTGATTCCGACCAGTGGTTCACTGGTTATTATGTCCTTGTCACAATGCCTTTGATTCAGAAGAGATACACTGTGCAATAAGATGATAGTTGCGTCTCAAAGGGGTCAGTGACCTGACGTGTGAATATACGGCTACCGGGTTGTGCGGTCAGCTTGACTTTGCCGTATTGATACACCCGGTGGGAGTGAATGCCTGGAATTTAGGAAAGTTGATGCCTTATTTCGATGCCTCATGCAGCATAAGGGTTATTATTCCTTGTTGCATAGAGAAACTTCCACCCATTCTCAATCAGTTCAGAGTGATTGAAAACTTTCATTTGAATCACTTCAGGAGTGTTAACATTTTCTAGCTATGCTCAAATCTACCTGGTGTTTCAATGACATCATCATCTACTTCCAGAACTGATTCCACTGTTCGGCTCTGTCGGGGGTTTCGCCTTCGTTGCCTGGTGCTACGATCACGATTTGAGTGCGAGGCCTGAGGAAAAATAGGAAAGAAATAACGAATATGCTGTCACTAGTGTCACTAAACAAAATATTATGTTTCACCAGTGCACTCACTCTAAAAATCTTTCCATGCCCATCGCTGATCTATCGGCTCTAGCAAAGATCATATTGGTGCCCATCGCCGAATCATCAGTCCTAACCCGTACCGTTCAAAATTTATTTCGTACTCTTGAATCCGACTTTTCTAGCCACTTATTTGTCGATACAAAAGTACACTGTAGTATGCAGTTCCGTCAACGAAATATTGTAAAAAAAAAGTGTGTTAGCTAACGATAGAAACAGCGGCGTATTTTTAAATTTTTGTTTGAATAATGGGAGAGAGTGCTTTTAGTGAAATGAAGATATTTTGGACAAGAATGGGAATTTTTTCATACTGTAAAAGGCCGCAACTTGTCAGAAAATGGATCTACACATGTGATCACTAAAAGTTGTATAGCAACACTTTGGTGTCAACTGGAATATGTAAGTAGAGATGTTTTGATGGAAAATTATCTCCCTTTGTTTTCTTTCTGATTCTCCTTACTCCCACATTTTTTACCTCCTTTTTTCTCACATTATGACTTGTGCATTTGAAAGTTTATTCATTTCCCTTCAAAATGATATATGACCTAAAATACTTTTACATTTGAATTTTGGTTTTCTGCGGGAATTTCTGTTGCTACCCCACATTTCATTGCGCGCTCCAGAAACCCTTGGGCCTGAACTGGGAATTGGGCTGGGCACGGAAAGAGTTAATAAAGTACAAAAAGATAAAACAAGCTGGGCATGAAGATCCATAATAATCCATAAATTTTCTATTTGCAGTAAGTCTTAACCCTTTGGACACCTTTCTATGAAAATGTTAAAAACTCACCCTGGGGACAATGTCACAATCATCATTAATTTAAAACTTAAATGAAGCTGCTGAAATATGTACCATAACCAATATTCCATAAAACATCCTTTCCTGACTAATATATACCCATCTGTCTAACCAATCTCATTATAAATGTTACAAAAATCAGAGGACACAACAGCCAAAATAGTGTTGTGGCCATGTGTTAATGAATTCTTTGATTCACTAAAGATTCTGGAATGTGAAAAAAAAACATGGAAGGCCTAAGACTGTAAAACTTGAATGTGCTGAAGAAGATTGGTGGCTCTGTAAAGATTTTTAACCCTTGTCCCACGTTGAGTGAACTCATCCACTTAACGCCCCCTGCAGGGATAGCCAGCGGTCAGTCAGCCCATCCTTCGTGTGTTGCCAATAACCTCGGCAGTCGGGTCAGTCGGTCCTTTTGAACACGTGTATCGTGTATACTTTAGGACGCAATAACAACAATAGTGGTGGATAAATCGTAAGTGACCCCTATGATATTTGGATAAAGTACTTGTGATGATATGCAGTACGTTCTGTTGTTAAATGGAAGGCCCAAAATCAAGAATTTTCTGCATTTACATGCTGTTTAACACATGTTTTATCATTAAACTTTACCCAAGACCTCTGCACTTTTTCTGTCCCAAAGTAAGGCTATTCAGGTGAACAAATTATTTTTTAAGCCAGGTGTTTAATTTACTAACCACATGTATCGTGACATTGCCTTCTCCCTCCTCTACTATGTAAAGCTTCCACGTAGGCCTACTATGATGTCAGTTTTAACAAGAGATTTGATTTCCAGCTCGTAAAGCACTACATGTATGAAAAGCGGTTCAATCAAAACAAGAGAATCTGTCTGTAATTACCACATCAAACAAAGACAATGACCAACAACAAAGTCGGTCATTTTCTCCCAGTTTTCCCTAGTGAAAAACCTACCGACAGACGCCCTTATGCAGCATGCCCTAGTATTACATCGGAATTCATAATTACAGACATAGAACGGTGTCTCAAATACGCACATGGCCCCTTTCTTCTCATTTCACATGTAGACGACAACCAGCATCAAAGTAAAAGTTTCCCCAAGATTTTCCCCAGTTCGAACTTCAGACCGTCAGTACTATTACATGAGCATGACGAATAGTTACGAATAGTTGCAGAGTACTAATAGTAGTAAACGTAATCAGACGATACTATTTTGTTAGATAGTAGGGGTGACAGGATATAGATAAACATGCAAAAATCATCATCATCATCATCATCATTGCCTTTCTCACCCTGGATCAGGGTATAGGCCACCAACAAACACTTTCCATCCAGCCTCTTTACATTATTCCAAGTCTTTCCGCTTCGTTGCGGCTTTCTCCATTGTCCTTCATTGAATCTACAGGTGCAGATGCTCCCCCTTCTCCCAAAATAAAAGACTGATTTAAAGTATTTGCTTGTGTTTCTGTAACTGGTTTATTTTTACAGGGTGGGTACTTGGCCCACCGCCAACTGGCATGCAAAAATAGTGCGGAAAAAAAAACGTGAAAAAAAAACGAGTCGCAGCAATGGAATAAAAAAACACGAGGGCTGCAGCGCTGCCATACAATATATTGGCCTCCCGCTGGACCCGGTTTGCAGTATGTAGGCCACAATATTGGCCTCGCATGTCGCACGGGTAGGCCAATATTGTGGCATCATGGGGGCAGCCATATTGGAAAACTGAGGCTAGCACCTCACTGGGCTGTCTCGTTCCACCAGCAGGCTACTAACTAGATCTTCTACATAACATTACATAATTTACTTTCATTGTAGTGTAGGCACTGTAGCCTATCCTTCAATCAAGATGTGTACAGACTCAATCTCATCATATGATTGAGGATTACATTTGGAGTTCAGCTGTCCTTACTTTCATTCATCTTGATATTCGCCGAAAAAATTCATGTATCTAGAGTCTAGATCTATGGTCAATGTAAAGGTGCGGTCACGAGACAGGAAATGGTAAATGCCCAGAAGTAAACAAAGTCCAGCGAGCTTCTGACTGGCTCAGTTTAACCACTGAACTTTGGGCTTGTCATTGAACACTTAAAATTCTCTCTCATAGCTAAGTTAATCTGTGCTAGTCAGAACACTTTTCATGTGTAAGCATCAACTGCATGTCTGTGCGGTCACCTGTTGGTGGTGCAGTCACAAGTTGCTGGTCATGCAGTCACCTGCATGTAAGTGCCATCAGTGCATGCTCTCTATCAAACTGGATCTGATAATCAACCTTCCCATTCTCCTCTGCTAATTCTTTGTCTTCCCACTCTTTCTCGTCCTCATGCTGGTATTTTGCCTTATTTTTGTGGGCTGCTCTTCATCACCACACCACACACCCACTTCTTCTTTCTACCTTCCTTTCCTCTGCTAACTAGCCTTCTTTCTTTTCCTCTGCTCCTGTACCTTCTGTTTCTTCTCTGCCTTCTTTCCTTCCTGCTTTAAAAGGAGGGAAAAACTGTTCTCATACAATTTAAGTCACTGAATTTACTATAATACTGGGCCTATTCTTTGATCAAGTTGCAATAAAATGCCTTAAAATATGGCCTAATGTATTTGGATTTTACCTAGCTGGTGTGCAGTGGCTCTTTTCAACTCTTGTTTTGAATACATCATGTAATCATATTAATAATTATAAATAATAATGCTGCTAGTGATCCCAGTTGATGCAAACACAACACTGATGTCACCTTGCAATTACCAGTGACCACACCTCATGCAGGGAGTGAGATGAATGCATGTCAGTGCAGTCAGTGCCATATGTGCATAATCATGCTCATAATACAATTTCTAATGAAAATCCACCCAAAGTAGCATGCCCAGAGCACTTCTGTGAGGTTACACCAGACCACTAAATGGAGAAAACTGTGGGGTCAGATATTTACCTTTGAACTCAAGATGGAAGTTGTAGAGACACAAAACTTGGGAAAGTTATTCAAGGCAAAATACAAGCTTAGACAGCAGTCATACGCGATGTGATGTTGTGATGTCATGATAAGAACGTCACAAAATGTTGAGTAGTAGTCACAAAAAAACACCGGTAAATGAAACTGTATGGAAAAACAAATATTGACGGCACTGACATGCTGATGCTGACTGCACCTAGTGCATTGACTATAGATCTAAATATCTTGATAAGTTGATTCTGGAACTATTCTGTCTGGTAATTCCAGTCATGAAAATCTTTCCCAACTTAGTAGAAATCTTGTCACAGAACCACTCTTTCACACTTACTGGCGGCACTACAAAGAAAAGGCTTAAAGTAAACGATTTTTGAATTACAAAGTCTGCTGCAATACCTCGTCCCCTTTGCGATTTTAAATTCTGGTCTGATGATGTTTCGAACATCAAACTGATAGCCTTAGAAGTATCAAAAATCAAAAAATCATAAGTGTAATCATCTCTCAGGAATGTCCCAGGGTTCTTATTTACAGGCTCCAAGTTACTCACCATCTTTTGGTGGAAATAAGAAAACCAGATATATTAATACATTAACTCCTGACCCCAAACCTTTGAGTTTGTTGGGTACAATGTTGAGTTTAAATGCAATGTTGAGAATGAAAATTTTCGACCCTATGGCCTATGCCACTGAAGTAGCATTTCCTTAACTCTTCACGGACAAAAGGAATGATTAGTCTAGCCTAAGATAATTTGATAAGGAGGGAGTTTTAAAAGACAAACGATGAAAAAACACAAACGAAACTAAATTTCTTTCATCATTGTTTCTTCTGCCTTATGGGCGGGATTAACACTGATTTTCTCGAAAACTACCTGTTGGATTTCTCTGAACTGTTGCGTGGGCTCATATTTCACACTAAACATAGTGGAATGCATTGTGTATTTGTTAGACTGTAGCCTGAGTTTGAGTTTGCTTCTTAATAAAGTAATTAAACCAGCAAGCAGCTTTATGCCAATCGTACGTATATTATTTGTCTAGTACTTCCGTAGAGTTAACGTATGGGGTGGGGGGGGGGGGAATTCTCTGTACCAAACCGACGATTGTGGGGTGTAACCAGCGGTGCTAGGTAGGAAAACGATGTCATTCATATGAACAAACTTAACGTCAGTCCTATGCGCCTGATTTCCGTAGGGCTGATGGCTGGCATTGCTCTTTGTAAAGAACAATAATTAGACCAACTGATTAAAAACTAATTTCTACACTACCAAACTGTCAGTACTAAATGGTGTTCAATTTAAATTACTCCAGTGAGTGATGTATTTTAAGAGCACAACTAACAGTTAAGATACATAATTTTTTTTATTATTATGAGCCTTTTTTTTTTTTCTTTTTAAAAAATATACCAACTGAAATGCTGGAATTCCAAGATCTGATCTTGGGCAGAAACTGGTTCATTTCGTTGAAAAGAAAATATTCATGTATTTGGCGTAAGGACGGGGGACACACAGCAGCAAAAAAAAAAAAAAAAATTTTATATTTTCATTGTCTGACGAATTTTAATGGACATAACGTAATATTTTATGGGAAATCTCAGGAAACCCTGAAACCACATTTTTCAAAGGATATAAATAAAAGTAAACGAAAAGCGTGTTTGGGGGGGGGGGGGGTAAATTAGTATCACGCAATGCTTTCCAGGCAATCGTTAAGGCCCACTGGACCGGGGGCTAAAAACTGCATGGCTGGTATGATTTGAAAAGGCGAACGTTACAACACACTTGACTTAGCCTTACTTCTTCACTTATGTGACCAGAAACCCTAAAATACGTAAAGGTGGATTGGAGGACACCTCTATCGAGCCAACGAGATGACTTGTCTTAGTGAAATGAAAATGTCCGAGCCAAAACTGAAATTATTACACGGCATTTCGTTACACATTTTTTTTTCTGCAGCTTTTATCGCCATGACCTCATTTCTTGACAGGGTGTTTTTCGTAATTAAAGCTTGTAATTGTTTCCATACTACGTGCTACATCCGTATTACGGACAATTTAATAACAATTCAATTTTTACTGTGTATTTACGTTTGAAGATTTTAATCGTGTCAGTGTAATCAACCATCATACCTTTCAACATACAATTTGTGTCAATGCCCATGAATGTATTATGTACAGAACTTAGCAGCTGTTCTGTACACAGTGTGCATTGCTTCTTTAAAGATTTTGTGACAGGGGGGCATGGGTATGTACAAAACTTCATTTATAATGCTTGCATGAATGCGCCATTATAGTAAGCTTACTTCTGTTTTGTGTTTCCTTTTTGCCTGAAGAATAATTCCTCGATGACGGACTCCTGTTCTCGTACGTTTTCAGTTCTTTTAAATTTCATCTGGTTTTCTGTGGCGTTTTTCTGTTTTGCTTCTTGCGCGGGGCTTCGCAACAGGCAATTTTATTTCAGATTTTCTTTTGCCATATTTGTTCCTCGTTCCAACCCTGCTGCAGCTCCACAGATTCCTTGAGATTTCTTTGATTTTTTTTTTTAGACATGCAGTTTATAGACCTGATGAACATCTTTTAACAATGGGGCTTTCTAGTGTTTGTATTGCGTTCTGATTTAAATTCCCACGGTTAAATTTTATAAGACCAAGACCGCGCATGATTAGGCTACAAGAAGCAGACATGATACCAAAGACTGTAGAAATAACGTTACTTCTACATCCTTTGATGATACTTATATTCGGTCATTGCCTGGTGACCCTGCACTCCGCCACTGACTTCATTTTCGTTCAGCTTGCACAAACATTACAATCCCACACTTTATATTAGTTTTATGGCTCTCGGTGACCGTGACTTCCATTTCAATCCTTTGTGCCTCGACTCCCCCACCCTATCTCTTCAATAGTTTGGCAGTGCTTCGCTGATAAGTTTGCGGGATGTCGCCACTTCGCGGAACTTGAGACCTACTTTCATAAACCGGGGCGGCAAAGCATAAGGCAAGCTCAAATCACAAGTCGACACAACTAGATCTAGCCTACTCGAGTCCAGGCAACCTCACGTTTTTACAAACTCGTACGCAACCGTTCCTTCCCGCACGGAAAACACGCACGTTTCTGTCAGCAACAAGTGGTGAGCTGACATGGATTTAATTATTATTTTGTAAAGCATTTTAGAACAGAAAGGTAATTGAACAAGTTTAAAAGCAACTTCAATGTAGCCTAGATCTAGAATCTAGATCTAGATCTAGATCTATATCTAGCTAGAGTCTAGCCAAATAGTGGAGACACAGTCCAAATGGCTAGACTAGATTCTAGATCTAGATCTAGATGGGGCTTGATCTAGACTGGAGCTAGATTTACCGACACCGAGATGTGACAGCAATGCTGAGGCTACTTTAGTACTTACGGCCTGCCTTTAGTTTGAGGATGCACAATTTGGAAACACTAAACTGGGTCAAGGCTCTTTGCGAATTAGTCTAGCCTAGACCAAGCCATCTTTTTATGGATGTGATTGTAGATCTACATGGGTCTCCGTGATCCAGTAGGCCTACCTTTGTTTCTTGACATCATCTGTCGAGTCACCACTTGCGATGCTGCTCTAATATTTTTGCTTTGTAGGCATGATTTAAGAGACTACTAGTCTAGTTCTAGGTGAATTTTGTTTTATTATTCTATGTACGGTAGCCATGGAAATCATCCATAGACTAGAGTTATTTTTATTGAAACATTTGAAACTCATACTCAAATTGTGAGACCAATGTAATTTGTGGTGGCATGAAGGAAGGATTACTGAATCCGGTTATCTCCAGGAAACAAATCTAAAAGAGGAACTCCAGTTCCATTCTGCAGAGGATTTATTTCATATCCAGAGTGTTTGCTGCGGAGCCGCTCGTTTAACTCGTTAACCATAGTCCTGTGGGAGGCCACCCCTGCGCAGCACGGGAGGCCATTATTTTGTCCGACACGCTTAACCGTGGGTCCTGCGGGAGGCCACATTTTTGTATGGCAACGGTGCGCCTCGCGCTTTGTTTATTCGGTTGCCAAGGCTGTCGTTTTTTTTTTCACGTTTTTTTTTTTCCACACTATTTTCGCGTATTTATCTATCCTGTCACCCCTACTATATCTAACAAAATGGTATCGTCCGATTACGTTTATTACGATGCAACTATTCGTAACTATTCGTCATACTCATGAAATAGTACTGACAGTCTGAAGTTCGAACTGGAGAAAATCTTGGGAAAACCTTTACTTTGATGCTGGTTGTCATCTACATGTGAAATGAGAAGAAAGGGGCCATGAGCGTATTTGAGAGGCCGTTCTACGTCTGTAATTATGAATTCCGATATAATATTAGGGCATGCTGCATTTAAGGGTGTCAGACAGTAGGTTTTTCATCAGGGAAAACTGGGAGAAAGTGACCGACTTTGTTGTTGGTCGTTGTCTTTATTTGATCTGGTAATTAGAGAGATATTGTGTTCCTTTGATTAAACCACATTTCAGTACATGTTTGTGCTCTACGACCTGGAACTGGAAATCAAATCTCTCGCTAAAACTAACATAGTAAGTGGGAGCTTTACATAGTAGAGGAGGGAGAAGGGAATGTCGCAACACATGTGGTTAGTAAATTAAGCGAATGGCTTAAAAAATAATTTGTTCACCTGAATGGCCTGACTTAGGGACAGAAAAAGGGCAGAGGTCTTGGGAAAATGATAAAATGTGTGTTAAACGGCATGTAAATGCAGAAAATTCTTGATTTGGGGCCTTCCATTTCACAATAAAACCTACTGCATATCATCACAAGTACTTTATCCAAATATCATAGGGGTCATTTACGATTTATCCACCACTATTGTTGTTATTGCGTCCTGAAGTATACGCGATACACGTGTTCACAAGGACCCGACCGCCAAGGTTATCAGCAACACGCGAACGATCGGCTGACTGGCCGCTGGCTATCCCCGCACGGGGCGTTATGTGGACGGATTCACTCATCGTGGGACGAGGGTTAACCATCGAAAACATCTATCTAGAGAACAAACTCAAGAGGGGGGGGAGGAGGAGGCTTTGCTGCTTTGCGACCCTCTCCACACGAATCCTAGCCAGTTCAGGGTCAGGAGAATAAGTGTGGCTGGTTGGTTGCCTTTGGCTCATCTCATCTTTGTGAGGTACTAAAATTTAACTCATTCCGTACGGTAACTTCCATGGGTGTGGACGGGAATTCTCAATGCTATCCAGTTTGAAATTCAGACATAGATCTAGTTCAAAGATGTTTTTTTTACTTTCACTCAGTATAAACACAGGGCGTCATACATATTAGAATTTAGACATTAAAGTAACAGACAATCAATCAATAAACCAGGCAGCAGGACTGGATTCAATAGTTTGAGAAGTTGGCTTAGATATTAGTGTTGGAAAATCGGTGTCGTCTTGAGCTGAACGTTCGGCTTTCTGTAGCAAAGGGAAAATCCGCGAGCCGAATATTCGGCTTGCCATAGCGAATGAGTTAAGGCTTTCTTTTAATACATGTACTATGGTCCTAATTAAGACTTTTAGCACAATACTTTCATGCATTTAAGTCTCATATTAAATTTGGTTGGAAAAATTCGTTTTTCATGTTTGTGACTGTATTTGCACTAATAATCATACTTGCATATAATTATAATCTTGGAATTGACGAAATATTATAAAAACCACAGAAAAACTGGGGTCACAGCAGGGCTATAAACAAGGTTAAAATTGGGTAAAAATAAAAAAGTTGTATGTATTTCTCACGCAGGGTTTCACTACAAACAACTTTTTTTTTTTTGCCAGATTATAATCTTGGAAACAGTTTTTAGGGGAACATCTGTTTAATATTAAAATATTATAATATAATGTTGCCAAATGTGTGGAAAAATAGTAGTTAAATTTTTAGTATTTATATTGCAGATGCCGTTGTAGCACTGCAAAATGCATTGTTTGGTAGCTTAAGACTCATGACATGAGAAATCTTTTTTTTTTAGTGTAGGCTACTATGATTTAAAAAAAAAAAATTTTTGACCCGTTTTAATAAATTAAAATAATATACAGACAAAATTTGTCCTTATCACCATATTATAATACTAATGCATGATGAAATTCCCCAGACTAAAAACAACCAACGATGATCGGATGTGCAGTTGCTGTTGTCTTCAGTGCAATACTTGGAGCAGTCTGGTATTCCCACAGGCTTCCCACCGGTCGCCTATGGATGAAACGCCATTTTCCTGGCAAAAGTCCAGAACAAATAGGAAAAGATGTTGGTCCAGCTATCATGCTAACTCTTGTTGCAAATGGAATATTGAATCTGCTGCTGAGATTCATTCTGATGTAAGTAATGCCCAATGTTGGCTTGAGCTGCAATTCAACTGTACATCAGTTACAAATGTGTGAAGATCAAATTAAGTTGTTTCTTTTGACTGGAATGACCGGTAATAAAATTTTGTGAATCTGGGTCATTTTAATAGATCAATGAGAGTTTGTTTACACCCTAGCAGTTCATGGTTTGTGGGACACAACTGTTATTATTACAATGACCACAGATGGAGGGGGGGGGGGCAGAGAAATGTGTTTCTGTGAAGCCCTACACTGGAATTGATGCATATCAGAAACTGAACCTTTACGTTAGAAGAAGACAGCTGGGGTTCAGAGTAGTTGCAAGTTCTCAGTCCCAGGAACCTTGTTCAGGTATATGTACACAAAACAATTGAAAGACAATAGAAGCACATATCAGGTTAAGAAATAGGCAATCATGTAATATGACCTGAATCAGTGACAAGATATAAAGCAAAGGAGAGATGAAAGAATAGCAAACCCTCCTGGAGTCATTATATTAAGCAATTGATTGGCAAAGGATGGTTTCATCATGTTGCTGGCGTGAGCTCCTCCATTTGGGGTCATGTGAACAAACTACTGTTTGAAGTCAAGACGAAGTTTTTCAGGCCTTGGTGTCAACAAAAGAGAAAAGCTTTCATCAATAAATACAAAAATGATGAAATTATAATTTGAAACACATAGAATAAACTGGAAGAAATTCCCACCCACTGAGCTGTTCATTCATGTCGCAGATTAACTGTTGAATAAGAATGTTACTGGTGAAGAGTGTTGTTTTTCTTTTTTACTATCCATGTACAAAACACCACATCCTCAGGAGATTTTTCAGAACAAAATCTTTTTATCATTTGTTATAACTTTGGCATTCTTCATCCACAAATTCCCATTAAAAAAAAGTTCATTACAGGGTAAAAAAAAGTTCATTACAGGGTATCTAATTTTCCACTTTGAAGTGTAATGTTTCTCTGCAGATTTGTCTTCTGTGACCTACCTACTTTGTTTTTAAAAAAAATAAAAAATTTGTTTGTGAATTCCAGGATCGTAAGTTCATTTCAGCACTCTGCAGCTCTGCTAGGTTATAATTGCAAAAGCAGTTCTACATATTAATTATTATGTATCTTTTTTTTTTACTCCAGCTTTCGTTTTCTCTTGGCAGAAGTGAAAATGCTAATGAATTCTGCTTTGCTCTCCAGTGACTTTTTTCATGCAACTTCCATATTGGCGGGGCTGAAGTTTGGAATTGGACTCAGCTGTCTGGCGATCCTAGTACAGATTCCACATGTCCTGTATTCAAAGGGATATATTGATGTTTTTGTTGCTGATAGACTGTTTGACAGTCTTGTTATCATAGAAGGATGCATTTGCAATGTTTATTTTGGATAAAGCTGACATATTTTCAAAATTGGAAAGCATTCATATTTTTCAGTGAAATTCAGTTTGTAAATGCAAACAATACCAGTATCTTGTCTAAAATGAAGTAGACTTGTATTTTGCCCAATATTTCCTTTTTTTTTCCCCTTTAGAAGTTGAGATGCAGTAAAGTTAGTCCAATGCGTCTGTTGACATATTTGCAGCTATTAAGAAAAGAAGATGGTTGGCAGGCGGAGGTACCACTGATAAACTTTCTTCACTATTTTCAAATTTTTTTTCAAATTTTCAGACTCATCAAATTTCATTGCACAGTTTATCATGCATAGAGTTTCCATATTATATTTGCTGAAAATCAGCAATATTCATCATGAGGTGTTAAACAGGGTCTTTTGTACCTGAAGCAGAATTCTCTTTGGAGGCTAAATATTGGATAAATAATTTAGTTGTTTAATATTCCTGTTTTCTGTTTTACACTTTTGACATGTGACAAATAAGTCAGTGATATTGGCTTTAAAAATTTTGCATTGCATAAAGTAATTCTTCTGGCTATTGTTGATTATAGCAATTGACGGTGTGACCCTTTTGCTCTGGAAGAAGGAGATGTCAAGAAAATTCGGAGGTGTTTTTGTACATTCTGATCAGTTAATTTATATCATTTAAACTGCTGTCAAATTATGATTCTACACAAAATGTGCCATAAGAATTCAATTTACTATATTATACACATTACTTGTATCACAGTTATTCATTATTGTTTTTAGTAGTTTCATATGATTGTTTATTTCATTATGTCTCAGCTTACAATGGTTCAGGCAGCTAAACATTTATATCATTACATCATGAC
Source organism: Onchidella celtica (assembly GCA_963931925.1). Taxonomy (NCBI): domain Eukaryota; kingdom Metazoa; phylum Mollusca; class Gastropoda; order Systellommatophora; family Onchidiidae; genus Onchidella; species Onchidella celtica. Next base: position 93,829,496 of record OZ007567.1, on the reverse strand, counting down.
ATATTATACATTTACTGCAGTCTGTGTAAGTTTGTTGCTGCAGACACACATTATTACCCACTGATTGACATGAAATGTAATTTAGAGTGCAAATGTGAGCGAGCCCCACTAACTTCAACGGAAGTCACACTGGATCAAACGGAGAAAATTGCGATGAAACACAAATATCTGATTTTTTGACAATTTTTTCAATTTGGCCGGTGCTTAAAGTTCAACAATTTTTCTACATTTTGTGAAAATATTAGGTCTCAAATCAGCCTCCAGATTTGATAAATATTGCTTTTAATGCCTTTAATTTTGCCTTTGACATGAATACCACAGCAATAATGGGGTTCATTGAACTCCTGATAACATCAAATCAATAAACCTATTGTCACAAAATGTTTACAGAGCTTGTATCATTTGTATTGGCACAGACATGGAAAATTTCAAAGCCATAGGTCAATAACAAGTACCCGCTGCTAGGGAGATAGTAAGGCCACCCATCTTGCCGTGAGCGATCAATGCTCCTCCATCATTTATGGTGATTTTCTCAGGAGTTACTTCCGTTTTTGACCGGGGGGTAGGTGTCTTTAAAAAGCCATAACTTTGCAATAAAAAGGAGCATCACAATAATTTTTTACACCAAATTAAAGATGAGATTTCATACTTTATGGTGATATCCATAACTCAAAACTGAAAAAATGTGGCTTCCATTGAGGTTAGTGGGGCTCACTCACAAATGAAAATAGTTGTTTAATATAAAAAAAAACAACCCTATTTTAGTGCTTATATTTTCATTCAACCGTCCCCAAGGCTAGAGTCTTCGTACTATAGTTATACAAACATGAATGAAAAAGTCAGTGACATCAATGTGAATATCAGTAGTGTGCTGAAAGAATGTGTAACCAACTGTCTTTATAGAATGTGATCACAAGATGAACATAATGAGGTTATTTCTAAAAATGATTATGTTTTGGAGATTATTGCACTACTAATCATAAGGTCCATCATTAAATGAGAGAATCAGTGGAAGCTTCATGTTACACTGAGTGTTTTGTTTTTGGCCTTAAATTTGGAGACACTGAATCTGCTCTGGGAAGATGAGCTTGGATGCCCAAAGATGTTTTGTAGCTCTTTGTTTTGCTGCTCGTGATTTTTTTTTTTTTAACATGGTGAAAGCTAGTAATTCTTTTAACTGCTGATTATATATTGTTAGAAGCCATATTTCTTTATCTCTTTTTTTTTTCATTTAAAATATCCTTCAAAACATGTAATGGTTTGCAAAACTTCTGTGCTATTGCTGCATTGTATTACTCAAGATTTATAGATTAATATTTCCAAAGTTGCCACGCAGAGAGCCATTTAAAAGCTGAACTTGCTATTTAATATACATGTATCTGTTCATTGTATTGGTAGTTTTATTCTGTAACACTACAGGCATTTCGTAAGACAGTACTATTGCTTTTATGTTCATGTTTGCATTTAATCAGAATTTTAAAGTGCCAATAGATATTATAGAATTTATGCAGTTTTGAGAGATACATAACTTTCTGACCTGCCTTGTAATGCTCTGGGAGTGCATCTTGGAACCTTAGGATTTTTCATTTGCCTTACTGTGTTGATGTGCCATATTTTTCTTTATGATCAGTTCATGTCAATGACTTTTCTCAAGCTGTCAGTTGCCACACTCTTATTAATTTTGTTGCATATATCACTATCAGGTGGTGAATAATACCCACACCACCCCACCTCTATCACTCTTTTCACATGGGATCTGAATATAGCTAGTTGTTTTTTTTTCATTTGCTGCAGAAGACATTACTACTAGTAGCTTATACTTGGAATATTTGCTGCATTTTGTATTTTCCATCATGGGCCATTTTCTGTCATTTGTCTGTGTGGGGCAAAGACAGCTTAAAACGGAATAAAAATATGAGTAATTTATTGCTCAATTTCACAGAGAAAGGGAAATTCAAAGTTTGCATACTCTGAGGGTTCCTGATGTTCTGTTGAGAAGGAAAATTTTATTGACAAGAAATTGAAACTTAACAGAAGTGCCTTACCTTCTACAGATGTAGTTTGATTTGTCAGTCTATACCTCCACAGAATTTGAAGTGCCATTACCATTCCCATTTACTGATATTCAGCAGTTTATAAAATTTTATGTTGCATTTTGTAGAAGAGCTCAAGGATTACTTGTGGTTTGATGTTATGTTCCAGATAATACAATATATACTGTTGCATATTATAACACAATGCATTTTCTTCTCTCTTTATGCAAGCATTAGTACTGCCTACTCTTTTATATTATACCAATAAACTTTACTTCAGCAAAATTTCAGTGTTGCTCTTGAATGGGATGACGAATTGTAGAGCAAATGTGTTGTATTTGTAGTGTGCTCGTTGTTTTATCAAGTGCAGTTCATTGTAATATCATTAACCTCACTCGATTATAATAATGAAAAGAAGACCAGTACACAAAATACAATTCAGCTAATCAGCGTCAGCCTAAATAATTTTTTTGTTTTCAAAAACCCCTATACGTTTTCAATATGTAGAGGCTGATGTCAGCCTTGGATACCTTCCAACATTGTATGGATGTTCAATGCTGTTAATCATTTCACAAATACACATGGTAAGAAATTTAGTTTTTCCTTTCTTAAATACAAAAATATTTCGATGAAGTGAGTATGGAAAATGAAATTATGGAGGAACATTTCCTTTTATCTGTACTATACGCTATGGTAATACAGTTTAACAAGAAACTAGTGATCGCCAGTTGATTTGGATTCACACAACAGTATGTACATTTTTTTAATTCATCCCTCATTCAAAGCATGCATATAAATGTGTTGTGAACAATATTTTAATATTATTCAAGAAAATGAGGTGAAACCAAAGAGATACTATAATACTATCTCTATGGGTGAAACACAGAATGCTTTGCACCATAATCAGTAATTAATGGACAGCATAACGTATATGAAGTAAATGATTTATGTAGGCATAGGTGGAAAACGGACTTGTTTGTTTCATTATTTTTAAAGTCAGCTTCCATCAATTTATAGATTGTATACGTGTACATACGGTTGTATTGCTGGCAGATTTCACAAACTGGGACACTTGAGATAACTCAAAACTTAAACATCATCAATTTTTTATGTTTCAATGCTTCTTGTGAGAATGTTGAATTTGATGCGTTTGAAATGCATAAAAGATTTAAAAAAACAAAAAAACTCGATTTGAAGCTTTTGTTAAAAAGTTATGGGGTGCTAACATGATTTTCCAGACTCGTACGATTTCTTAATTTGCAGTGATATGTTTAAATCACTCTGTGAGTGGTATATGGGCTAAATAAACACGACTCTAAAACATTTGTGTTTGCATGATGTGCTGTGGGTGATATTAAAACCAAAATAGTCATCCAGATTGTGAAATTAGTGGTGCAAACCAACCTCAGAAATGTTAAATAAATCACGGATCTTGTTCGTCTGAATTTTGCGCCATTGTTATCATCCCACAGAATGTGCCACTTTCTTTTATTCTTTTTTTAATTTTCCTTTGAAACTGACTGTTAATACATTATTTTTACCACAAAAGAAATTAGTTTTTAAAAAAATCTGTGTGAACAAATCTCTTTTTTATCAATACCAGTTTCGTGTTGGTCAGAAAATATATTAGCTGCCACACTTCAAGAATTTTTTTATTCACGTCACATAGGTCGCCTGGAACCTCCATCAGGCATGTGCACATTCATAGCTCATCATAGTTTTCAAATATGTAACAGACATTGATATCCGTTCACTGGAAAAGTGTAGGATGGATGATTTATAGTTTGTCAGTCTGGACATGTTAGCAGTGTATTTTCATCAAAGGGTTTAAATGGTCTGTTAAACTGTCACTGGCTGATAAGGAGGAGGAACTATTGACTCAGTGATTTCTTCAGGTTCAGTGTGGTCATAATCAAGGTTTTTGTCATAATTCTTTACATAAATGATTTATTATCAAGTTAGACTCGGGGTACGAAATTACTAAGGGGCACAACTCTCTACCATTGATTTCATTTTCATATTGCTACATTTAGCAAAGATTTGTCTGTCTATTATCTTTTTCATTAGGTATTAATTTTCAACACATCTTGATATAAACGTTTTTATACCAGAACTTGATGCCGTTGAGTGAATATTTAAATGTTGTTGAATTGAGTGACCCATATTCAAAAGATTGGTACTTGAGAAGTTGAATTTTGGTGCCTTCGAGCAGACAATCTTTGAGTTTTAATATCTTTCTTACCAGAAGCTTTGCTATCTATTTAGATGGCTAAACTGTGTTCCTGACATCCCAAGCTTTAATTTGATGTATCATAAAAGGGAAATCTTCACAAAGAATATTTCTAAAAAATTAGAAATCTGAGTTTCCAGTTTTGTGAAACCTGCCTGCTACAAGACAGATAAACTTTGTAAATAATTATTATAGGTCTGCAGTACACCACAAAGCAAAATGTAGCAAAGTCTCCGAGTCTGTGCATGTAGGAGGCTACCATATTCCCATGCAAAAGGACCACGTGTGTTATAATTATTGGCTACATTTACTCAGATTTAAGGTTTGAGCTTGGATTACCGTACATCACATTTCCCGGGAAGGTGGGGGCGGGGGGGGGGAGGGCAAATTTGCAAGCTGTATACTGAGCACTGGCTGGGCCCCAAGTGTAATTTTGGACCAATTTGAGAAAAGGGTATGTTTTTTTGCTAAACTGCGGGGCCTGGGTAAAAACCGAGGAACAAGCTTGTTCCGTTATGTCAATACAGTTATCAAGATGAATAGCGAACAAAAACATGTACGAAGGCACTCTTTTGGATGAGGAGTTAGTTTATTTTAGGCCCAGTATACACTACACAACACAAAAAATCCCAGCATGAAAGGCCTACGAAACGCGGGAAGCTGATTGTGGGTCGTGCACACCATCACCGGTTGGTAAATTCGTGTATTGCTGTTTGCTCATAAAAAATATTAGGACGTGATTGTGCAGACAATTACTGAAGTACTAGACTAGATCTAAATGCATTCGATACTTTCGGATAGATCTAGGTCAAGACCAGATCTAGAATCTAGATCTAGACTCTAGATGATCTTAAATCTTAATGGGTATTCTCATTTGAGATGTGCCGCCACCCCCCCCCCCTTCTATAATTTCGCAAAGCAAAGGCCTAGGTGAGTAGCAAATACATTTAAATGAACGAAATAACTAAAAGATAAAGCATTTGATGCTAGATCTACATAATTTTAGACTTCTTAACCCAGTACACAGTCCGTCTAGTTAAGTTCGACAATTAGGGTGTAGGCCGATGATGGGTCCTTTGGAAACTTGAAAATCAGGTTAATGCAGCAATATGTATGTCACGAGCGAGTGAGCGAGGATCAGTAGTTACGAGAAGAGGGTTAGAATAAAGTTAACCCACGGGGTAGGGGAAAGCGTGCATGTTGTGAGTGGGGGGGGGGGGGTCTGAATGAGGCGAGAGCGCTGTAGGCCTATTACTATCACTGCACACTAAGACGTCCTAGGGAACGGACGCAGGAGAAAGCCCCAGAGGGCGAACATAAGGAAAGCAGTCGGAAGACTTGGGAGTAGTGTTTTTCCAGTGATGACTGGTAGGTGGAACGATGATTGATAATAGTTATGATTGATGTATTATATTCGTCTGTGACCATGATGTAAATAAGTATATGTGAGGAATGTGGAAGTCCTTGATACTGTATATAGCAATGTGCGCCATGAGCGATAGATGTAAGTTAAGTTCATGGATTTGTAGCGAGAGTGAGTATTGTGTACTACGGTGGAGGTGTGTTACCGTAGGATGTGTGGCGAGTGAAAGGTGGACTATTGTGTGTACGCTTCATGAGTTGTAAGGAGGGGTGAAGTGAATAGAAGTGGTATGGTATTATACCAATGTAATGTTATTCTTGTAGGTGCCGGGGACGGGCCGAAGCGCCGCCTACGGTGAGCACGGGGGATAGGCCAGCATAGGGCCGGAGGCCACACATAGGCCAGGAAGGAAGCTGTCGGTGCAGGACAGTAGAGGCACATGAGTCGTGGCAGTCTGGCCACCGACAGGGACGTATATATGATCGTGGATGTGCTATTGCCATGTTGATGTGTTATTGAAATGCTAATGTGCTATTGCCATGTGATGTGCTATTGAAATGCTAATGTGCTATTGCCATGTTGATGTGCTATTGGAATGCTAATGTGTTATGGCAATAGGAAGGGGCTATTGAGAGACTGCGGGGCCATTGAAATATTAATGTGCTATTAAGACATGGAGAGGAGAAGCTGAGACCGAAGTGTCTTTAGAAAGTAACTACCGGGTCGTGGACCCGAGGAAGTGTGCGTACGGGAGAAGGCCGTTGTACGGCAGTTGAATTGAATAATATAATGTCTGTATTTGCGCTATTATCTTTATGTTTATGTATAATAAATGTGTCAGTCTGATGGGTTGTTCTGTTAAGTGTTAAACTTGTTCGTTCGTGATTGTTGTCTTGTTATAATTATTACATCTCCCAGCCTGGGATTTGTGACAATGTAGTCAACTGTCAAGATCTAGATCTAGATCTAGTGAGGCACGAAAACAAAGGAAAAGAAAATGCTCATTTAAATATAACTTGACACCCAAAATAATGTATGCTTCACTAGTAGATTTCCTTTTTGGGCATATTGGTAATTGGTCCTCCAAGCAAGGGTACTCTGCAGGCATGCCAAAATTGAAGTGTGCCTTTGAAGTTTTAAATAAAACCGTGGAATACATCCACTATCCAGATTGATTGATCTAGATCTAGATCAAGATCTAGGCATATCTTGAAATAAAAATATTGATGCAGCAACATCATGATTTCATGGTGGTGCAACGACTTTTATATCTAGTTCAGAAATGTTTCCCTTTTGACTAGTTTGGTGTTGGAGTAGGTTATTTTAATTTTATCCCAGCCCAAAATACCAATGGAAGAAACTTTTTTTTAACCTTCACCGCACGTCACTTAAACCATGCATGGCGTAGGCTACACCGTGGTGGCCGTGGTGTCTACACGACACCACACTTCTAAAGAACATTATAGTAGGATATTTCTTTAAAAGTAGGCCTTTGGCGTCTGTCAGATCCCAGAATATATAATATATGAGTAGGGATAATATGAGTGTGGTGTATCTGAGACCCCAGGATGTATGACAAAGACCGAAAGAGTAGGCCTATGGCAATAAAATCCTCTTTAAAAAACAACAATAAAACCTCTTTAAAAGTATGGTATCTGTGAGACCTCAGGACTTGCAGTTTGATGAATAGTTAAAATGCATGTATTGGTGAGGATATTTTTTTTTAAACTACGGGATGATAGGCTATGTCATCATTGATCATGAATACTTGGAATTCAAGAAAAAAGTCCCGGAAATAAGATCATTACAAACATTGCTTCTGGGTCCATTAGATCCACGATGTATGGTGAAGGTTAAAATTCAATAGATATTGTGTGTGAAACAGTAACTGCATTCTGTAGAATTATAACTATTGTGGGAAAGAATTATAAAATTGATTAAAATTATATTTAGCATTGAGTCACATCGGCCTATTCACATCTATCTTTTGTAGAAAACTTGGATCAAGTTCAAATTTTGTCTCATTTACAAAGACAAAGTTCTTTTAAACTCACAATTTTTTATTTCAGTTACGATGGATCAGTCCAAATTTGAAGGAGATCGGAGCAAAAATTGTCTTCTAGAATCTCCAATTTGTGATCAACTTAAGACAGAGCCCTCCTGGCTTGGTATTGATGAAGCAGGACGTGGCCCTGTTCTAGGTACCGTAATTTTCATCCTGTCCATCTTAATATACTGCAGTTACACATTTCCAGTAATATTGTAATTAAAATTGATATGTATGAAGGAATTGCCCAAAATTTTCCATTGATTTTACACTGTTTTAGAAATGTTGCATTTGAGAGGCCTCACTACATTAATTGATATGGCAGCTCATAATTTTGGAATTATTTGATAGATGTTTACTTTGAAGAAGTGAGATTTTATGTAGGCAAAATTGAACAAGGGTTAAATCATTTTTTGTATGATATTGAGAGGAAAGGTTTTTGTTTCTTTGTTTTCCCTTTTAAATTTGGAAGGCAGATTTTTTGTTTTCTTTTCATTTGATCTTCAGGACCAATGGTTTATGGGATCTGCTTCAGTCCTACAGCTGACAAGGAAAAGTTCAAGGAGTTGAAATGTGCAGGTAATTTGTGTTTTTGAGTAAATTTTGAACAATTTGTAAACTTGAATAATTTTATGCATGGCTTACCGTATCATGAAAGCACACAGTTAAGAAGGATGACGATGTAATTTTACAGAAGAGAAAAAATGTTTTACTAGGATTGTATTGTCATTAATATATTTTTACTATTTTAGAAATACAAGTTTAACTCTTTCCCTCCCGCGAGCCGCATTTTGCGGCTCAAGCGAAATCCCGATTCCTACCGTGAGCCACAAAATGCGGCTCATGAAATTCATGTTCAAATCCAATTCAGTGTTTACGAAACACAATTTTTGTAAATACAATTCACTGTTGTACATTCAAACCTGAATATTTTGAATCTACATTCATTTTCACACAATTTTATATTTTTTGGTTGCCTATTGAGAGAACAAAATGGTGGCTCAAATATAGCTTGGTCCAACCGTGGAATACTGCCCAGAATGTGTGGTAGGGAAAGAGTTAAAGCATTTAAAGTATTGTATTTCCCCCCTAACAAAAGAAGCAATAAAGTTACGTGTACTTCAAGAAGTTCATAGAATATTGGAAAAAAAGAAGTGTCATCTGCACTTTGCTGAATCCATATTGGTGTTTCATGACAGGGTTGTATGGGCTGTGAAATAAAACAAAATTGTAACAGGAGTGGAGTTTTGTTTTTCTTTGTTTAAAGAAATGAACATTATAAAGAGTAAAAATTCTTGTGTGGTTTGAGAGTTTAACAAGCTCACCATTACTACCTTATAGTGTAGTGTTTTGCATACCGAGATTCTCATGAAGATTTATTATTTATGCAGTCATATCGTAGGAATTGGCTCAATCTTAATCACTGATTTCATTATGTTGACTGACTTTCAAAACCGATAATGAAAACAAAACTGCATTAAGGACATGCATTTATGCCTAGTTATTATTTTTTTTTAATTATTAAATTTGTATAGATCTGTCTCTAATAAGCTCACCATAAAATTCAAAATGACCTGAATTCTCTGAGACATTTCCTACACAACTCAATTTAAAAATTATTATTTTATTTTCCTTCTTTACCAGACTCAAAGACCTTATCTGAAGAACAGAGGGATTCCGTCTTTTCACAGATGAATGAGTCTTTGGACATACTGGGTTGGATGGTGGAAATTCTCTCTCCAGCCTATATTTCGACTAGCATGCTCAAGAGGTTTATTTTCCTTTATTATTCATAAGTTGAAAATTGTTTGATAGGGCAAGACTGAATTTCAGGCCGGTGAAAAAGGGTGAGATTCTTATATTTAAAAATATTTCACACAATTTGTAATATAGCTCAATATTTGTAATATATATGGCTTAAAGCAAATGAGCATTTTATTTCACTGCTTTTGTTTTTCATTCTTCAGCAATGAGATATGATATCAATAAAATTTGCACAGCAAAACAAACAGACACAAAACAGCTAGTCCATGTCTCTCCTTCATTTCAAGGTTGAATGGGTTTGTTTACATGTAGACAGTGCAGCCCTGAATGTGCTGTTTATTTTGTTCTGTTTCAGAGAAAAATATAACTTAAATGCATTATCACATGACTGTGCCATCCGATTAATCCACACAGCCTTGGACAGAGGTGTAAATGTGACAGAGGTGAGTTCATTTAATTTTTATGACCAGTGAAATATCAATTTGGAGATGCTTACTCTGATCTACAGAAATAGTTGCTCTCTTAAATGAGATCATTGACATGACATAAATTGGTGGTTTTTCTTTGTCATGTGTTCATTGCTCTCCTCTTCTTTCATCCAGTGATCACAGTAATTTGTGTTTTAGGTGACACTTTCCAGAAAAATAGTACTCTGGGTGACAATAAATTTTGAAGTTATCTTTGTATCTGAGGTCACAAACCTTTTAATGCTCCAAATTTTTCATTGATTGAATGTTGTAGTAATAGAATGTTTTGTTATAAAATGGACCATTAAGTTGTTTTGTGAGAGTTAATCACATTTGCAGCTTGAGCTGAGTACCAATAGTTTTTATGTTGGTGTGAACTGACATATATGTGAGTGTGCATGAGAAAACCCACAGTAAGTCGGCAACATGACATTTTGAGTTCTGTACATATAATAAAAGACAAGACATTTCTGATAAATTGAAGTCAGTGACTCCCCTAAAACAAGATTTTGAGAAAACAGCATTTAATCCTATAAGTGGCAATAGCTAATTGACCAAGTAATATTGGAGTGATTGATGTTAGGAGACCGTAGTCTAATAACTAAGCCATTGTAGAGATCATAGTGAGTAGTGTTCACTGCTCATCTACAGTTTACCGTGTAACATGCTACGGTCTCCTAGAAACAGCCAAGTCGGAAATTTTTGGATCTTGTTAGGAGACCGTAGTCTAATTACAAAGCCGTTATAGAGATCAGAGTGAGTAGTGTTCACTGCTCGTCTACAGTTTACCCTGTAACATGCCACGGTCCCCTAAACAAGAGCCAAGTTGGAAGTTTGTCGGACACATATTTTCACTTCAGAGCCGTTTTTCTCAAGATCAGCTCTGCCGACATATTGTGGGTTTTCTCATGCACACTCACATATGACAAAAAAATTGTTGTGTGGAGTTGATCTAACTAAATTTCGTAAGTTAAAACATGGAGCCTGAATAATAGGATAGAGCTGTGTTTTCATGTGTGCGGAAATGGAAAATAGTGAAAAGAAAGAGTGTTTCTGTGAATACTGAAACGGCATTTCTGCATACATGAGAACATCCTTTCTAAATCACTACTTGAAGGGTTTTTGACATCTTCATTGCTATTCCGTTTCCCCACACTTTATGTCCTTTTACATTTGTATATCTATGAGTTGAGAGGTACAGCAAAAAATTAGTTAGACTTTGGATCAACTTGTAAGTTTGTGATAGATCTTCACTGTAGGGGAAGGAGAATATTCCCACTTAATGAAAACTTTTTGCCGGCAAGATAATAAAATGTCAGATTTCTGAAATATTAAATATGCTGTAAACAAGCATGCTTAATCTCAATCTGAATGTTAAAGGGTGAAAATTATTTAACTAATGGAATTATATTAATATTAGTCACAACAAGTCATAACTGGAGCCACATCCTGAAGGATCTTGCCTGTTTCACCTGTTGAGCTCCATTGTTGTCATGTTTCATTATTTATTTATCAAGTACAGGGAAGCAGTGAATGTCAGTGTTGTTAAGTGCTGAGCATAGGCTGTCACATTCTACTATTGACATTGCAGGTATATGTGGACACAGTAGGGGATCCCATGAAGTATCAGACTAAGCTGAAGGACATTTTCCCCAGTATTGAGATCACAGTGGCAAAGAAAGCAGATTCTTTGTATCCCATTGTTAGTGCTGCAAGTATATGTGCTAAGGTAAATCGTTTTTGCAGCATTTGTGTGTGGCTTTTACAATACTTAAATTCAACGACAGTGGCATTGCATGATTAACTGAAGGGAGCCACCTTTACACCATTCACCTTTACACATGAAAAGTGCCTATTAGCCAATTATATATGTGGTATCTATGAAAACCACCTTGACACCTATCATCTTCGCACTATAAAAGTGCCTGGTAGGGCAATATTATACATGTAGGCTATGTGGTTTCAAGGAAAATGAAAAGTGTACATCAGAATTGGAAGTGACTGAAATGAGAGTAAACAAACTTTCTAATGTCATCTGAGAAGAGTGTTAAAGCAGTGTTAAAGCTAATATTCAAATTTTTTTGTGGTCTATTGTAGCAGTTGAATAATAATGCGGCTGGGCCAAAAGAATTGTCTGGTTAATTACACAGACGTATGTCAGCAAAACCTTATTGAAACAGTCTTGTAATACATGCACACCATTTTGTTTTCATTTGATAATGATTTATGAGTATAAGATAGTTGCCATTTCACCTGTGCATTATCCCTGAAAAGTTGTTGAATACATCTTACAAAAAGATTTCTGGAAGTCGTGCAAACATCTTGTGTATAGACAGGTATTTTGCAATATACATGCATTGTATGATTTGGTTCATGTAGATTTTCTTATTATCAGCCATTGTATTTTTTGTATTACCATTTCGTTTCTTTAATCTTTAGGTATCTCGAGATTATGCTGTGAAAAACTGGGCGTTCATTGAAGGTATCACAATAGAAGCTAATCAGTTTGGATCAGGTTATCCTGGAGGTGAGTGGAAATGGTATTGATATGTGACATAAATTCAAACAGGTTATCATGTGTGTGACATTGAAGTCCATGAACTATTTCAATAAATGTCACGTCATTTATCCATTCATCTGAATTCTCATAACTGGAGTCCATAAATTCTATGCGAAACATAAAGGTAAATCATCTCTCTTATTTCTTGTGCCCTTGAAGCTTTTAAGTGAGCAGTAAATAGGGCACAAAGTCGCCATAATGGCATGGGATCTAAATTTAATTCAGAATAAATGGCTTGTAAATTTACTTTTTCCAGTTGGTATTTGTTATAATTCAATAGAGTTTGCAAAGTTTTTATCACCAGAGAAGAACCCATGCCAGGTCATACTTTCATATCTATTTATAGGACAATCTAAACCTCATTGTTAACTTAGCTGCAGTGAGCTGCAGCTGCTTTCATCATCACTATATTGCTTGGTGAAAGCTGTTGTTTAGAAAGAGGAATGTTATTGAAATTAACAGAAGCGTAAAAAGTGCAAAATCCATACTTACACAATTTGCCAGGGAAAGTCTACCAACAACATCTTTTTTTTTTTGTTTTAAATACCTCGAATTTTTGTCTTTCATCTCCAGATCCAAAGACTAAGAAATTCTTACAAGAAAGTTTTGACAGGGTGTTTGGATTTCCATCATTTGTGCGGTTTAGTTGGTCTACAGCAGCCCTCATTATGGAAAAAGATGGTGTGCCGGTTGAATGGTAATCTTGATTTTGATTCCACATGTATAATTTGTCACTAACAAGCTGTTTTCCCTTACAGTTTCTTGAGGGACTTGATTTCTGCAAAAGGGAAAAACTTCCGCAGTGCAAACTTTACATGTGGATAATACTTTTACAAAATAGAGCACAATTTCACATCGTATTGTCAATTTTTCAGAAAACATTAAGAAATGTCAGAAGAACACTAGTTAATGATATTCCTCTAGAGTTGTCTAGCTTGAGGTATCTTTGAAGTAGGACACGCACTCATACATGCATACACACATACACATATCTTTTTTCTTTTTTTTTTTCATGTCTCCACCATGACCAGAAGGAAGAACTTCATCATTCTGTTTCTAAATTTTTATGATGTTATAAATTTGTTGTGTTCCCATTAGTGTTCAGGTGTTCCGTACTTTCTCATTGCAGGGAAGATGATGAAGAAGAAGATTCAGCCCTTCAGGGAACTCCTGTCTTGTCTCAGTATTTCAAGAAAGTTGGTGAAAAGAAAGAGCTCACTCGACACCATTTCTTCACACATAGACAACTGAACCATGTTACATCATTTTAATGTTGATGTTTTTTGATTTTGGCATGGCTGTGGTAACCAGTACACACGAGACCGATATATTTCAGAGGACTGAACAGGACGAGCTGAAATGTGCAGGTTTAAGTCTTTTTGTTAGCAGTTTATTTCTTCCCAGAACTACTAGACCAAATCCAACCTCAGACTTTTGTGTTATCATAGCCATCTCAAATTGCATGTACATTTTATGTCACATACAAAATTCAGCCGTGGTGTACTCAATAAAGAATGTAGTATATCCAATATTCTGCAGTTTCATTTCTTTAGCTGACTGTCTTGTTGATGTTGATCAAATTAGAAATGATACAGTAATATGTAATGTGATTTGCTGTTGTATTAAGTATTATACTTTTAAATTTATTTTTACTGTGGATGCATCAAAGTCTGCATAATGTCTTTAACTTTATGTGAATTTACTAATGGCAAATGTTATTTCACTATCTGAAATCAAAATTTTTTCAGAGAATATTTCAAATTGAAGGTAGTAGGAGAGGATACTTCCCTACTACATGTATGGTGATTTTTAATTCTTCCGGATTATTTTGTATTTTAAATATTTATTAAATTATACAATTTTTTACACATTTTAAAGATTTAACCAAGTCTTGGACTCTATTTCTAATCCTTTAGCTATAATCCTCACAGTATTTGTGGGGAGGAATTCCAGAGAAGAACCATTCAGAAAAGTTTGAATGCAAAAGAATCACATCATATTGACTACCCATAAAATAAGGCCAACCACACTATGGTTGCTGCAGCAAATTGTGATAAAAACTGAACTTGCATGTGATATCATTTCAGCAAATGAATGAAAACCTCATTTTTAAGACATTTGCTCCTGATTTCCAAAGATAATTGTATGAGATGCAATATTACAACAGTGATGAAGAAAAACTTAAGGAAACACACATTTTTAACCATTTTTTAACATTTAATGAAATATACGTGTATATATACTGTAAATGACATGTCATGTAAAAACATCAACACAGCTTAATGTGAAACTGTACAAATTTGCATACAAATTCTTTACACTGTGCAGAATGGAAGCAAGAGTATTATGGTACATGTGGCTCCGTACTCTTATCTCAAGGGCTTAGATCTGATGACTGCTTGAAGGAAAAATCACTTTTGACTCCAAATTTTATAGGTTCTCTGGCCATGTAGAAAACTCAAAAAGTATCCTGAGTACTGAACACAATTTGACTGTACTGTGAAGTGAAGATGTTGGTATCAATATTGACAAACTGTAGTCTGTTCTAGTTATGATGAGAAGATGCTGTTGCATACTTATCAATTTTGAATCAAATTACATGTACATTGTATTTCCTTGAATGGATTAAATGATTTTTTAATTGTCTATCAAATACAACCAGTGAAATCTAATTTGTGGCAAACTAGATCTAAACATTTACATTATATACAGTGAAACTAAACTAGAACTATGATAAACAGATAAAATTTAAAAACAAAAATATATATATATATGAAATATTTCAAACCTTTCACGACTGAAATTTCTTGCATTTTGCATAAGCATATTTTTATACAAATAGATGAAAAAATGTATAAAATTCATTGCAACAGTGTGATGTATGATACATATTATGTTGTCCACTCAAACAGCCATTCATACTTCATACTTTTTCACCAATTTTGATGCATATAATATGAAATATAATCTTCAATGAACTTACCCATTGATGCACAATATCATAGTAATACTACTACACATGCATATGCATCCCTAATCATAAATGATAAATGAAGCGATGAATATGATGCAATTACACCTCTGAGCAAATTTCTGATCTTCGGCTTACTTACCCATTGGTGCAGTTTTGTCATGGACAAAATTATACGTAATCTTCAAAGAACTTACCCACTGGACCACAGGCCTAAAATGTTTGCAACACTGTCAAGAAATATGTGACATTTGCTGAAATTCTTGCAATCTTAAAATGGTCATACCATCTAAGAGGTTTTTCTCAGACATGGCGTTGTCCCAACTCTGAGCCATAGCGTTATTTCATCTCCTGCATTTGAAAGCCAACAGGCTTTACAACTAACCAGATGAAGTATGGATTAAAAAAAAAAAAAAGCCCACGTCCAGTCTAATACTGATTTTAATTACGCAGTATCTGAATTATCCATGTTTAAATTACCTCACATTGTACTTACCGCATCCTACAACTAGATTACCAAATGGAAAATAACCTCTACTGGTCAAAACTTTCTCCTGAAAGGACATGAAGTCGTCACCACAGTGATACAACCAGCGATCGAGACAGTTTATACAACTGCTTTAATGTAAATACTTGGCGTAAAGACCAGCTCTTGTTGAACTTACCGCAGCAGCAAGCTGAAGAATGGCATTTTGGTCAACTGCGTCTTGTCACATTCATAATGAGGCAGAAAATCCTAATTTCATTTATATCACCAGCTGACATGCAATAAATTTGAAGTGTACAATTCTGTTATATACATATGTAATAATAATACATGTACATGTATGTACATAGTAATACCGACCAAACACAAACATTAAAATTTCACAATCTTCCCAAATTCTTGCAGATATATGCATGAATACTTTATGGATGTCATGCGAGCCATACTACATCACATGTACATGCCGTACGGTGTTTTCAATACTGTGCCCCATTGCCACGCAGTGCTTTGGTCTGCTCTCTATCATACTGTGACATACACATTTCACTCACTCGAGACACTGCGTCAAGGGATTCCAACATTTATATACAGGGTGGGCCAAAAGTAGGGTTATAGTTAACACTAATTTATATCTAAAACTGTAACCTTACTTTTGGCCCACCCTGTATATGCCATGTCTCCAGGTAACATGATGGAAAAGTGTAAAAGTAACCGAGGGCCTTTTCATAAAAGTGAACTCGTCCAAATACAAATTACGATTACGGGTGTTAATGGAGGAGACAGGGTAGGGGATGCAGTAAAATAACATCATTAAATGAATGCAAATGCTTAATTTGATGTGAAATCTGCAGATCGCACAGCTCATACAGTCAGACAAATTGAATGTGCACTGTAAACAATTAACCATTTGTCATTACATGTATTTAAAAGCATGGGGTCAAAACTTTCAGCACTAACATTTTTCAACCCACGCAACTTCCACGTGGACAATATCACTTATGTGCAACGTTCACTTATTGTCAATCAAGCATGAATCAACGAGACCACCACGCCACTAGTTTATCATTTACAATGTTAAGAAAAGCATTCGCATTCTGTGACACAGCCAAGCCATAGCTTTCCAGTTAAAGACGTGGCCTAGTTCCCGTTGGGGAGACTTTCAGAACAATTAACACACTAAGAAATGAGCCCTTCTAACTGTGAGTGAGGTACGTTCACAGGTTAGTGTCTGAAGAAGCACAAAGGAAAAAAAAAACCCTCGGACAATGGTTTGTGGTTTGTCCAGTTCTAGAAAGATTGCTTTAAATACAACTACATGTAATAACCTTTGTCAATGTCTACTGGCACACACACTTTTCACCAACGGTGGATTCATGAAGTGTCAGAGGTAATTTCTGGATATGCTGTCAAAACTTCACAAAAACTATGTTTGATGACCCACGAATACTTACTACTCAATTCTCCTTGAACTTAAACACTTTGAGAGCAAGCTCATGCGCGCCACTGGCAACACTGGGAAAACGAAAGACATGCTGTGTGCTTTTAGACAGTTCTAATTGCGCCTTTCTAAGCACTATGCACGGCCCTCAACAATTCTACCCAGGGTTATTACACGTACATGTATGTCACGGTTTAAAGCAAGAAGTCATCAGGATGGACCCCGCACCTTATGAAAACAACAACAAAAAACAAAAACAAAAAAACACTGACGCAGATGTGAGATCACGAAAACAGTTTGACAAAACACACAACAGTTATTTTGCGCATTATTTGCGTTGTGTCATATGACAACGCTTCAGCAACATTTGAAAGACAGAATTCTTGAACAGGAATTGGTTAAAACGTCACAAATCTCCTGCGTTCCGACCAAACTCTGACTAGAAATAACAATGATTTGCTCACACTCAGCCGTTCTACACGCACAACCTGACACAGAGAGAAGCCATCCCAAATAAACAGAGAGAAACGATCCTAAACCATCTGATCATCGTTTTACATACCAAACTCCCGAAGTCACGCAACGGTGACATGTGTGACAGTGCGCAAACCGACACTATCCAGCTACCGGACTATCAGGAATAAAGATATCGAAACTTACTGGCGAACAACACCGATGTTCGAAATGACCAGCGACAGGCTGTCAATGTTTTAAACAAACTCAACTTTACGAGATGCGCTGTATACATACAGCCATCTCAAGATAACCTCCCAAAGGATGAGCTTTTCGCCCCGTGCACGTTCATGTTAACGTGAGCATCCACTGGCATCTCCATGTGCATATCTGGGCGCGTGGACGTGAGGCGGGTGTCGAGTTGACCAGGGCTAAGAATAACATTAGACATCCTTTAACCTCTGTGAGCTCCACGTACATGTATTTATATCACAAGCACTGCAAACGGTGCCATCAAAATGTTCAATATAAAAAGTGAAGACTTTAATGGGGCGGCCCACTGCTAAGACACTGACATAAAAGTTGCAATCTCGTCACATCTTCTTACACAACATGGGCTAACTATTATCTAAACTTGGAGATAATGGGGGGACAGTTCGCCATGTCCTGGTCAGTTGTCAATCACAACTGTAAAACTACGTGTTAAGAGGACTTCATTGGTTGCTGTTACGAGACTACCTCGATACTGACCTTTTATAAGACCTCACATCCCAGGCTGAGCTGTCGATGAAGTTGAATGACGACTGTGATGCTTAACACTTACCATGTCAACACTGACTGTAGCTTTTACCACTGCCCGAGCATAATTGTATGAATCAATCAGTACCCACTGGCAGGAATTTCAAGCAAAATCATAAAACTCAAACCCAAAACTTCAGGCACCTTTCAAGACGAAACACAAGAAAGAAAAATGGTAAGAGAATGCCACTTAGGACTCATGGCGTTTTGTGGTTCAGATTTTGTAGTCTTAGAAGGAACGGGCTGAAACTTCGCGTTCAGTGGAGCCATCTAGATTTGAACAGTATCGGTTGCTTCTGGGGGCGAGAGATCAGGAGACCCTTTGGTTACATCAAGTTGATAGATGAACGCGTGAGGTCACCGGTCAGAGAAGCTTCTGAGGACGAGGCGTATTCACTGGTATCTGGTGGTTCGCTGACGTGTTGAGGGGAGTCGGCCCACCGGGTCCTCTGTACCAGCAACCTGTCGGACAGAAGGGTAGCATGGGAAAGGAAGTGACCGTGGAAAAGTTAAGGAACTGTCAGGATTCCCCCAATCAGAAAATAGACATGTCAATGACCGCATTATTTGGAAACCCATTGTTTCAAGTTGGCATTTATCATGCATGTTCAACAACCGAAAACCCTAATCAGCTGATTGCACGTTCATTCTGCATCACTTCTTCCTAAGCAAACATCTACAGCCATAACTTCACTCCTCACTGAACCAAACTGATGGCATAGCTTGATCACTTGATTTATGTTACTCATAATTATTTCCTAGGTGCATAGAACGGTGGTGAAGATAATATTTGTGTTTGTTTCTGATCTTCTCATCATTTCAATGCGATAAATACAGCAATAAGATTCAGTAGGGAGCATTTTGTTGCACGCAACATTCTGCGGCGCATTCGTTCCCTATACTTAATCCTTTGGCTACACCAGATTTCAATTTTTTAAAGAGGTTTTCAAGGATCGTAATTTTCACCTAAAATGAATTGGAGACAAATCACTTCCTCTCGTTGACCATTTACAAAGGAGGATCATATTATGATTGATTTATTACTCACCTGCGCTGTCGACATAAGACGGAGGTCACCAGTGCTGCCAGCAGGAACAACGTGCCGATAGACACCCCTAACACTGCAGGCCAGTAACGTGTGAAGACATTGCCTACATCAGAGATGGACGTTTTGGGCGATCCTAATCGCTCGACAGGATCCGGCAGTTCGGAAGCGACACCGGCGTCCACAGCATCGCCCTCTTCGTAACCGGGTGTGTAAAGTCCGCCAGCAGGTACGTGAACAGTTGGACGATTGCGTATGTCTTTGATGAAATTTCTGAACTTGTCCAGATCCATCTTCCGATGCACTGCAAGTTTCTGGACATTTGTTTCTACTCGAGAATATTTGGGCATTGGAAGTTCAAGATGATGATTATTGCCGTTGCCATCTGCTATAGTCCCTGGTGATAGTGTGTGCAAGGCAAAGCCCCTCTCTGGCAAAGTGTGAGTAAACGGATAGACGAAGTGCAGGGGTGTGTACAATGTTCTTGATGAGAACTCTTCATTGATAGGAGGTTTGTTAACTGAGTATGAGATTTTGGTGTCAATCTTATCAAAGTTCGGTGCTAAGAGCAAACGTTTCAATTGCATATGGAGTTCCCCGAGGCCATCTATCTTGTCCTGCTTTGTGGTCAGTTTTTGTTGGCGTGTGGTTGTAGTCTTTCTCTGTGTTGTAGAGGTGACCGTTTCACGGGCCATTGGTCGCACAGCAGTGGATATCGTTTCATTCACAGGATTTACCACCGTAAGTGTATTTGGTTGGCTGGTAGAAGGTATCATTGAAGTTTTTCCGTGGTTTCTAGTGGAGTCTAGGTTCTTTGCTGTTGTTGTTTTTCTTGTCGTTGTTGTTGTTCTCGTCGTTGTTGTTGTTCTCGTCGTTGTTGTTACTGCTGCGGTCGTTGCTGTTGTTTTCGAAGTTAAATGTGGAGAATTTGCTGTCAAAATTTCCTCCTTTTGTGAGACAACATTGGTAGTCGGAGCTACACTTGGAGCTGCTGTATTCTGTGTAGATTTGTGAGGAATCCGGGATTTCTCAGAAACAGTCAGTGTGAGATTTGAACCGTGTGTGGTACCCACTGGCTCTACTGACACCACCTGAAGGGGATGTTCACGTTTTCCCGTCGCCATTGTAGTTGTAGTACTGGCAGCATCAGTCGGGAACTTTGTCGTTGCTTTCGCTTCGGATTTAGTTGTTGATTTGTGTCCCACTAAAACAAAGGGTTTTGTTGTGGGGGCGATGGTAGTAGACAGATGATTTATTAAAGACATGCTTTCCAATAATTCTAAGCCGCTGCGGGTTATGTTGGACGTCGTGAGGACTAGTGTATCATTGTCCGTTTCTGGAACTTCTGTTATTCTCTGCTTTTTAAGTTCAGCGATTGCATCCAAAATATTCTGGTTGGCACGAAACAGACTCATCAAATCAAATGGATCACGTGTAGAGTTGTTGGACACGGTAGGCGTACTTGTTGTATTTATGTCAGCTGAGGTAGTGGCCGTTCTGTTGACCCCTTTGCTAGTTTTCGGATTGCTAATGGCACTGAGATTTGTAGCAATCTCTTTATTTGTTCGTGCTGTTGATTCAAAAACTGTCGCCATCTTAGTTGCTGATTCGGTTTCAATGTCCGATAGCTCCTTTTCATGAGCCTTTCTGGAGAAGGCTTCCCTATGCCGTGTTCTAGTTGATTCTGGGGAAGCTGCAGATATTGTTAAATGATTACCTCTTGGTGCTTGTGTTTCAGCCATAGCAGTAGACCTTGTTGCTGTTGTTTTCTGAGGATGTGACGTTGTTGTTTTTACCATTGTGACATTTGTACTCATAATGATGCTTGTCAAATTCCCGCTTGTTTCTTTAGACAAAGACGTTTCTATACTGTAGTTATTGACATTGTTTGGTCTCGGGAAGGCCAATTTATTGGTGGTGTCTTTCTGAACATACTGCGTAGTTTGAGCGGTTGTTGAGAGGGCTTGACCTGAATTGTTTTGCTTAAGTTTAGTGATATCTGGTGGTGAAGATTTGTGTGAGAAAGGTTTTTGCGTGTCAGGCACTTCAGATTGAAGTGGTTTCATGGTAAAGCCAGTGTCGATATTTGGTTTATCTGGGGAAGATTTATACGCTCTGATGTTAGGATCTTCTATTTTCTTCTTGTCGTGTCTGTAAAACGGTCTTCTAGTGGGATGGTCCGAAAGGTTTTCTTCCGCATGGTCCGTCCCAGTATTTGCATGAGTTCTAATTTTATCTTGTTTGTGGCTCCCTCGTCCATCATGCGTCTTCTGTTTCGTACCTTCTAAGGCTTCCTGGGATTGTGCGGGGTCGAAAGTCGTGAAGCCTTTAGTTCCGACAGAGATTTGATCAGCATCGTTGTCTTCTTCATATCCGAGAGATCTGTGAGATGTTTGCCTATTCTCTATTGAACTCTTCGACAATGGAGCAGCTGGAAACTTATCTCGAGTTTCTTTGTCCGTGACGTCCTCGACAACATGCTTATCCTTCAGCTCACCCAGGAGCGTATTTAGACCTTTCGTCAAAGACAATTTTGTTTCTCTAAGGTGCTGCAATACGTCCTTTGTGTTACGACTAACAAACTGGGAATATATACTGTTGCCACCAAGCGTGACATAGATGTTTGACTCAGTCACGTATTCTGCGTCATCTTTTGGCCATGTCAAACCATCTTCGCTCACTTTTGGATGAGAAGAAGAAATCATATTCAAGGTTGATAATCTTTGTGTCATGACCTGCCCTTTACTTATTTCCTGGGTCTCAGAAGTCGTAACTTCATCCCTAGTATTGTAGTTTGAAACTTTGGGATGCGACTTTGTGAATTTGTGGTGCGACTTTTGCGGTTGATGTTTCCCGTTCAGCCTTTTATGGTGCGACCATGTATTTTGCACTTTCCTGCCCGGTTTATTGGACCAGCTCTTGGTTTTAGATTTGTGTTCAGCGTAAATTGTCTGGTCAGAGGTAGCCCCAGTTGTGTCAGGTTTATTGCCCAACTTCCTAGCAATGTCTCTATGTGTATGTATGCTGTCCTCAGATATAGGTTTGCTGTCCTCAGATGTAGGATATACTGTCAAATCACTGAACGTTTCAGGAATATTACCCTCTGACTCCCTAGCCTCACTATCCTTCAGCGTTGTCTCGGCAAATGGGTTTGGCGTCACTTCCGAAACTTTGTTCCATGGCATTTTACGTCCTGGTTTTCCTTTTTTGTCAGTTTTGTCAAAGAGATCTGTGCGATAAATTTGGCTTGAAATGTGTGAATGGTGATTGTTCTCAGATTCTTTGACTTGGCCACTTTTGACCCTTTTTGTGGGATCTGTTCTTGGTAGTTTGGATAGAGCACCGTTGAGTTTTTCTTTGGTGGTCTGTCCAAGCTCAGCCACGCCATTTAAGTGTGTTGATGCTGTTGTTGTCGAAGTTTCAGGTGAAGATTCGTCGATGACTCTATCCTGAATTGTTATGTTTGTTTCTTCTTTTTGACCACTTATTTCGGCATTCTCTTTTTCAGTGCGTTTGTTTGGTCCTTCTTTTATCACAACTGTCTCCTGTCTGTTGCCTTTGCTCATCTCAGCATTTGGGACATGCTGAAATTTTCTTGGTTGTTTGTATTCTTCCTCTCCAGTTTTCCTGTGAGAGATTTTGTGAACTTCTTTGGCAGATGGAACCTTTTTGTCAGTCGTTCTGTCTAGGTCAAGTGTGCCTTGACGCAAGACGTTCTGATCTTTCGCTCCGTGTAATTTTGCCACGAAAGTGTCGATTTGTGGTCCGTCAATAAATTTGACAATGTTTTCTTTCTCGGTGGGCGTACCCGACTTATCACTGGCAGAAAACAATTTGTCAGAGGGTTTTTCTGTATCCAGCGCGCTCTTGTCGTGTAGAGTCTCAAGTTTCAAATTCGACGCACTAGAATGTGTATCGTTATTGGTCTTTTCACTCCGTGAGATGTGGGAAACCTTTTCTTGCCGGTTATCGGTTTGTTCTTGATTAGAGTCAGTTTCCTGACGATCTTCACTCAGTGGTTTGTGATGATTCCTTGATTCTTTTCTGTCAAAAGTCTGCGCTGTGACCACCCACTGGCCAGGCGCATGTGTTTGATATTTCACTGCTTTCAGAGATTTAATATTGTTACGTATGAGTTCGCCATTGCTCGGCAGACTCTTCTTTTTAAATGGGAGTTTTTCCTTTATTTTCATAGCTGTCTTGACACTTGGATAGATTTGATTATCGTTATGTTGTAGCATTTCCCTTGATGTCTCAACTGTACTCACTTCATGGACATAGTTTGATCCCTTTCTTGGTTTCATACTTGGTTTCACGTTGAGTGTTTGTGACGAGACACGTGGATTTTCCTTCTTTGTTTCTTCAAAACCATTATTGTTTTCAGTATTCATTCCCGTGTGCGATTTCCGTTTCGATTTCACGATACCAGAGGAATGAAGTTCATCTGATGAAGGCCCACCGTCTTTCTGAGCAGAATTTTGTTCTACTGGCGATGAAATACTACGGCCTTTACTGTTCGTGTCTGGTCCCAGTCTTGGCTTATTGATCATGTTGTTGGTGTGATTGTGCTTATCGTTTCCATTGCTTTTTGAATTCGTGCCATGCAACCCTTTGATATTTGTCTCATTTGAAATTTTCTTTGATGATTCCCATTTTCCACTGGATTCTTTGATGCTCGATAATCTGGTTTCACTGAGTTTTTTTGTCTCTATCACAGATCCTTTAGACCTGCCAGAGTTAAATGATCGGGAATACGGTTTCTCCACTGTCCTGTGGGTTTTCGTCGGAGTATCAAGACGTTTGTTGGGCAACTGCACAACTGACGGCACCGTACTTGTTGGTGATATGGTGGTAACCAAATCTCCTACATCATTTCTTAGCTTGAACGGCCTTTCGCTTATGCCTGTCAAGTCACCCCCCAGAAGTTTGTTTTGACCATTCCAGGCTTTCTTCAGAGGATTTTCAGGATATTCAGTAAATATACTCCACCATCTTCCCTGAGCTTCTGGAACGCTTGTCCCAGCATTTGCTGATGTAACGGTCGAATGATTTAGTGGAGGTGACGTCTTGACCAGCGAAGATCCTATAGCTCGAGTATCTACAGATTTATCTTCTTCGTTGGCATGGGCTTTCAACCTCGTATGGACGAATGGTTCTATCTTTGGAAGCGCACGTATCCGGGATGGCCTGGCTTCCAAGCGAATGTCCGAGCCGGGAGACCACCATTTACTCGTGGATGGATTTTTAAAAAACGACGGGCGACTGATACCAACTGTTGCATAGTTCTTAGATACAACTGGCGTGTCTGTGATGAGTAGTGATCTTCCCAATGCCACTGGCGCCGCAGTGCTTCTCCAGTTTGGCTGTAATATTTTGTCAGGAGTTTCAGTAAAAATGCTCCACCATCTACCGGTCACAGCCAATGGAGAATTCTGTTGTGTATACTCACTGTCCAGCTTGCGTTTGTCGTAGCTGTGCACAAAATACCCGCTTTGCCTATGATGTTGTGGTGTGGCCAAAGCTTGAGCGTTGTCTCTTGCACTGCCAATCTTGCCTCCATTCAAGTCAGATGTGTTGTCACTGTCATCTTTGGACAAAACAGAAGCCGATTGCATGGAATAGGTTCTTGGCGCGTGAGATGAATCTATGCTGGTGGACTTCGGCTGGTGTAAACCTTCGTTTCTGGTGTCAGGATTGGTTCTGTTGTTCATTCTGGGGTTTGATTTATAATTTGAATCTTTTGTATTTTTGTAATATCGATAATTTTTGTGCATGGACACGGGAATGGTAGTACCGGGGAAACTCGATGATGATGCTGGTGATGAAGAGGATGATGGTGGCATATCTCCACTGTCGCCAGAATCCCACGGCACGGGTCGATGGATAGGATAAGGAGGAGAAAATGTAAACGGCAGTTCTTGGTAGTACGAGAGTAGACGGTGAGGCGTGGATACTGGTGGTTCAGGTTGCTTCTTGTCTACTGATGTGACAGAGAAATCTTCCACTTCTGTTTGGGCCTGAATTGAAGAGATTGAATTCCGTTTGCGAGGTTCTTCTCTAGGCCTTGAATCCTTGTGATTCTCAAAGTTTAGCAAATTTGGTCTATTTTCTTCCTTGATAATGTGCTTCTGATATACGTGATTTTGTATGATTGACTCTGTACTTCTGTGGAATAAATCTAGATTTGGATTCTGGCGTGCTTTATCCATACTTTGTATCTTCTCCTGTGTTCCAGTCGTGTCTTGTGGGGGAGTATTTGTGGCCAGATTGTGGCCATGCCAATCATCTATACTTTCATGTTTATTGATCACCAACTTTTTATTCTTTGGTTCATTAATCACGCGCTGTTCTCTTCTATCGTATTTCACGTATCTTGCTCTAAAGGGCGATGGTTTATTGTGAAAATATAAATTTGGTCTATTATGCCACGGATTTATTTTATTATACTGCCGGCGATGATAGTACAATGCCGGTTTATAGAGGCCGTTGTTTCCATGCTCAGAAACTGTATCAGATGTCTTGTGTTCACTGCCTCCAGATTTGACTCTGAAATGCCCTTTAATAAAAGAATTTGTCTTTTTCGATGACAAAGATTTTACCCAATCATCCTGTGAAGGTAAAGAATTTTCAGCTTCACTGGGTCTTGCGATTCGTCTTCGCCCGGGAAATTCGAATTGATGGGACAATATTTCTTTGGACTGGAATGGGCTTTCTATAGATGTCTCTATGTCAGGAGAATCCTCTCCGGTTTCTAGTACTATATCGTCGAGATTAAACCTTTGGTTGAAATGACGTAAAGTGTCTCCAGCAAAAGATTGGCCCCTGTCCACGGATCTTGTGGATTCTTGAGTTGTGTAGTCGAGGTTTAAGAAATCAACCTCAGCTTCTGAACCATGTAAAGAAGTGTAACGGCCCTGAGACCAAGCCTTACGCAAGCCGGGGGTCGTTTCCTGAGATGTGGTCAAACGTATAAATGGGGTGGGACCAATGTCTGATGGTTCTGTATGGCCAGCAAGCACTGTGGTTTGCTTGGCGTCTTCATGGCTCAAGGCTGACCACTCGAATGTTAAACTGTAAAGACAGCACATGACATGAGGCAGTGGTTTGGTTTATTACAAAAGTAGAGAAAGAATGCAATTAACGATTTTTTTTTTTTTCGAAAAGTTGTATTCGACTTTGACTATCTTATATTAAGTAACCGTCCGATACAAAGGCAGGAACAAATATTAAAAGAAGTTCGTTTGCTTCTGGGATAAGATTAGATAATTAATATGTAAACTTGATAACGTAAGGTCTGGTAGGACCAAGTTTGATAAGTAAAAGTAAGGCATTTGTGTACACTTCAAATACCATAAATCCTCAGGGCAACCATAACGGCCAATTGCTGCAGGGCCCGTCCAAACTCTTCACATAAAGCTGTCACACACACTCGCTTACTTACGTACATGGATATCAATATTTCCCTTGAAAAACTTCCGTATCGCAATGTGAGGTAAATATAGACATTTCCAGTCTACACCATTATCAAACTAATGACACTTACGATGTTTTGTCACTTTGCCTATTCCCGGTCACTGTCTGTTCCTGAAAATGTCCCCAAATGTCGGCTGGGTTGATCCTTGGCGTCTTAGAATGTTTGAGATCCGTCTCAAACCAATCCACGAGTGTTGTGGTGTGATCAAAATCATCGTAGTCGTAGAAAAATGCGTTCATTTTCACCTGACCCTAAAAGAGTCATGGAAAAGCTGACAGTCAGTACATGTTCTTGTAATCATAGCAAGGCTGAGTTTGACATAGAACTACAGAAATAGATATTCATCTTAGCCTGAGAATGTTTAACTGTTTTATAGGACTGGGAGATTCATCAACTCTTGTAGAGTCTATTAATATGTGACCTTAGTTCTTGTTTGTTCCAACTCCAATTTTTGCCCAACTGAGAAATTCGACGTTAAACTTGTGCAGCTTTAGTAGTATGCTAAGGAGTTAGAATAAATCAGAACTGTGAAACAGCTTGATAAGTGCCACAGCGGATTTTAAACAAGTGCCAAAATGTGCATTTGTTATACCTCGTCTACATACTCAAAGATTTCCAGTTTTTTCAGAAAATGGAGATAAACAAGAACTCTGGTCGCCAATATTGTTTAAATTCCACATAACCTCAGTGCTCAAAGGAGATTTGGCAGGAATTTCGCTCATTGTTTATTCCTGTTTGACCACTTTTCGGTGAAATTTCATTTCCTCCTTGAAAAAAAATGCTCATTTTGAGAAGATTCTACTTCTAGCCGTTGTATGTTCAGCCGGTGGTCTTCAAGGAAAGATAGCACCAGAAGATTTCACTCTCATGCCTTACAAATTTAAGACAGACTAGAGCTGGTCACATTTGGTACGGCTGTCAGATTTGGAGCCCAAAACTCAGTGACTTCGGTTTCATTTCGCTTTCGGCAGTTTGCCGATAGTCGTCAGTCTCAATGAAAAAAGGAAACAAGACGAAAGCGGAAGCACCATGCGCTCTAAAGAGCGCTGTGAAGGTTTTTGGGGATTTTCTTGGCTTTTCGGCACAACGGGATTGACGCCATTCGGCGAAAATGCCAAAGGCGAAATGAAACCGAAAACTCTGCATTTGGGACGTGCATTTGGTCTGATATTTCAGTATGGTATCATTCCTGTGATTGCAAATATGACCTAAATTTTGTATAGATCCACTTTATACTCTTTCGACAGTTCTTTTGGTATCATAATTTATCTATTGAAGTTTTAGGACATTTTATCGTATCAGGATACATCCCTGCTATCTGGAATGTCTTTGACTGAGTTGGTAACACTTACGTCGAGTGGCCACTGGTCAAACAGCACGGTGAGTAAGAGGTTGCTGTCGCCATTCTCAAACACGATGTTGTTACTGTCGTACTTGAGAGGTCGGTGGAACAAGAACACATGATCATTTGCCCTGGGAGGGGAGAAAAGACAGGGTGATGGGTGTTTAGACGTTCTTGATATTTCAAGAACATGGTCATTTAATCCGATAATCTTACATGACACATTATGATACAGCAGTTGATCGATTAACAACTGATGGATTGTTTCATTGAAATATAAAGATAGACTGGTTGAAGGATACTGATATGCTCCAACGAAAATCTTCTGACCGAAGGACTGATCTATGAATAAAAGATGACTAGGGGGAGGTGACTGAATGAGTGAGTGAGTAAATGAATGAGTGGGTGAGTAAGTGAGAGTGAGTGAATGAGTTAGTCAGTCAGTCAGCAAATCATTGAGGGATCGACCTTGATTGAGTTGATCGACAAAAAGTCATCATTGGAGGAAGCTTTTTGAGGAACATTATACCACTGGACATCATTCGTAGAACGTAGTACTAAATAAGAATTCTTCACATAGACAAGAAACTCATTTTCAAGCAATGCAGATATATCGTGTCATTACTAGCACAGTTGTCCTTATGTGAACAGCAAAAGTAGAGCGTGACATTTTTATAATGATTACTCCCTTTTTAACTGATTATGAAATGGCAGACAGCAAAATAGATATTTCCTGTAAAGATAACCACAAAAATAACGCAAGAAGATGAAGGGCAGGCTTTGAAACTGCAATATGAGAAAAGAGCTGTTGTAAGAGTAATGTAATCTAACTACAAAGCCGAATAGAAGAAAAAGCTGTTGTTGTGGGACCATGGCCAAACTACATATCCGAATTACACCCGCAAGAGGTAAAATGCGCATGACGTCACAGAGTGTTTTTGTTTTGATCTTCCTACACTAAAGATGGCCGGTGGATCAGCTGATTAGTGTAACTTCAAGATACATGTATGTCTAAGCGGTAAAATGCCTGCTGGTTGCATTGCAGATGATTGTTATGACAGGGATGGAAAGGATGGATCCAAGCTGGACAGATTCCTTACCATCCGTGTAAACAAGGAAAAGGAAGTGAAAGAATTAACCGAACGTTTCCCATTGAACACGTACGCACGTGCCATTATTTAGTGCAGCGACCTACTTTTAGCTCACCACCGGTTGGTTCGCGACGCCTCCCGTGCTCGCAGTGCAAACCAGCTAATGAATCAAAATCAATGCCACAATCGCCATGGTGATGCGTGGGTCCTCACACTAAAGATGGCAGATATGCGCATTCTACCAGGACAACTGTTTAGGGAGGACATCACCTACGTTATTATAAGAAATATCTGGTAACAATATTACAAACGGTCACTACAAACAGACATATATATGTAAATAATCATATCACCTGCCCAAGCCAGTCACGATCAACCTCATGACGTAGTCGCACCCGTCCCTGCAAACCCCTCCCCGATCCAGCGGACTGGGGTCACAACAAGTTCCGTCATAGGTGCGACCAAAAGGATTCTTGAACCCCGTCAGTCGAATAGTCAACACGCCGCTGCCAGACGCCTCGTAGATCTGTAGAAATAACAAAATATTATAAGTGTACAGCCGGCAACTTTGTCTCGTTTCGCTTACCGTAAAGGGGGTACATGTATATATACCAAGCCAGGAACGGCACAGTCACCTTCTGGCAGACGGGAAGTGCATACCATTATTTTCTATATTGTCTCAGTAAAACCGTACTAAGCCGGGTCAGACACAGCCAGCTTCTGCCATAATTTCTTGGGTGTACATTTTGTTGGCAGCAGCAGGCTGTGACGTTTTGGGCTTAGTGATATACCCATCTGGGCCTATTGTTGGCGCCCTCAGTTATATGTGCATACTGTTTGTTTTAATGAAAAAACAAACAAAAACATATATAGATAATTGCTTGGCTGGTGTTTATTGAACCAGTCAGCACAGCTTGACCAAACTAGAGCAAAGTGTAACCCTGTTCTGGCGGTTCTTTATCGCAAAACTGTAAAAGGGGGGATATCGCAACTTAAGTTCTTTTTTGTTCGAACTCCACTTTTTGCACAGCTGATAAATATTGCGGCATTAGTATTATGATAAGGAGTAAGAACATATAGAAACAATTAAATAAGTGCCACAATGCATTTTAAACAAGTGTCAGAGTGTACATTTGTTATATCTCTTCTACATACTAAAAGATCTCCAGTTTTTTTTTTTTTTTCTCACAAAATGGAGATAAAACAAATAAGGTTGCGATATGTTACTGAAGCATGCACTGACTTGCAGTAATGAGGAGAACAGCCAGTTACCTCCAAGAGACTCTCCCGGGTACTTAATTTATGTTTAGTATTCGAAGTTTCACCAATTAAAATTTCAGAGAAGTAGAATTAAATAGTTCCAATATAGATTTTATTACATTGATAAAATTCTCTAAAGTGGTTTTGTAAAGATCTGAAAGGAGTTTTGTAAATATGTATAGGAGTTTTTAAATCAAGTTGTAGATCTTAGCCTCTTTCAGAAAGGCCAAAAGGCGCCGTGGGTCCACGTCAGAAAAGAATTCTTTCATAATAATAATAATAATAATATATTGCATTTATATAGCGCCCAACCCCGTCGATGACAAGCTCTGGGCGCTTTAACAAACTCTTACACACACACACACACACGCATACACAAAAGAAATTCAAAAATATTTACTATTGTTGAACACCTAGCCTAGTTTGTCTGAAAGAAATGGGTCTCCAGATGGCGTTTGAAAGAACCAGTGTCATTAATTTCCCTGGTTGTCTTTGGAAGAGTGTTCCAGATGGTAGGGCCAAGAAATGAAAAGGACTTTTCTCCTACAGTGGACAGATTCATTTTAGGTACTTTCAATTTTGTAGTGTCAGATGATGATCTTAGTTGACGAGATGGAACATAGTAATCAGTTAAATCAACTAGGTACGATGGAGCAGTATTATTGACACATTTGTGACAAATGGATGACAATTTGTACATTATTCTTTTCTCGACTGGCAGCCAGTGCAAACTCTGCAGAAGTGGCAGTGCTGAATCTCTTTTCTTTTTCTTCAAAACAAGTCTCGCTGCATTGTTTTGAGCAATTTGGAGTTTTCTAATATTTTTTTGTGAAATTCCAGCCAAAAGGGAGTTGCAATAGTCAAGCTTTGAAAGTACAAAAGAATTTACTAAAACGGCCGCAGTTTCAGTTGAAATAAGATGTCTGATTTTACCAATTTTCCAGATTTCCATGTATAGAATACGAATGAGGTGACTAACCTGAGATGACATAGAAAGATTTGAATCAATGTAAACCCCTAGGTTTTTTACTTTTTTTGAAATTTCTATTGAATTAGTGCCAATTATCATTTCAGTTCTGTCCACTTCTTGCAGAACCCGCTCACGGCCTAATAAAATAACCTCAGTTTTATCCTCATTTAGTGCCAGTTTGTTTTGGTTCATCCAGCTTTTAATTTCTGTTATACAGTTTCCAGCCTGCTGCAGAAGGCTGTCAACATCGCATGGCAAGGCAGAACTGTAGAGCTGGGTATCATCAGCATAGAAATGATATTGTAAATTAAATTTCTTTATTTCATGTACAAGTGGAATAGTATAGATAGTAAACAAAATAGGACCAAGCACTGAGCCTTGTGGTACGCCATACTGAAGCGCATAAGAAAAAGATCAGCAGACATAGTACCTTCTTTGGATATGCATGAAATCTACGCATTCAGTTAAAATATGCTTTATTGATAGTTGGCAATTGCATGCCACACCGATATCAATGCTTGTCGCGATACTGTGGTTTAAAACATCATGTGTTCACAAAGCTAATAAATATCACTAAGTATGAAAAACAAATTGTGAGTTAGAGCAAAGACACCAGGTACGATAAAATGGGACAGATGACGCCTTTTGCGTGCATAGATCTCGCACCCCCGCCCAGTGGTAAATGTGCGAAAGTCATAAACAATGGAATACAAAGTCACTATAGAGAAAGTACTGGATACTGCTAAGCTATCACTTTAGGCTCGTTACTGAAGTAGCTTATTTTGTGATTATCACTTCAGTCTGATCATTTTCTTTTTAGCTGCGTCCCACAACTATATGACTAATTTTTCATTATACCAAGTAGTGTTTTCGTGATACGGGTCAAGGGTCCCACACCAATCAGCGCTCAAACTGTGCGTGTGCTTTGTTAGGAGGCTGAAAGAAGACACAGTGACCATTGGCCTTAATATCTGACTCAATTTTCTTTGATTATGGTACTCTCCTACTCACCCGCGAACAGCCAAAAGGGTCATTCTTTGTGCGGCACACACCGTCAACAAGTCAAGAATATTTTTTTTTTTTGTTCTTGCGCCGTTATCTTTGCTTGTACGGATTGAAACTGTGACCAATCCTCTAAGATTTGTTTATCACAAGGCTTAAAAATCTTCTGTGTTGCTGTGAAATGTGGCTTCCTCGTCGGCCCGGTGCATGGACAGTTGAAGCGACACCTCTGGCATGGTTATCATTCCCCACCATGGAGCCAGGTCATTTCACCCCCCCCCCCCCCCGCCCACGAAGACGAACGTTGTCATTTTGACCTGGGCTCTGTACGGTCCCGAAGCGTTTTGCGCTAAGGGCGCGTACGTATACGTACCTATCCATAAGCCCGCCCCTATCCTCAACCCTAGATCTTGTCGAATCCCTAACCTTGTCCCCTACCCTTTCAACCAAAAAACAGGTGGAAAACAAAAAGAATGCCTGAAAGAATGATCAATTATCGCTGTTGTTAGGAGTATTTCGAGAGAGTGTCGGGAGGAGCTCTCTAGCTTTTGAGTCACAAAAGACTTTAAAATACGTACCCCTAGCGCAAAAAACTTGAGGGACATACGTAATTGTAACAACATTCTTTGACCTAAGCTGAGACTAACATGTATTTTCTTGTGGGAGAGGTTAAAATATGCTAAATAAATTTATTCATAGTAATTTGAGATCAATCCCTGAACAGGTTAACTGTGGCAATTTTGCGAACGAAATGGTAATTGTGACTAACTGACTAAACTTAACTCTAACCTTAACCCGAACATAATCCTAAGCTTTCCGACAAATTCAATAAGCAAAACGATACTCAGTCTGATCGTTGATCCGAGTAGTGACTTCATTTCCACTTTCTGTAGATCGAAGTTTGATTAGGTGACGCCAAACCGATCCGATTTGAACACAGTAGATAAAGCCTTGCAGGCCGGCAGCGTGAAGTTCATGTTATAGGCGGCTTGAAAACATTACCATGAAATCTATTCTTGGTTTGACCGGAAACAGTGCTGTTATATGTAAATGAGCCACGCCGAGACGAACATTAAACATTCCTGAAACGAAACTGTTTGTCATATGTAGGCGTGGCTTTTTATTTCATTCACGGCCACCTTAAGTAGCTGTGTGTGTGTGTACCTGAGTAATTTGAAAAGATACCCCTGTAGATTACATATTTTCTCTTAATGCAATGGAATTTTCAAATTTTCTAAGGGGGGTATCATACTAAGGAAGGTATCATACTAAGAGGAGTATCATACTAAGGGAGGTATCATACTAAGCTCGGAACTGCACAGTCTGCTGCCGGCAGACAAGACGTGCACACCATAATTTCCTATATTTTCTTACTAAATCCTAGAAAAACTTATCACACTAAGCCCGGTCAGACACAGTCAGCTTGTGCCACTTGTTCTTGGGTGTACATTTTGCTTCCAGCCAGGGGCGAAGCGTGGCCCTCTGCAGAGGATAATCAGAATTTAAGCTAGTAAGATCCTTATAATAGGACGTATCGCTGCATCATATTCACATAATTATAAATGCAGGGACTAAAACAATGAAACGGTTGCTAGGCACTGCAAAATCTAAAGAGCGGACTATTCTTGTCAACAGGACAGGAATGCAGCAATTTACAAGCCAAACTAATCTGAAAATACCATTCATTCACACTAACAGACTTACAGACTCATATTTTTCATCCATTTTTTAAAATATAATTTGAACGGCAAGTTTTCATTGTCATATTCATAGCCAGAAATTTTGTTATTCTACCATCTCACAAAATTTCTCGAAAAAGACCCATTAATATTAAAAGGCAGAAAGTGCTGAACTGGCATCTTTGTGACACAACAATGTGTAGCGATCTCGGAGAAGTGGCTATCCGCCGTTGCGGTATAGGTTCGAGCGACCTATCAAGTGAATTGATGTTCATAATACGTTATACTGATTTTGATCATAGTTATATCTAGATCTAAACTATACATTATTATGCTTTGATAGCTCTTGCTGTGCATAGAGTAAATTATTCTGAGATTACCTCAAACAAACAAACAAAAATCCACACAAACTCTTTCACTCTACTCTTTACCTTTCGATTGGGATGAAAACGACCGCATAGTGAAAAACCTGCATAGGTACGTAAAATCGGGTCAAACTTTGATTATGATCCTATTTTTTCCCTCCACTATTTTGCTGTCTGCGGCGCCACTTCGGCGAATACAGGCTATGCTCAAGCTAGCTTCTGGGTGTAGTCAAGACTTCTTCGTCTTTGTTAATCACTGATTTTGGACCAGTTCATATGGTGTAAGTCCCTACAAAGATGTTTTTCGATGAGGGGCATTAGACTATAACAACAAACCCAAAATAGCGAGGTAGAATAGAATGCTGAACTGACTAAATGGACTTGGGAGTTGGGCTCGATCTGAAAAGCGTAGTAATTCTAGAATTAATATTTGAAGGGTAATCACTGATTATTTGATTATGAGGAAGCCTCGCCCCTGCTTCCAGCAACTGGCTGTGACGTTCCGGGTTTCGTATGATACCTCCGTAACATGGCAGTGGCTCCAAACTCCCAGTTTTGTCGTTTGTGAGAAATAAAGTATGCTTGTTATGTAACTCATCAAACATCTTGCAATGTAGCCAGGGGAACAAGTGGCACTGCACGTGAATCGAACTGACTCAAGCCCGCTTCACTGAAGGGTAAGAAATTCTGCACAGCTGTTTAAAAATAACAAAAGAGTGAAACTCTGCCTTGACAGCTGTAGTCTAGCTTGTGTGCGTGTGTTTGTGTGTGTGTGTGTGTGTACTCGTGCGTGTGTTGTTGTTGCTATTGTTGCTGTTATTATTATTATTATTATTATTATCTGGATTCATCGATAAAATAGGCATGTCATGCAGTTTTCTCAAAGATTACATTTCAGCATTAAGTTTAACTGTCCGAATATCAGGGTGTTCAGAAACACCTTGATGCATGGAGCATGTAGCAGAATAATGTGCTGATTTAGACGCTCAGATACATTACAGGCAATGGACAGTTTGGGTTGATGTTAAATTTCTGCAATGTTTCGTGCGGTGGGCATACTTTGAAACACGGTGACATTGCACCGGGTACCTGATCACAGTATCTTTCAAGGCTTATTGGAAACTATAAAATTTGAGACAATAAAACCGTTAGCGATTCTTGAAACAATGGTCAGGGTGTATCTACTGTTTTGATGCGCTCCAGACAGGCGTTGGTAGATTCAGGAATGGGTCAAAACAAAATTAGTATTTGTAGATGTTCAGCATGAATAATAAGAAATTCCCTGTCTCTGTCGGGCGACTTTAAATAAAAACAAAAGTACGATGATTCATGTTCCGGTTACATCAGAGACGCAGGTCAGTATGGACATGGAAATGCAATCTTGCAGTACTCGATGACGTTTATCTCAGCACAGATTACTCAAGCTTGTCCCATCGATTGCTTGACATCTTAACCCATCTGCATCTACAGATACAACTTAAGTTAATCGTAGGTTTACGATTTAAATCAGACTTTGAATATATTTAAAATGAAGGAAAGAAAGAAAGAACGAAAACAAATTTAATGTAAGCTGTAATAACGTTTTAGTTTACTGATATCGCATCTTGAGTTAGACATTACAATTTCGTTTGTAACTTTTCTTGTGAAACATTCTTATTTTCCAGCTCCTGTATTTCTAATGTAAGGTTGACATACATTGTTTTAATCTCGTCGCATCTGAAAAGTAAGTTCATTTTTGAACCTACGATATTGAAATGGTTATTCCGTCGTTTATCATGCCAGATTCATCTGTGAACGCTTTGACGGTACTAAATGGCTTCTCTGTCTTATGCTTGCCAGTTGCAAATAATGGAATGAGCATTCCTTTAACTGCAATTGGTACATGGCAGTTGTCTCAGAACTCTGGCGTTTCCAAAACATTTGCGGTAAAACCTTCTCAATAGTTGGATATGAAAGAGCTCGGAACATCTTGTTTGTAAACTATGCGCCTCCAGAAAGAGAACTCGCAAAAAGATTCAACGGACAGACTGCCGATAGTTGCCGAGCCCCTCCCGGAAAACGGCAGAATCTTTTAGATGCTTTTTGCAGCATCCGCGAGTGTTACTGTGAGAACAATATGAATCATGGACATGGAAAGTTTGTCTTACCGTGACAAAGAGCAGGGTGGCACAAACAAGGAGTGGAGTAATTGCTGTCATTTCTTCCTTTCCACTGTCTCAAATCTCAGTCTCTTCACCTCATCACCGGCATGCTTTGACTCCACAGTCAAGGAATATATCACAGAAACCCGCACAACATATTCGTATATATCTCCGAAGTTCAAGAAAATATAACAGTCACGAAACAGATGACTGGTCTAAGAAAATGTAGTGGCCTTTTGCTGCAGAGCACGGCTCAATCTGCAAGTAAGGATGCGTCTCTTTGGCGCTAAAGAGCGTCTGTTGTAAAGACCAGGCCAAGAACCGAAGTCAGAAGAGTCACCTTTCAGTTGTAATTCCAAGTTGGTTCTTGAGGCACTGGCATTATATAGGAAAGTGCGTCACAGAATCACCTCATACTTTATTTCAATCGCTCTACACCAATGGCGTCCACTCCTTTTGAAATACTATCCGAGTGGGTGATGTCCTTTGTTGTCGGGAATACAAATGAGAAATGATGTTGTGTCTGATGACACTCAGCTCTTATACCGCCCGAATAATCATCAAGGATCAGTGAACAGCCATGCTACTCGCGTGGCGAGAGGATGATGGGAAGAAAATAGGAGCCGTATCGACCATTACACACACACAATTCCTCTAGTGCAAAGTCTGAGTTCTGGACGACATCGTCGACCCAGTGAACCCAGGTTTTGACCAATCAGCGTCGGGCATGTTACTGTTTCAATATGAAGTTCTTCAAGCAGTGCGACCTTCACCACGGTGACCTCAAGGAGCTGGAGTTTCTTACAAAAATCTCAAACGCTTCCTGACCTGTCGTGTCTGCATACTGAAGATCGGATACCAGCGGACTGACCGCCTTCCTCTAAACTCACAAACACCGGGGGATTAATAATTTTAAACCCGGCTAACCCCAGCGATTCAATGCTACAGGTATGTGAGCGGTGTTTGTCTATGGGCACACTGTTGGTCATGAACACTCACAACCTGTTTGTAAGTTGACATAATGGACGGCTGGTTTGCATCTCAAGCATTTTGCAGAAGCAGCAGGAGAGACAAAGGAGGAAAAGAAAAACATATGAATGATAAAAAAAGGCGTTTACGTTGGGTGAACAAAGACAAGGACTTTCTCGCCTTTGTCTGGGAGAAATAAGTAACTTATCTCTATGAAATACATGCATGGCGAGATAGCAGGAAGAATCAGACATGGAACAGCGTTAAAAATTGAATATTCATGGTCAAAAACTCGGAACGAATGTTTTGTCCCGGGGTTTAATGACTGATAAAGAAAATGGACCCAAGTGGTTGGAAATAATTGAATCAAATAAAGTTTAATTAATCATGATAACAATAATAATAAAACTGTTGTACAAGATCTACTAGTTTTTGAACAAATAAACAAACATACTTAATACGCGGAAAGCATTGTGTTCAAATGTCTGGATGCGACTCGAGAGGTTGAACAATGACTCTTCAAGCACAATTTCCTAATGTCAACACCCACGGCCTCTTGTGGTCTCCCCAAGTGCACGGCGTCTCTGTTTGTGTTATGGATGATCAAATATCAT
Source organism: Onchidella celtica (assembly GCA_963931925.1). NCBI lineage: Eukaryota > Metazoa > Mollusca > Gastropoda > Systellommatophora > Onchidiidae > Onchidella > Onchidella celtica. The sequence continues at coordinate 93,790,933 of OZ007567.1, read as the reverse complement.
GATCGCTTTCCTGCACCTGTCAGCAGTGCATTCACGCCAGATTTGTAACCTGTTCTGTTGACCTTTTCTCAAATTGGTTTGTTAAAAACGGCGCTGAACACCCACTGATTCCTGTTTCATGAGAGTCCTTACCAGAATATTGGTTACATTTCAGTGAAGTTTTGTTTCAAAAAAGGAGAACGGAGTAACAATAAATTTAACCACAAGAGTGCAGGCAAATAATTCCGGCCAGCGTTTGGACCCAGAAAACAGGACTCATGACGAAAATTATGCCAAATTTCCGGACCAATGTAACAACGAATACAATTTTCATCTCAGTGTGTTTGTGGACTCATTTCCATAATTAAGTTTAAGTAAACGATAGAATTATAACGCACTGTATTGTTTTCATTGTTTTGCCTTTTTTATTTATAATTATATGAAATCAATTTCTAGATTTTCGTATTATTATAATACACTGTACATTTGAATCAAACTTTTGGGAACAAAAGCAAGAGTAGAGTCAGGCAACGATCACATGAAAAGAATCGAGTGTCCATTTGATTGGCCTGATTTTAGGACCCATTTGCCTGATTTAACAACGGAGAGAAAGTCAGACTGGCGAACGTATTAAAAATACCCCCCCCCCCCCCCAAAAGAAAATATTTCAATATGTGTAATTAGGAAATATGATACTGCTTGAAGAAAAGTGGCCATAGAGTCTCAGCCAGAACGGAAATTGTTCGCAACATTATTATTTCGTTATCTGTGTCCACTTTGTTGTGACTCGAACTATATTCTGCACTATTCGTCTTTGAACCGTCAGGAATAGATCAGATTTTACTGGAGCAAGTGCAGGTTCACGATTCAGTGCAGAATCTTCTCTACATCTCAGCCTCCACTCCTAAATTTTCTCTCATCCTCCCTTTTCCCAATACCTTAATTCATTTTCTTCCTCCTTCATTCATGTTTTGATTCTTCAGTCACGTTCCCTCTTTGTTCAGACAATTCGGAGTATAGTTTGGGGTATACTAGATAAATACCAACACGGAGACACACCAAGACATGGGAGATAATGTTGACGAGCTCTTATAGGCAGTGATGAGTTGTCTGTCGTAAATGCGGGTTTATTTATTTATTTATTTATTTATTTATTTTAGTGATAGATGAATTATTGATTACCTACGATATTCAATTCTCGTAGTTATTTATTTATAGGCAGTGATGAGTTGTCTGTCGTAAATGCGGGTTTATTTATTTATTTATTTATTTATTTATTTTAGTGATAGATGAATTATTGATTACCTACGATATTCAATTCTCGTAGTTATTTTCAGGCAAATATGGCAGATTTGCGAGAAGTTAAACATGTTTTGTTAAGATAGAGATTGTGTGGCTTCTACGTCATATTGATGTTGTCGTCACTTATGGAGCTGAATTCTTGGCAAAGAGTTAAACAAACAACAACCAAAAAAAAAAGATGGAGGCTGAGGGGTGAGGGATAGAAATCCAGGTACTCTGACCATAAAAATGAAAAAAAACTGGGGATTATTACTTGTAAATCTGCCTCACCGATGATGCCTTGAATTACCATTCTTAAGAATACGACAGGTTTAAAATCTTGTTGCTGGCAGATCTGAATTTTCTAATATTCTGCACAACAACAACGATTGAAGCATTATTTAGTTGTATCTGTGCTTTTCGCCAGTTGCGTTACAGACCGTATCTCTCCAACAAATCTGTGGCTGTTCTCATGAAGACCACGCTGAATAGCATCTAACAATCTTCACATTGTCGTCACCTCAACAAAAGTCATAATTCCTCGTCACCAAGGTCGAGCCATTCCTGACACCTTCCAGCACAGCTTTTTTACTTTCGATTGGCATCCTAGTGAAGTCTCCAATCTTACCTGTTCTGCGTTCCCATTTGTTTGATTTACCTGGGCCGAAACATCTTCGAGTTTTAACACCGTTTAGATTGCCCAAAGCCGAGATCCTTACTGTGGTGGTCTGAGGCGACACCTCTGGGTCCAGGTCAAGGGTAATTTCGAATACGCCACATAAGAGGACGTCGAATACATCAGTGGGCATTTGGAAAGAAACGTGGTGATACTTAAAATGAAAGACATTAAGTAACTTTTTATTTATTATTTATTTTAAAGAATTTCCAGTGTCATTTTTTTTCTCTCACTTTTTCGTAAATCCTCGTAAATTGTTTACACGAAATAAATATTCGATTACTTAAAGAAATCGAAAGACTTTAATGTTGTAACACTACAAGGAATGGCAAGGTCAGTCCGATAAAATGGTGGGCATTTAAGTCTTTTAACACTTTCCGCCCAATGTTGAGGACGCCTTAGTTGTAGAAAGTTTTTTTTATTGCTTGCGCAAACACCATTCTTATGTGAGACTCTGTGTCACTGTCTCGTTGTCATTCGCGTCATTGTTGGTCAAGGTAGTCTTGACACGTCAGACTTAGTGACCTTCTTGTTCACATCATTTCACACATCTGGGAAAGGGGCGCGAGAAGGAGGGGTATGACAGATAAACGTCAGTCACAGGTTACGACCTGTGTGCAAAATAATTATGTGGAATCTTGTCCCAATTGTGAGAAAAATATTTTCGTGGGTTCATTTTCAAGACAGACCCGTGAAATTCGTCACGATAATGCATGAATTTTATTCACACGAAGAAGAGATAATTAACAGTAAGGGTAGCCACACAAAGGCCACCGAATTCGGTCACCGAGCCACTAGGCGCTTTAGGTGAGAAGAATTGCACTACATAAACGGACCGAATCTAGGTGGACTCTATGTGCAGTTGTTGAAATTATATAGTGCAATTCTTCTCACCTAAAGCGCCTAGTGGCTCGGTGACCGAATTCGGTGGCCTTTGTGTGGCTACCCTAGAGCATTACACCCCCAGACTCGGTCTGACGCCAAACAAATTTCTTGCAAGGCTGTAACAGTTGTTAGGGCTATTTAGACTAATTACAATGCCAGTAGAGAAAATACTGAGTTGTGTTCACTGTACAGCAATAAGCTTTCTATGTAAAACTCTATGTCCCCCTAACAACAGCTTTTGCCTAAAGATGAAGGTTTTGCCCTTGTCTATTGATCTGTAATATGTATTGTCTGTGAATGATGAAGCGTTTACTGTGCCTCAGATATTTCCGTGTTGGTCATAAAATTCTCAGGACTAGATTTTATGGGCCTACTTAGCAAATCATTTTAACACCACTTTAATAAACAAAGCCTGATAATAAATAAATAAATAAATAAATAATATATAGATCAATAAACATAAGTAAATGGGTTTATAAGTAAATATAAATAAATAAAATAGGCCCATTTTCTAAATTTGCCGTATTTTGAAAGAACTTGTTTTGCCAGTCAGGTGCGTACATGACTGTAGTTGAAAACTTAAATTGAGGTGACTTCGATGTGGAACTCGTTAGAAATTGGTTGGCAGGCGCCTTTGTGAGTTCACTTTGAATGTAATCAATCGATTTATTGTGAAATTATTTTTTTCTGTTTAGACAATGACTTTAGTCTTAGGTGTGACACACATGCCGCCAGACTCGCCAGAAAGGGTACTTCAGATGGTTACTCACCTTTCATCGAACACAATCTAATCAACAACCCCGTGTTCCTTTCCGTGTGGCTTTCATGGCTGTGCGTTGCTGTTGTTGTTGATGTTGTTATTGCTGAAGTGTAATTTTGTAGCATTTTGTTGTCATTTGTGTGACATAATGAAATTTAGCATGTCATGTGACTGATCACACTGATAAAAGTAACTTCAGAAAAATTGTTGGCCTCATTTTATATTAGGCTCATTCATAATGACTTTGAAAATAATTTTGGGAAAAACATTACAATAAAATATATCAAATTTTAATGACAGACATAAAAATTGTAACAATAACAATGACTTTAGTTATATATCATAGAGAAAAAGTTAAACGACTGTGGTGTCTTCTATTTGTAAAGGTAACTGACAAGTAATGCCTAGTAATGAATGCCTCACACCATACACTATAAGAGGCAGTATCAGATATAACTCATCGGCACCCATGGTCAATAGAATATCGCTATAGCAATACAAAGGTCTGGGTTATCAGCAAATTTGATATTCCTGTGCTGCACCTTAAAACCATACAACAAACTGTCATAGACCAGGTCCTATTTAAACGGTACGCATGAATCAAAGAGTGGAAATAATTAACCCACCAGAACTGCCCACCCACCAGAAACACCCACCCACCAGAAACACCCACCCACCGGAAAAGCCCACCCACCAGAACTGCCCACCCACCGGAACTGCCCACCCACCAGAACTGCCCACCCACCAGAACCGCCCACCCACCGGAAAAGCTCACCCACAAGAAACGCCCACCCACCGGAACTGCCCACCCAACAGAAACGCCCACCCACCGAAAAAGCCCACCCACCAGAAACGCCCACCCACCGGAACTGCCCACCCACCAGAAACGCCCACCCACCGAAAAAGCCCACCCACCAGAAACGCCCACCCACCGGAACTGCCCACCCACCAGAAACGCCCACCCACCGGAAAAGCCCACCCACCAGAAACGCCCACCCACCGGAACTGCCCACCCACCAGAAACGCCCACCCACCGGAAAAGCCCACCCACCAGAACCGCCCACCCACCACGCGCAGCCAGTATGTAAGATGGGCGACGATTTCATAGCAATTTTGTGACAAAGATCGTTTCAATAGCTAATTCTGATAAAACATATTATTATGTTATAGACATTTAACTGACATGGGGGAAATAATGGTTGAAAGAAGTGAAACAAAAATGGAAACAAGAAACGTATTATGTAAAATAGATGATGTAAAGTCGTATAGAAATGAACATTGAAATATATAATCTTATGAAAGGCCAGACAAAAAATGAAGTTACAGGTGACAATATTAGCAACAATAGCAACAACATTAGTTATACATTGATCAAACCCCATGGCCATACTGGGTAGCATTGGTCAATATGAAATAAAGGATTAAAGAAAACAACAACAGACTTATGTATTGTCTGTCTATCTGAACATTTGGGAATATCCTCATCTCTTCTCATCCAATAACGTTGTTTTCTCTTCCTTAACTTTCATTCTTTTCACACATTTTCCTTTGTCTACGAGTACATCTTCGACCCTCTACGACATTGGGAACGTCTATATCCTCCCTTGATTCTCAAATCCTCTCACTCACCCCAATCTTAATTTCTCCTCGTTTATTTTCACGTCCGTGTTTAATCAGATTATCCTTATTATCATTTTCATTATTTCTTTTTCTCCTTTTTTCTCTCATCTCCTTCAGCTTCACCTTCTTCTATCTTTCCGCATCCCTTCACTTTCCTACTCACCGCAATGGAGTTCTTGGTCATGAATACCACATGCCACGTTTAAATAACATCCCGCAACCTCAGGACTGGGTAATGTTACATTTATGATATTGCTCCCAAGACATGGTGATTTCCCTACATGAAAGATAAACCACAACATCGCACCTGCTGGGTTTTCTGTAAACAGAGAGGAGAAAAACAAGAAATCCTCGTTTGGGGTCTCCACTGAAACTCAAGGATTGGCAATGAGAAAACCAGTACTCAACACCACCAAGCACTGTCGAATGTGTGACAACATATCCTTTCAAATAACAAGTCGTATCTTGATTAAATCACAACCTTAGTTCTGTGTTGTCCTAGCTCCAGTTTGTGAAAAAAAACAACAACAACAACAACTGGATATATCTTTTGATATATTATAGAAAAGGTTTAACAAATGCCCGCTGTTCTGTGACACTTGTTTAAAATGCATTGTGGCACGTATCAAACTGTCGAAAGCGACAAATGTTTAATGTCACATTTCTCACTTGTGTGAAAATCGGAGTTGGAACAAAGAAGAACTAAAGTCCCGGAATGGCAAAAGCGCAGAATGAAAATCAGAAAACACAATTTTGTTTAAAAATTAAAAATAAAATAAAATCAGGTAAATAAAAGAAAACAACAACAATAATATCAAAGTAAATATAATGACGAACACCGAGACTTCGGTGTGGCCGGGATTGTAGAAGATGTCAGGTAGTTGAAAGCTGAAACCTTTAATGAAAGAACTTCCTCTGAAGATCGTCACCTGTCTCTTTCCACCTGGGGAGTTTCTGACCAAAAACAACTGACAACTGACAGTAAGCTGAGGGGGGAAAAAAGGAAGAGCATATCAGTACAACATGTTGTGCACACCATTCGATGACGTAGAACACATAATGTGAATGAATCTCCTTCATTCATAGAAGAGCGCTTACATTTTAGACCAATCAGACCCCAGCCCATGTCATCGAATTGTGTGCACAACATGTTGTACGGATATGCATTTCGAAAAAGAATATTTATTCGTCTGTTGTCTCCTGGAGGGATCACGTACTGCGTCAAAAGTCATGTAAGAAAACTCGATGCTCTTGATGTTATCACCCATTATGAAACCTTTGTGAGATCACAGTACCGCGTGGTCCATGGCTGTTCTTCGGTGTGGTCGTTGTAGGACCTGGAGAGTCATTTACACAGACACATATCTAGTTGCAAAGTGCGTGCATGAGGGAACACGGGAACAAATCACTGTGTGCCAACAGGAAACGCTACCTCTGCAATCTGAAGCAAAACAGCCCTGAAGGAAAGGGTTTCACTCCATACGAAATTATATGCCTTTAGTGTTTCCCTTAGGGTGCAATGTTAATTAATATCACTTTGAAAACTCTGGATTTGCAAGGAATCGCGTCACTTTGGGGTTGTTGTGTATGAATCTGAAAACCACTTGCAAGAAGCAGTCAACTGGGTAGTCATACATTCACAATCTGCGTAACTGTGTTTTCACATTGAAGTCTGTGTCACTATCAGCAGTGGTGGTTTTTAAGTCCTGCCATGGAGTTCTGCAATTTAGGCAGTTCAAAAAACGAACAATTTAATGTCATTCAAGCTGTAGTGATTTTTTATTATTTTTTAAAATATGTGTCGTAAGAAGGGGGCAGGGGGTTTCAAGGGGCGAGGTCTAATGTACAACATATGTTTGGATCACAACAGTGCTGTTGTCATGGGAACATCACTCCGCCCTGATGTACCGTTTTCCTCTATAGCGCTGACCATCTGGGGTGTGACCGTGTAGATTTCCTGCCGCTTCTGGACTGATCTGTAAAATACAGAATAAGAACTACATTTAATGGTACAAATCAGATCAGGAGATCAGTAAGTATAAGGCAAACTGTGGAGGGCATACCTTTTCATATTATTATTATTATTCGTTCATTCAGCTCTACTTCAAATCGTTCTTGCCTGCTCATCACTTTCTTCACGCTGAACTTTTTGCGTCCGGCCCTGCACAAACGTTGCCGCGAACCTCACTATAGGGATTGTATGAGAATTCCTACGCAGAGACTGGGACTCGCAAATTACAGGAGAACAGTAGTGTTTAACTAGAAGGGAGTGAACTGTTGTAAGGTCAGGCGGAGTTGTTAACCTTGAAAACTGCGCCGTCCCAGCTGCTGACGAAGTTCAAAGTGAATTTCCAGTCAACATGCTTCCAAAATGCGACAACGATGATGATCAGGTGTTTGAAATGTCATTATTTACTTTCAGTGTACAGTTCGAGAAGTTGTTTGCCTGGGGCGTGTCGGAAACATTCTTACGATAATGAATAGTACTAATAATCTACAGTTTGGGCGGTTTTATTATTATCATTATTATTTATTTTTTTTTGCATTCTTGGAAAGGAAAAAAATAGTTAAAAACTGACATTGAGAGTGTATTTGAAATTCTGAAGAAAAGAAAATCATATTTTATTATTAATTTCTACAAACACTCTGGGCCTGGATAAATTAATAAGACACTGTAATTCATTCACCTTGGATACTTTGGATATTAATATTATGTAATATCTGTTTGTAATTTTGCTTGGCTTCTCACTATACTGGAACTGGGCCTATAAATGTGTTTAGCGAAAAGGCTCCGAAACTACTCACCGTTTTATGGAAGAATTGAAAACTAAAAAGAGTTCAATACGGATGTACTTTAGTGCATGGAGCACTGTCCGCTGAGTATTAAATACCGATCGTTTTCCGGTCCAAGTGGGAGGCTTGGAAGAGAGTGAGTGGAGGAGAAAGAGTGAGACAGACAGACAGACAGAGGGCGAATCAGGTTTATAATGGGTAAGGCCGGATTTTTTATATTTCTCCTTTCGTAAAATGGGTACTTTGCTTGTTACATCAATGATTCTGGATATTAAGATTTACTGCGACGGACAAATATAGGAATAACAACACTACCTCTAAAGCACAGTTAACGCAGTTATGTACACACTTTGCCACAAAAGGGCGTATTTTAAAAAGAGACACAGTTCATAATGTTATTCCTGCCAATGATACAAAACGATTCTTTTTCCGGAACGATGGGGTCGATCATACTGGGTCTAGGCCATCACATGTTATATAAACTACCAACATCCCTGTTTTCATGTATTTAAGATCAGGATTTCATCAACTCATTCTCACATTCAAACATATGGCTATTTGTTGGCAGTGGATACAGAAAACGACCTCGGTAACCGTTTGAAGTTCAAGGGCAGCCCAGATTCGCCATTTGATAAATGCTATACATTATTATTATTATTTGGACTCTGCGTATGGAGCAATGCACGCCCTCCCCGTGTTAGCATGAATGAATTAGCGAACAGCTTTGTCTCAAGTTCTTGCACTGATTACACACAGGCGTGTCAAATGTCGGCACCAGGGGATAAACACGGCCAAGGACTGTCTAATCGCTGTATGGGTATTGACATTAGTGGCGGAATTCAGACTGCATTCATATCACAGGCAGGCAGGGATACCTTCATGACGTAAAATGCGTGTGCTGAATATGTGCTCTTGCAAAACTTTATTTCGGTATTTAGTTACACCCCTAAATTTCACAGGGCAAAAGAATCAAAATCGAGAGTTCAGTGGGCTTAACAGGGCGGGGCTTCGGAATTTTTTGCTTCACTGATTTTTTTAATGATGATTTCGTTTGAAATTCTCGCTCCATTCTACTAGTTTCATGTCTTAGAGCACATCAAGACAGTCAGTGATTGACGGCTGAACAAGCAATCCACTGAAAAAGGGGGGGGGGGCAGGAGGAAGAAGGGTGTGTGTTTAAGGCTGAGGATGGTTAAAGCAGTAAGTGGGCGTGGACTTGTTTGGGCTGTTTTCCAGGTCATTAAAACAGCCTGTAAAGACAGAAAAAGAAATGAAAGATCAAGAACGTTCTGGTTTAGGCTCACAGCAGACACTTTGCTATAATCCTTTGTAATATCCATTTAACAAAACGTACAGGAAACTTCAAAGAGATAGCTTGATAATTAACAATTTGATTTTAAAAAAAGTTCTGAATTTTTTAAAATACTCTGCAAAACCCCGGGTTCAGGGACCTAACCTGAGAAACAGCCTCGTTGCTCAGTGACTTCAGCATGATGGTTTTATGTAAACATTTGCCCTACCCTCTGTTTCGTTTGTCCCACTATTCGTGTTAAAGGCTTTTCCGGTTTTTTTTTTTTTTTTAACATGGCGACCCTCCCTTCCCAGTGCAACTCCTTAATAAATAGGAGAATTGAAAACTTTCACGGAGTACACAGTTTATTTAACCCCGTAAAACAAGGTTATCTCTAACAGCAATTAACCCCCAGTGCGGACAGTTGAAGTCTGTAGCAAGGGATGGTTTCTAGTAACAGAGGAATTTAAATGCTGGAGGTCATCTTTGTTCAGGGATTTAGCGTGTTACCGTGGGCAGACGGGAATTTCAGACATAAGCCATGGTCACCAAGCATACATGTGGTTGGTAAGGGCTTTATATAGACTAAACAGAAGTTTTGTGTCACTGTTCTGAAAAGTGATCGCCAATGTATACTGTGTTAACAAAGATACAGTGAAAACAAATATTGAGATGTTAGGATTGGAAAAACAGGAAAAAAAACAAACGGCTCAACTCTCGATCAGTTATTTACCTAATGACAAATAAATTTACTGGTTCATAACGATGATGAAAGTTTCCTATCTTTTCTCCCCCACACCCCAGCCACATTTGTACACTGAGTGCTAAAGGTGAAAATGATCAACAGAGACACGACAGGCTGTTAATGCGTACTCCCAGCTACCTGACATAGACATCTCTGTCTATAACATCCGCTGAACTCCAGAACAGTTTCTCAAGGTGGGGCATGGGGCCGCAGATTGGGGCGTATATATATCATCATATAATAATGGAGCTTGGGCCCAACTTTGTTCCCGCAAAGGCTTTTTTACTACGCAACGTAGAGAAATGAAACTTGGCACATGTATGTAAAATTTATTAAGCCTGTACGTGTCGAGCTCATTTTTTCCCGAAACTCTTTACTTTTCCCAGAAATTCAGTTATAATTATCAGTTATCAATTCATGATTGCGAATACGACGTGATAATTTACTTCCGTCAATTTCGTCATTTCCGCCTCTTACCGCAAATGTAAACTAGAGTTCACGATCCAGCCACGCCAAGAAAACTTTGATAGCGATACCGAGTATAGTGTTATACAGATGAGGTGAGTGCCATTCATTCATACCAAGAAAACTGTGCGTAAATATTTAGATCATTTTTTTACGAACACATGAACCCATGAAAAATGCTCGGTGCGCACTACTGTGCACTGTGTACTACTGTAATACTATCCTATCTATCTATTGATCGCCGATTTTATGTGGATGACCCAAAGTGTCTCGACATCAATGTCTTTGTGCTGATTCCTTTCGGTCTGGAGTGGTGAGCTTTGTTTTTTACCATTCGAAGAATGGGGCAGTTACTAGTATATATAATATACTGTATACTAACTTTGTCCGATGACTGTGGGGCGCAGGTTTTTTTTTGGTTTTTTTTTTTTAATTGAAGTGGGACATGAGCAAAAAAGGTTGGGAAACAATGCTCTAAAATCTGCGGGCGAGCGCACACAGTCATCAGCTACTAGCATTCACAGTGAGTGTGAAAGATGGCTGTATTGAGGCACGGCACTGACAGCACCGGAATAAAGCCAGTGAGATTTTAAATGGAAAATGGGGACAGTGGACGGAAGGTAAGAAAGGATGGGGATTGGAGGGTGGGGTGGATTCTATAGTAAGAACTAGGGTTCAGGGGTAAAAAATGGTTCAAAATCTTTCTACTTTTGGTTTGTTACATCCTGTCAATACACGAAAATTATAGGTAATTCAGTTTGTGACTCCAGAATTGTTGTATTATATAGCTGATGAATAGTCTTTTTTGTGTGTGTGTGTTTTTTTAAAAGAAATCATGGGACTTCAGAACCTTTGATGTCTCGTGATAAAATTTGATGGATTTCTTATTGACAGCATTAATTTCACTTACGTTTGTCTAGTCCTGTAGATAATATAGCCCATTAGAACGACCAGCACCACCCCTCCCAGCAGGCAGCCTACAATGATGACCCAGTATTGCACGGAATCGCCAGATGTGTCCGGCAGAGCTGTAGTCAACAGTGACATGTTCTTGCCCGGAGTGAAAGTGGTGTGGTCTGGCTCAACCAATGGAGACTTGGTCGGTACCATCTTGCTGGGATTTTGTGTGGAGCCTAACGTTTGTGTGGGGTGGATGGTGGTTCCATATACTGTTGGTGTGATTGTTGAGGTTGGTTGCCTGAGATAGGTGGTTTTCGTCCCTCTGATCTCTGTGGACATGTCAGTAAGAGATGCTGCAGCTGTAGACATGACTGTCCTGGTCGGCAAGGCGATGATTTCTGTATTCACTGGTTAAACGATGTTGAGATTATATGCGACGTCAGATGTCTGCTAATATCTGCTGTTGTGAACCTGTCTAATGCGGTTCCAAAGGAAGTCAGAATGGTAGAAGGGAAAACCGTTGTTTTGGAACTGGGATCAGTGTAAGTCGTGGCTTCTGTAAATGCTGGTGAAGGCAACAGAGAACTGTGCGTAGACAGTGGGGTTGTTGCTGAAGATGTAACATGCCCAGTTGGGGCAATTGTTGGTTCGGCACCAGTGTCAGTATCTGAACAGCCTGAGCCAGTTGACATAGAAACTGGCGTGGCATTGGTGGGGCCAAAAGACCAGCTGTTGGATGATGGAGCAAGTGTAGTTGGTGTGAGTACACCCAGAGTAGCGCTTTGCTCTTGTCCTGGTGTTATCAAAGAGACGCCAGTACTGTCTACTGTTGCTGTGGCCGAGGGGTGAATAGATGCAGAGGTCGATACAGGGGAAATGCTACTGTGGGCGGTAGTTAAATATCCAGGTCGGTCAGAGGGTAGGTCGCCAGTGGTAGAGTTTGGCGCTGAAGTTGTGTTGAGGATGGATGTGGTAGAACCATGGCCGTTGGTGTTTGTAGGTTCTATTGATATTGTTGCTGTTGTACTGTCCGTTGAGACCAACTGTGTTCCATTTGATGTTGTAGGCGCAGGGCTTGAGGGAGTGAGATTTACAGGTCGTAACGCACATCTGGCCATAGGGTTGCCTGGGCATGGAGGTGAATAGGTCAGTGTTCAGTTAAATGAGAAAGTACATCTTGCGAAGACAGCTAATTGGTTTATTTCGTTGACCATTTTTACTGTATGCCTATTCACTGATTCACTGTGCAAACCAACTAATCTTGCAAACAATCAAGAAAACACACAACAACCAATATAATAGATCAATACCAACCAAGAAATCAAGATACTACTCTGGTTCACTGACTTACATGTACCAACCAGTGTTAGTTTTCTGAAAGAATTTAATGAATTATTTGTATTCAACAAACAAAATGTTTTGACTTCAGTCTCGCCACCCTTTCTCCTCCACTACCCGGTACTGCAAACAATGTATCAGTTTTCCCGTGGACAAGGGCGGACGATTTTCAAAATAATATTCTTAGCACTGAGTGGCTGTCTAATTGAATGTTATCTGTTAGATCGGATGCATTTTGCATCTATATCAAAATATGAAAGGGATGAAACTTTTAAAGGAATCATCAATTATCCCTACCAGACCATATCTTATTGATCGGAACCCAAGATTGTGAATATTTTATGGTCAACTTTAAAAAACAACGACCACAAAAAGAAAAAAAAGTCTAACCAAAATAATGAAAAGCCTGAGTTGTGACAAGACCAAATTGTTGAAACTGTTGCTGCCATTGAGGGCATTCTGGTAACCATGGCAGCATCAGGCAATCGGTGGCGCAGTCATCACCAATGAAACTTGATTCACACTCGAAGCGCAAGGCCAACTGTAACCTGGACAAAAACAGACAAACAGAAGCAACTCGTGGTGGAATTAATGCTAACATTGCAGCTTGGGGGCCAGGAACTCAAGACAGATTAAGGTAACCTGGAATTACGATAAAAATTGGAGTAATAATATAGTCAGGCTGGAAGCTGAAGAAAAAAAAAATGTCTACATTAAGATAACTTAAGACAAAAATAACCATACAATGTGGCCTTATATTTTCGATTTTTATGTATTTATTTATTTATTTATCAACTTTCGAGCCCTCTGAAAGTTGATGGCCCTATACAAGAGAGTGAACGAGAAAGCTAAAAAGTGGAGGTGGGGGCAGGTAGTGAGGTTGACTTAGGCTGTTCTGATTCCTCATGTGTAGTTCCCATGATACACAGACAATATTAAATGTTCGCCCTCCATTTCCATCACTAATTTCATGATATATTCCCTTTGACACACATTACAAACACAAAATTGATCCACATATTTACTTAAACCGGGATTTTCATATTCACGAATTAAAAGGAAATAAGATACAACGGAAGCCAGTCAGACCTGGAATGTTTGGGAACCCCGAACAATTTTCGCAAGCGTTAGGTACACCAAATATCTCCTGCCAACTTCCTTTACATTCCTCCTACGCCGATAAAATTTACAATTCTATAAACAAACTTCCTGTCGTTGTTGTTGCAGAAATATTAAGATTAATGTGAGACAAACTAATGTAATCTGCATTCACATCAATCTCTTCAAGGAAAACAATATGTCAGCCGAAATAAGAAAGAACAGTTCTGTGTTATCTGCATTCATGTTAGGTAATTCTTTACAAAGGGAACATCGCTGTCCGCCGTGCGTGGTTTTCCAGCACTGATAAATGCATCAAGTAATAATTGATTGTTCTGCACGCATTTCTCGGGCAAGAGTAGATGATGGTGGTAATGAAATGGATGTGATCTCTAGGAGAGGGAAGATGAAATAAGGCGTAGACATTCGGTACGTTTGTGTTTATACCCTATTCGTGTTCCCCCGTTCCAACAACCTTGCATCTCACCATATCCCTTTCCTCTTATTTCCGCAGATAAGATTCGTGCATAGGGTCTTAAAATGTTCAAGACCACCATTAAGCAGAGGCAATCATTGTTATAGGGTGGTTATTGTAGATGAGAATTTTTACATGGATTTAGTATGATCATAATGTTAACGACAATAGTAATGTGTACTGTAGTATTTACTGTAGTAGTAGTAGTAGTAGTAATAGTAATAGTAGTAGTAGTAGCTTTGGTAGTAGTAGTAGTTGTTGTTGTTGTGATGGTGATGGTGGCGATAGTGGTAGTAGCGACAGTAGTAGAATAGTAGTGGTGATCGTCGTAGCAGCAGTGGTGGTTGTGGCGCTGGTAGTAGTAATAGTAGTAATGGTTGTAGTAGTAGTAGTAGTAGTAGTAGTAGTAGTAGTAGTAGTAGTAGTAGTAGTAGTAGTAGTAGAGATAATGGTGGTGGTATAATTTTATTATGCAGAATAGGCCGTCACTGAGGACACATCTGATTATTATAACCAGCAATTAAAATAATGGCATTGGTGGTGGAGGTGATGATGATAGTGGTGGTAGTGGTAGTGGTGGTGATAAGTGGGTGAATTAAAAGTTGTGAATTGAGTGTGTGGAAGTTGGGAAAGCAGTTAATTGAGTCGGCAAATTACGGGGTTGGTTCATATTGTCAATGATGGAGGTCAGATGTAGCCTCTGTTTCCCCCGATACCTTACCACTAGCTACATGTTTACACTGCAGTTCATTTACTGTCTCCAAACGTCTGAGTGTTGTCCTCAATTGTGTCACTTAAGTCGGATGTTTGACAGAAGGGTGCTACCCCCGGATGCTGTATTGCCTACACTGCCATTATCCGGACATTTCCCATGCCCTGCCTTTTGACGTCACGCCAGAGCATGACCGACTACGCATTATTGACACTAATGTACCCAGGCACTTAACCCTTTAAAGGCTGAGATTTATTTACTTTGTAGCGTTTTACTGTAATGACAGGGATAGGACATGTTAAAAGTAGGAATGAATCACGTGGATTGACGTAAACATGGTTATCTCTAACAGCAATTAACCCCCAGTGCGGACAGTTGAAGTCTGTAGCAAGGGATGGTTTCTAGTAACAGAGGAATTTAAATGCTGGAGGTCATCTTTGTTCAGGGAAACGGCAACGGACACGTCAAAAATCCGTCATGTGGTACAAAGAAAGAGTGTTTGCATGTGTACGGAAACATGAAAACCTGGCTTAAGATGTAATACTGCAAATGAATGCATACAATCTTAAAACACTACAAAGTTTTACAGTTGGAATAAGAAAGCCGTAAACTGAAAATCTAAAGTGCTCTGACTCTAATGGTGTCTTATTTATTCATGTATTTCCTGAAGATAACAAAGATATGGCAAAGCCAGAAGGAGATGCAGCGTAATAATTGAAGCAGAAGAAAAAGAAGACAAATGTACGTGCGATACAGTGATACACTGGCTTACCCAGGGAAGCAAGCGAACATACGGACAGATAGACAGACAGGCAAAAAAAAAAAAAAAGATAGACAGGCAGACAGACAGACAGAGAGACAGATAGCTAGCTAGCTAGATAGATAGAGACAGACAGACAGACAGACAGACAGACAGACAGACAGACAGACAGACAGATAGACAGATAGACAGATAGATAGATAGATAGATAGATAGATAGATAGATAGATAGATAGATAGATAGATAGATAGATAGATAGATAGATAGATAGATAGATAGATAGATAGATAGATAGAAAATGGTTCAGTGTCCAAATTTCTTAGAAAAAATTAGCTAAGCAATAGTGACATACCCATTTTGTCCTGAAATTGTGACTTGAAAGACAGTCAGACAAGACCAGTTACACTGAATATCTTCATTCAGCCCATGACAGCATTGTGCCTTCATGTCATTGTTATTGAGTGCTTTTTAAAAGTTAGCAAAAGCATTCTGAAAATATTTTACACCATGGCTATTCAGAGCGTTTTGATGTATGGAGTTGTCTGTTGGGGAGGAAACATCTTACAAAAAGATAAAAATAAGATCAATAATTTAATTAAAAAAGCATCCAAAATTTGTATCTGTGATCTGCCATATTTTGATGAGCTGTACACTGGTGCTTGTATTAAAAAAGCTAATATTATTATAAATGACCCCCAACATCCCCTGAACAAGGAATATATAAGATCTGTAAGAAGTTTAAGGCTGTTGTCAAAGAAAACTAAAACTGAGCGCTACTTTAAATCGTTTATTCCATCATCAACTAGGATGTTACAATAATGTCGTCATCTTGATCGTAATCTGTGCACAGTTGAATTATGTCCTGCGTGTCAGGTCAATGTGTTTTAGTTAGGGAAGCATATTGTGTGCACTGTTAATTTTGTTAATTTAGTTAATTTATCAGTGTGTGTGTGTATATGTGTGTGTGCGCGCTATGTATCATACTTTCTGCTTCTGTAACTGTATTGTTATGTATTCAATGATCAAAACAAATTTCCTTGTACAAGGACGAATAAAATTTATCTTATCTTATCTTATCTTATCTATAGGACAGGTGACCCACAAGCAATTTACTTCCGTCAGCAGTGCAGTACACCTGTCCAAAAAATGCAACCATTGAAATTCAAACTTTTCAAGAAAGGCAGTGGGAATGGCAGAAAAAGGGTGGGAGAAGTAGTGAGAGGGAATATGGGAGAGGGGGCGGGAGAGAAAGAGAGAGAGAGAGAGAGAGAGAGAGAGAGAGAGAGGAGGAGGAGGAGAATGTGAATGAATGAAGATCAAATTTTAGAAGAAAAAAAAAAAAGGACAGTGGAAGAGAATTAATTAAAGCCTGCAAAAAAGTTTCTAAATCTCTGCATTATTTCACACACGAGTTTGCTGAGACTCGATAAATAGAGAGGAAACGTTATAAGCTGTAATGTTTCAATCTAAGGGATTTTTGAAAAATAAAGTTTGATGAAACTCAAAGAAATTTCTTCAGAATACAAGAATGCGGACACATAATTATATCCGGCCATGCTTCGTGACGTGTACACATGCAAACCATCGCCACGCAAGGACAATAGAATGAAATATATATAAAAAAAAAAGATGGAAAGGATGAGAGCAATAGTGGGGAATGAACAAAAGAAGACGTTAAAAAATAATATTTTTAAAAAGTAACAAATAAAAACAAAAACAAGTGTACAGGAGGAAGACTGTCTGATTTAACAATGCTGGCTCGAGAGAACACAACGATATTTCCTGTCAAACTCTCTGAATAAATTCCTTATTTTGACAAGATGTTGTTGTACCTGTTGTTTCCAAAAGCAAAAAATTATAATAATAACCTGAGTAGCAAAAGCCTTTAGCTCCTAAAACTATTAGATTATGAACCCGAAATAATAATAAAAAGTAGGAGAAGAAGGACAGGGGCGTCCGTAGCTTCAAATGTTTGTATTGAAAAAATAATCATCTGTTTTGCTGAAGTTGTGTAATATTTCTTTCGTTAAACAAAAGAATTTCCTTTTTTAAACCCCCAGCTCGTCGGCGTCTCTGTTGCGCACGGTCCGTCAAAACAAAGCAACGTATTCAGACAGCGTGTGAGGTCTCTGCAAACAACTGTGGCGAATGCCTGGTTTTATACTTCGCCAAAAGAAGATTATGAAAACAAACAAAAATGCCAAATTACATTGTTTACCTTTTCTTCTTCTTTTTTTTTTAAATTTTGAATCTGTTGAATACTTGGTAAGTTTTGCTTTTCATAAACTGAACGGAGGAGGTGGTGATGGGACGGGGCGTATGTTATTATTCCATTCCGGAAGTGTATATCCGTACAACATGTTGTATGAATATGGACAGTGCATATATCCGTACAGCATGTTTACCAAAAGCGCAACTGGTGAAGGTTTGCTGAAACAAAACTTGGTATGGTGATCGCGAATTTAAAGTAACAGCACATGGAATAGTCAGATGGACCTGGGGGCGTGAGGGTCTAGTCAGTTTGTATCAATGGGCGGTAGACAGATTGACTAATCAGGCGAAAAGGGGTTTGGGTAGCCATTGGTGATCGACGTACACTCAAGTTTATTATTAGCACAGATCACGCAATCTCCGAGCAGAAGTCGGATTGTTTTGCTACTAAGCCGATTCATATTTTTAAAAACTATGCAAATTAACAAGATCAGTGTGTGTTCTACGTCATCGAATTGTGTGCGTTGTACGGATATGCACTGTCCATTCCACGTTTAATATTGGGGTGTATGAGAGTTAATGCGGACATTGCAAAGAACACAGATAAGTAAATTCCTTCGTGCAGCCGGCTCTTGCTTGGTGCCAGGACAGAAGGGAAACAGGTAATAAATATATCGATATCACCAGTTCTGTTGGCCCAGTTAACTTTTACGGGCACAGAGTTGTCGGAGGGCAATGGTTCATGTTCTAGTCATTATGTACAAGGAGTGCAGCATTGTGTCTTAATATAAGTCGATGAAGTGTCTCAGTAACTGGTCCAGTGAAATCAGGGGATGAAGATGAATTATTCGTTATAGCCGACATTCAGAAGTTAACCTTTACACTATAATAATGCGGTGCTTCAGATTTCATACTACTAAAATTGGTTCATTTATGTAAAACAATACAGAGATAAATAAAAGTATTTTTAAATCAGTAAATATTTAATCAGCTTATTTGCCTATGCGCATGGAGTTATGAAAGAGCTGGGCCTTGAGATGCAAATAGAAGCTGCACCAGTGATTTCAATTTGACAGAGGAGATAATATACAGAGATATACACTCGTCTTACAAATTGCTGTTGTCGTTCCGGTGTCAACTCGGGAGGCGATAAAGAAGAAGAGGGAAGACAGAAACAGTTGGGGAAAAAAACCCAGTAAATTAAAGACAGTGTCTTGAGTCACTCCGCTCTGGTCCTCTATCCCGGAAGAAGTTGGCATGAGGATGTAGCGTGTTAGAGACGCTGCTGACAGACAGACAGGTGTGTGAACATCCTGCGTGAAATATTGACACAAGAACAGGCCATCTTCTGCCCGTTACGTGTGGACACACTAGATAGCCTTTTCTTCACCAGATTGTGTAGGGAAAAATGGTCCAGGAGCGGAGGACCCAATTACTATGAAAGGGGGAAATACTGAAAACTGGGGAAGCTTAGTGAGGGAGTCTTTTATCATCCCATTCCATTGTCTGGCTTATCCCCTTCTCTTCATGGCGCCATCGTCTATTTCTTGACATGGAGTTTAGAAATGATCAGTGGCTGGTTCATTGAAGTATAGGGCGACCACCTTTTATCCATCTTTCAATCATTCTTGTGTCGAAATCTTGGTGCCACGTACCAAATGAGCAGGATGGGTTCACCTCAGACACCCCATCCAATTCACGAGCTGTCCTTCCTAACCAGGTTATACCGGTACACGTATCGTGTACAAACGAAATGACATAACAAAGTTAAGACCGGAAAGTTGGTCATCTCGGTCTATATGACCAAAGATACAGTATTATGAACAACGAAGATGTTATTGTGTATTACTTCATCCAGTCGAAATCAGCGATTATTTTGCCTCTTGCCTCAGCTTTCTTTCCTCCCAGATTTTTCTGTTCCTAATTTTCTGCAAACTTTCCGTCTCCCATCCCTGCACACCCATCCCTGCACTCCCATCCCTGCACTCCCATCCCTGCACACCTATCCAAAACTGGACCCAGATTTCCAGGGCTGCTTGTTAAATTGTCGTAACTCAGTTATTCCTAATTCTTCAGGAGAAGCCAAAACAAACAAACAAAATATGAATAACTTTCTTTATCAGACTTAATAGTTGCGATATTTTTTTTAAAAGAATATTTACCATTGGTTTTCAGAATTTATACCAATTTATAACACAACCTGCAGTGCTGTCGAGGGCTGCAAGAATGCTAAATATCTCAGTCTTTGAACAACGACAACAACAACAAAAATCGAGCTGCGATAGGTTACCATGCGGCCATCGATTTGCAAAACTGCCGTTCTTTTCCTTTGTCACTTCTAACGTTTCTGTTCCTCTTATCCCCGACCAACCCCTGGGGCAAAAAAAAATAAATAATAAAATAAAAAATTTTTAAAAATCAACCAAACATAAATGCAGTTCTAAACGTATGCAAAGGCTGAAGTGGAGAATAAGAAGCTGACTTCTGTAGATGATTCGCCTCTGCCCCCTACTCATCTTTGGTCTTGATTGAACTGGTTCCGCCTTTGTCCCTGCACCAGCTCTTTGAGTTTGAAAACCAATTTTTATGCACATTTTGCACGAGATAAACGGAATCGTGGCCCACGGCTCTCAAAGTTCCTGCACTGTACATATTTTATCTCTTTGTTGATGCCAATGACCTCGTGCCTCACCGGAAAGTCAAGATTTACACCTTGAGGCCATCGCTTGGATATATTTGACTTCAGTGACAAGATGCTGGATGAGCGGTGACTCATCCCAATCTCCCTCACCCCCCTCCTCCCTTCCCCCACGGGCCAAACACACACACGCACACAAATAGAGAGACATACACACACTTGTCTAATGGCTGATATCCCGGATGTTTCTGCACTTTGCCACCAGTAGCCGTGGATACAGGATGTTTGTGGCGTGGTCCGACTTATAGCGCTGACTTTCTCAGCTTTTGACGGTGGTATTTCTGTTCAAGATGATGCATGTACTAGGACTGATTGTGGGTGGTTTCAGTGGAGATGGCGGGGGCACTGACCAACTGGAGCCTCTGAGAATGTGTGTAGGCCCTAAGTGTTTGAAATAAGTCGAAGAGAAGAAGACACGTTGTGCGTATGAGCCTGAGGCAGAACTGATCCCCTCCCCGCCCTCCCCCCCCCCTCGAGAAAGGTAAACATCTCTGAAGTTGATAGTTCTCGATTCCAGCTCTCAGTAAGTTACAAAAAATGTGTCCGGTCTTCAGAACATTTTAACGTATTATGCAGTATAATGTATTTTTAACTAAGTCCTCTGAACTGTCCTTCATTCTTTATTTCTCTTGACAAATCTCCTTACTCCAATTGACATCTGGTGGTTAGTCGTGAACATACTATAGCTGTATTGAATTTTGTCAACATTTCGCGACCTCAGAATGATCTTGTTTGCTCCAACTCCACTTTTTGCACAACTGAAAACTTCGAAGTTAAATGTTTGCGGCTTTGGTATCATGATAAAGAGTTAGAATAAATTGGAACTGTGAAACAACTTGCCAAGTGCCACAACGCATTTTAAACAAGCGTCAAGGTGTGCATTTCCCACACCTCATCTGCACACTGAAAATTTTTCAGAAAATGGAGATAAAACAAACAAGGACAAAGGTCGCGATCTGAAGATCACAGGGAAAAAAAAAAATCATCCATAGTCGCAAAAAGTAATTTTCACTTTTACCCCTCCACGGACAAAACTGGCTCATCAGCCGTGTCTCTGCGAAATCAATCAAAGTTTGAAACAAAGAGCTGCAGTCACAAAATATGTCATCCGTTGTGTAAGCGGGAACTTGTGGATTTTCAAACTTAAACTCAAGTTTCTCGGTTTCAACTATTTTTTTTTTTTTTGGGTTGGCCATTCGTCTTCAGTCACTGTGAATGTAGTGACTCAGCGGATTGCACAACGAGTTTTCAGATGCACAGTCACTGTCTGTCTTAAGTGTGTGGGAGGGGCGGTAGGGATGGAAGAAACCCGCCTACCCCTCGGGAGTTCAAGGGCAGTAAGGACCGCCAAGGGGGTGAGGTCTCCTTACAACTCCTCACCATCCCACATCCCCACCCCCGCCCCACCTCCAGTTCCACGCCCAAGGTCAGAGAAATCAACATTACTGAAGTTCGTGTATCCTTTGAAGGTGGGCGCATGCGAGATTCTTTCTTGGTCCAGGGACAACGAGTGGGTGGCGAGGTCATTAAGTCTTGCTGATGGGACAAAGAGAGTTAAAACACTCGGGGAAACGCCAGTTTGCAATGACCAATCACAGATCTTAAACCAATGGCCCACTGTTGCAGGCAAGAAACAATAGACGGACTAGACAATCTGAATATTTTAGAATGATGTCATGCCTGGGTGTGAGAATTATGGAAGTTTTGTTGTTGTTATTCTATTAAAAATAATTAAATTGCAAGAAAAGAGACTGTTAGCTATTTCAGCTACCGGTGAGTTATTGATTTTGTGCCCAGCCCTTGAGAGAATACCTGTATTTCGGGGGGTTTGATTGTAAGTAGCAAGTGTTTGTGATGAGCACTTTCCGTATTCTCATTTCTCTTATCTCCAGGTTATTTCCTTTTGTCCGCCCTTCTTTGTTTAAGAACTGTGACAGAAACTCTCTCTCTCTCTCTCTCTCTCTCTCTCTTTCTCTCTCTCTTTGTCACTCACCCACTCACTCTATCCATCTCTATCTCTTTGACTCTCTCTCTCCATGTCTAACTGTAAATTTACAGTAGGTAGATTTAAGTCCAAGATGGGAAATAGTAGACAGCTAAGTTCATAGCAACCTGTAAATCATTACTATAGCCACTCAAAATTTACTATTCAGTGGAGAACTCCTACACATATTGCCTGCTCACACTTTAGTTTTTCTCTATGGAGAGTCCCTAATACAGCGACCCCTCTTAGAAAATGTTTCGTGCTCGCCCCTGTGCTTGTACGCAGAGCTAGCAGTAAACTTTTCGAAACCCAATATTCCAATGAATGGGAAACTGTGGTCTAGAGGCAAGGTGCTCGCCTCTCATACCGAGGGTACCGGGTTCAAATCCCGGTCTGTGCAGGCATGTTGGAATTTTGGAATTTTTCTTATATTTTCCTGTCGATGATTCTATGGTAGATAGGATCGAGCACCTAGTCTCCTCGGATAAAGACAAAATATTCGGAGGGCCCGTGTGCACGTTGCGCACGTTAATGATACCTTGGCAGTTGGAAATCGTGAAGAGCAGGCCGTACAAGGCCGTTGCCCGGGCAAAATTCTAAAAAAAATGAAACCCTACCACAACAAGCAAAATAAAAAGAAGAAAAAGTGAGGTGTGAATGCCAAGGGCAGCGAAACCTCCTAAAATAAAGAGCTAAATATATTATTATTCCAATGAACAAGGGCGCAGCCCCTCTCTAGCTGTCTGTCTGTCTCTCTGAGCCTCTCTTTCTCTTTGTCTGTCTCTGTCCCTGTCTCTTTCTGTCTCTCTCTCTCTGTCTCTCACTTTCTCCTCCCTCTCTCTCTGTCTGGCCTGACTTTATTTTGTTTTATTTTGTTTCATGCAATACTTGACTTGCCCACACCCTCCAGCATGGGAAATGGGAACATTTAACATTCATTTTCCTTTAAAGTCTCGCCCTTACACAATGCCAATATTAACCCCCCTGTGCGTCCAAGGCCAGCCATGGAATGAACCAGGTTTGTAGTCCAGTGACATTCAGGTAATGGTTATGTTTGTCCTGTTCAGTCAGCTTCCCTAGGCCAACATCTCCTACCCTCAAAGCTCAAACAGGCTGGTATTTGTTTTATCTTTCCCGCAGGCAGCTTAGGCGGCGTCCACAGGAATGTCGAAGAGAAAGACATCGACGCTTGAGAGCCGGTGGAATGTAGAGACTACAGGGAAGCTGGTAGGGGTGAACGGGTCAGCTATGTAGAACTTTAAATACAGTCAAAATGACCCTGAGTTGGGAGAAGGGTTTGAGTTTGAGTTTGGATCGGAGATAGCTGGTGGACGCGACAACGGTCATATTGTGCTTGGAGGAAGCAAGACGATATGCGGAATTGCCGAAGGAATTGACAGAAGAACACCCTGTAGTATCAGAATCGCCCACTAACCATCCGCGGGTAGATGTATAACGATAATTATGGTTGATAAGCATGGCTGAAATAAAAACATTTACAGAGAGGATAGAATTATTATGAGGTTACGACACTATACAGCGAGGATGGTGGCTAGGGGATTGCATGGGGACATGGTGGTCTAGAGACAAGGTGCTCGCCTGTCAAGCCGACGGTACCGGGTTCAAATCCCGGTCGGTGCAGGCATGTTGGAATACGGGGATTTGTCCCTTATTTTCCTGTCCCTGATCCTATGGTAGGTAGGGTCGAGCACCTAGTCTTCTCGGATAAGGACGAAAAACTGGGAGGGCCCGTGTGCACTTTCTGGCGCAAGTTAAAGACACCTTGGCAGTTGTAAATCGTGAAGGGCAGGCCGAACAGGCCGCTGCTCGGGCAAAAGTAAATAAAAAAACTTATCCCTACCACCCCCCCACCCCCCCCCCCCCCGAAAAAAACCAAACCTCGCCGACCGGCGCTGCACAGTGGTGGCGATGCGTCTGCAATGACACTAAGGCAAATTTCCCAAATGGGATTTATGAAGTATACAAAATTCAAAAATAGGCTACAAAATACAAAAATACAAACTACAAAATACAAATATGCAACAACAAAAAAAAAAGTTATTCAAGTGGCGCAACTAGCCAAGACCGTTCTGTGTGTTTCCATTCAGTGCACCAGGTCTCTCTTTCCCCCGGCTGTCTCTAGATAGTTTTGTCCCGGCGGAACTAGTGAGATAGACTGGTTTCGGTCTCGCTGGCGCATGAGGTCCCGCTTATCCCTTAGTGCACATCTCGCGGTAAAACTGGGACAAATCAGACTTGACTCAGTGCGCCACCACAATGATTTTGTTATTGTAAATTGGTTGACAATGTCTCACACAGAACAAATAATGTCCACCGGGTGGATGGGTGGAGTGAGGGAGGGGGTGTGGGAAGAGTCATCCCGTAGGTTTTGGTATGTGGATGATGTCACTTGCTTGGGAAGTCATAATTATCAGTCAGTAGTTGTTTCTTGAGAGATAAATGTAATTCTTTCTTGAACAAAACATTACTATCATTGATGTTCAGATGAGGTTGTTTTTTTGTTTTTTTTTAACCAGTTGCAATAGCAACTAACCGACACAAACTGAAGCACATTATGTTGATTGGGCCAAAGCTGTGCACTGGCAAGAAAAAGCCAACATAGATAATATTTCACATTCTGAATGCTTTTACTTTTAAACATTATTTATTGTTCCCACTTTGAAGAGAAAATCTGAAGTTGCATTGATTGACTTTACAGCTCCTCTGAAAGTTCGTCAAGTTGACTGCCCCCCCCCCCCCCGCCCCCTTGAAAAAAACTCATATGTTTCCGAGAGACAAGAATACAAAGCAAAATTATTCATTTGTTCTATCCGGAATGTATTTCGATAGAAATTTCATATTTATTTCAACTGCTGGTGTAGCACCTTAGACATAGGATTTACATATTGTGCCTGCCTAGGGAATACCATTTTTTTGTTCTTTTTGGATTGACCTGATTTCTTGAAAGATAGCCGATGCAGTGGCGCCCGATGTTGCTGTTCCGACACCCTAACGTAGCCCTTTTGAATTTGATTGGATTTTATTCAAAATTTGGATGGTGGGCGTATCTATTTTCGCCTATCGTGAGAATTATCAAAAGACATAATTATTGCACATAATAATACATGTATAGACTGACTTGTGAATATTCCATGACATTGAGTGTGTTGGTTAGGTCAGCTTAAAGTCAAGACACATCCAGTGAGTCCCTATGAGACTTTGAATGGTGCACTTGGGAATAGTCCAGTGCATGAACTGACGAATTTCTGGAGATCGCACCTCCGATGTGACGAATTTTGCCACAGCAAATGGTTTAAATTTCGTTTGCCTAGCAGTTTTCTGTACCTTATTTCTCAGTATCACCAACCAAACGGAATTTGAAGTATTGCATGAAATGACGTCTGTAGGAAGCTGAATGTTTATACATGTATGAAGCATAATTAATATGGTGATGGGCTGATGTGTCCTGCTGAATTTATGAAAGAGCTGTACTCGACATACGATGACCTTTATTTATTTATTTAGTTTGGTTAAGAATTTCTATACAGCTCCAGTGGAAGATGAGATTAATATAATCATGGGGTTGTGAGGGAGAATAATTTGTATTTGTATATTTTGTATTTGTATACTACTTTAATCCCATTTGGGAAATTTGCCTTTGTGTCGTTGCACCCAGTTACAACTGGAGCAGGCACGTCGCAACCACAGTTACAATTACATTATGAGAGATCTCCAGGAGAAGGACAGAGATGAGGTGTAGAAATAAAAGAAAGAAAGAAATTTTAGGGAGATAACAGTAGTTTAACTGATCTTGAAGAAAACGTTAGGAATACAATGAAAACATACCAACAGCACAAACAGCAAAGTTATGATGAGATTTGATGACGACATGATGATATCTGGTGATGAAGATTCAGAAGAAACAGTCAGTTCAATTTCCTGTTCACTTAATCTTACAAAGTTCCAGTGACAAGTTTAGTCTGTCACCGACAAGAGTTCAAAACTGAGTCGAAGTTTGTTGTTGTTTCCTTATGAACAAAATCTTGGGCACGACTGTTACCCTAGTCATGGCGTAACATTGACGAAGGAAAAATGACGATTCAGAGTTGCCCAGTGGCACACTGGGTTATCAACGTGATTTCACTTCAAGTTGGCACAATGTAGTAGTCACCGTTTTGTTTCGGGCTTTTGACAACCTGATTTTAAGGTCTCCAAAAGAGTTGAAGTTAAGATCTTGGTTAAGTTCGGAATTGTTGACAATTCCTCAGAATCAACTGTACTAGAAAATCCTCCTGGTCGAATGAAGTGTTTCTTTGATGAAATTTTTATGTGACGATAACACCCACGCTTCACTGCCTCAACCTTTATCGTTAAAAGTCCGTCCTTGAAATATCTAAATGTCATTATTGCACATTAAAACTCTTAAGCAAAACGTTCTGATATACAATATGTCCTTAGCAAAACAATGCCACTCACATGTCGCCCAAGTGCTGCTGGTGTAAATTACACCATCAAAATCTCGCAACGAGTTTGCTCAGAATGTTACAATTCCTTGAATAATGATGATGCATTTCTTGACTTGTTAGTTATGTTATAATTTCAACAGTCGTATGCACAGAGATGCTACAAAGATTCAGAGTCTTGGTGTTTGCAGTCTGATAACTTATGGTTATCCAGTTACTGCCAGCGTAGTCCAAACATTGTCACCTAGATACCGCCGCTGTGGCTCTTGTGACTGGGGGACAAATTCCAAAATGTAGACGAAATAGATATCACATTAAAACATAAAACCTGCAGTGTGTCAGTGATACTAACACAGTATCCTTCGTTGGAAACAAATTTTAAACAGCTATCACATGCAAAATAATTTAAATCGAGACGCTTTCAGAATTTGAATTTCTCCAGTGATGATCAAAACTCAAGGCAGATTCATGTAGCAGGTTGTTGTCATATGTGATAAACAATTCAACACTAGACCTGTATACATCTGAGAGTGGACAGTCACCATCAGTCATGTATAACCAGAATGACCAAGCCTATATTGATAATGAAGAGGAGAATGGAAGAACCGCCCATTTGCCCTCTCTGACCAGTAGATGGTTCATCAGAGTGACCCGTCACGGAATCAGTGTGGTTATGCCATGTGAGGTAGGGCACTATTGCCTAGTCATCACTTACACCTGTGTCAACACAGAATACATTCTATCCACATGCATGGAATGTCAGGACGGACCAGTTCTGATATATCATGAATACGAATACCTCAGCATTTTGTAAGCAGAATCTAGATATGAAACAGTAATTGATACTTTTCATATCATTACACGTTTTTGAAATGAGAAATTAATAGTCTATATTCAGTAAGACAAAAGACGTTTGAAGACACTAAGATACCAAAAATAAAAGGGCTTTTTCAAATGAACAGAATTTAGATGCATGAAAAAGCAAGGCAGACACTCTACACTGTAACTGAAGACACGATATAAGCAACTTATTTCTGGATACATTATTGCCCCCGCCACTTCACGTTGCCAGTCAATAGCGGCCTCACCGATGGCCCAAAATAATGAAAATAAATACATGTTCACCCTTCATGCCCTACAAGCTTCGTGTGGTCAAATTTTACATTCAGAACGGTTTGGATGGGGATAAAAACAATGGACGTTATATAATATATTGTCCGTTATATAAGGTTAATAAAATGGTCTCCTTTCAAATAAAAGAATGACTATTGAATTAAAGTGGTGTGTCTCAACGTCTTCCTGGTGATTTCATCCAAGATATCACATAACAATTATCCTAGGATTGCTACATTATTTCACAATGTTGAATTGCGTAGTAACAGATGAATTGAGTGACAAATTGGGGATACACTCCCAAGCTCGAGACAACCTAGACCACATACTCTGTGTTTGTTCTGGAGACGGAGGCAGCTAGGGTTACAGCACTGATAGCAAGTAACAGCATGTTTGCTGCTGTTTCCACTGATAACAGCCGTCCAATCCCCTTATCTTTAGTGCGCAGTGGTTATGGCGTAAATCAACATCCTGCAAGAACTTGATGCTTCTCGTGAATTACATGTATCATAATAATTATGTCTGACTGGAAGACGGCATCACGGGTCTCCTATTCTGATATTTTGTCTCAAAAGCTACATGTACATCGGTATGACATCCAGTTCCCGAATTTGTGTGATAATACTGTGATAAAAACTTAACGACGCTGGTCTGATTTCTCAAAAATGATTCAAATTACATGTACATGTATATATTATTTCTCATCGAGCAGTTTTTGGGACGCCGTTGGATCCTCTCCTTCGGGATGCTGTCGAGGGCCCTTGACGATGCTTCTTGGATCTCCGCAGTGTCGTGGAAGCTCTGTCCTTTCGGTGACATTTTAAGCTTTGAAAACAAGAAATAGTCACATGGTGCCAAGCCAGGTGAATTTGGGGGGGGGGGGGTGGGTGGGTGGGGGAGAGGATGGATGGAGTATAACTGTCATTCTGTTTGAAGCAAGGTATTGCTGCACACGCAAAGCTTTATGAGCGGTTGCAGCGTCATGCTGGAGGGCCCAGTCCCCTGACGCCCACAGCTCTGGTCGATTTATACACACTGGTTCTCTCAGTCGCCTTGAAACTTGAATATATTCTTGGTTCACCCGTGGCAAATATTCTTTCATAGTGATACCTTGCCAGTCAAAGAAAACGATGACCATGCATTTCTTGTGGGCTCCTTTGGTCGTGGGGAATGAGGACCTTTCCATTCAGAAGGCGTCGGCATGGCAGCACAAGGCTAACAAATCACATGCCAAGTGAAAATGGATCTCTGCAAAATTTTCCTGGCAAACAATGTTTCCGGAAGTCATTAAACACGCATTCATTTAGTGCTTTATTATTAGGTGGGCACACAGTGAGACCCGTTCATTTTTTTATTTTTTTTAAAATCACAGTAGTATTTGATAAAAATTTTTAAAAAGCTTTTGCTGTTTTGTTTTTTTCGTTTATCCAAGTCAAATATTTATACACATCTGCATACACATGTAATATACATTTAATTGGGTGATCAATAAGTGATTGTGGTCCAAACACATCTACCCACCAAAAAGACTGCAGGCAAAAATACATGTACCCAGACTCATGACCTGGGTGTGCCGCAACTGCCACTGATTTGTAGGGAAGTCAAAGACTGAAGCACTTGTTTGACAGTGGCTTCTCTTCCAATGAAAATATCCCCCAGTTCTCATTCCATAAGTGGTTTTTTAAAATCGTCTTTATGTTTACAGAAATATTATTTTGAAAAAAAAAAAAAAAAGCTCATGTTACAATACGTCATGTCCTCCCAGTGAACTAATAATACATCTTATCCTCCCAATGCCTATTGGTTCTCTTGTGCAGTGCGTTTTTGTTTAGTGAAGGTTGCATTGTGCAATACTAATGTAAAATAAACCAGACCTACTGGAGAAACAGTCTACACTTCCCGAGCATTGTCTGTAAGGACGGTTAATAACTCAATACATATACTGTATATCTCTGTTTACTCCCGATGTCGTGAATTAATCTCTCGATGAGACGTTTAGTTTCTGTATTTAGATGATGTTACAATGACAGTGACACTTCGTCGGTCAGCTGTTGGAACCTCGTTAACACTAAACTTCGAGTTTAATTTTAACGAGATTCCAAAAGACGACCGCCGACTTGCATTTAACAATATTATCTCATTTGTCTCCAGATAGAACAATTCCGTCTGTTCTTGATTTACAGAGGTGCCATGTCAAGCGAGAACCTGACCATACACATAATATATTATAGACCTACGAATTCAACAAATATCTGTTTTCTTCGTTCTCTCCACGTATCTGGCATCTGAGTAGGCTACATCATGACTTGTAATCAGCACGATCTTGAACATTTTTTAATCCATTTGCCAGCGTTCTTGTCCAGACCAGGCACAACATTATCATGTACAAATGCTGGTTGGGGTGAACTGTGGTCTAGTGACTGACAGTAAGCTGGCTTCGCTTGGCAAGGGACCTGGATTTGAATTCTGCTAATGTTTTTTTTTTCCACCCTTGATTTTGTATTTTTGTCAGGCTCATGGTCCAAAAATTGACCTCCTAGACTTAGTCCTAGAAAAATGATATTTCAATATTTCAAAGTTAAAGTTGCCCACATAAAAGATCTCTTTATAAATTGAATTTCCAAGACTACACTTGTCCAGGCTGAATCTTTGGGGCAAATTCTGTCAATTCAGAATTGAAGAATAACATGACATAATACCTGTCAAATTTTGCCCTTTAGACAAAGATTACATTCCACAATCCAAAATGAAGTTCTGTATCCATTGCATCCAGTGATTCACATTCTCATGGATACAGCTAAAAACAGCAATCTTTTTTCCCCCTCCTCATATCTAAAATTTATTTATGACAGCCATGCTGACTGTGGCGCTTGGAACACCTTCGATTTAAGATCAAAATTGGACAGCTTGAAAATCAAAATTCTCAAAAAACTGAGGTGGCAAGAATGGAATACATACAGTACATGGGTACTTGGATTTGAGACAATATAGATGAAAACTTGATTTCAAGTGCCTGTAAAGATTTTGATTACTCACGCTCTGTAACTGGTTCTTTAAATTTATGGTTTGTTTCAGTTTAAGCCCTTGTCCCAGTTCATCTCAGACCTGTCACACAGGGAACATGCAGTTTACATAATTCAACATAGCTCAATATTCTTTCAGTCACACACTGATAAAGTCGACACCAAACTTTGCTGTTGACATTGCATTAATTTTATTTTGTACATTATATATGTAATTGTGATAAAGAACTGACAATAGGAAAACAGGATATAATGTAAAGAAACTGATGACATTGATAACATAAACCAACATTCATCAACTTTACACTGATATACAACAAACTTCCATACAAAATAGCATGAGAGACCAAAGATTTCGCACTGAAAAAATACTGAGATGAATGGTCCATCTGTATGAATATGTTGATTGTATGGCATGCAATATTGGTAACACAGCAGTTACTTTAAACATGTTTTAATTGCCAGGTACAAATCTCTTTCTTCATTCTGAATCTACCACCGAACTGGTCTCTTCATCAGTCTGTCCTAAAATATCTAGATTCTAACATAGCTCGTCTTTGAATTATGCTAAACTCACTGCTATTTGTAAATTTATTCAGACTCTTTACCTGGTAATTTTATAAGCTGATTCACAACACTGGTACAAGATTTCAACAGCATGATCTAAGATAGCCTTTTGATTTTCTTTCAAAATATCTTTGAAAATGAATTTTATTGAATGGTTCTGGTAAGATCATTCTTTGATACAAATAGCCCACTTGTGCACATATGTATGAAAAATTAAAGTTATATGAAACAAACAAAAAAACTGAAAGAAAGCTATTTCCAGCACCAACCGTTAATAATCAATACTTCTTGCCTCAACCACAAAGAAAATTAACGACAGCTACAAACACAATTCAATGCTATTTTCTGGTTTAGATAGATCTTGTAACTACTTCCCCTACATTTCTGTAATTGGGCATTTAATAAAAATTACTCTGTCAGTAATGTGGTAGGTTTGATCTACTTGACAAGTACAAGATGTCTATGGTTTCACTCCGCAGGATGAACCTAAAAACTGGACATGGTGTTAGACCATTTCCCCAAAGATAAAAGCAGAAAAATAAATGGCCCAATTAAAATAGCAAGTAGGAATAAAAGACATTTAAAAAGATGATGAGTATTTCAGTTCATTTCAAAGAAATGCATGGCTTCCTTTAAGTACTTGTTCCATTCCTTCTTGGGCACAAAATCTCCCCCACTCTGCATTATCATTACATAAAACATGTGATACCAAACATCAAACAGATGTTACCATTATCAACAAAAATAAAAAAGTTGATGGGAGAGATTGCCTTTCTTGTGGGGAGTAATGTATACCATGAACCAACTGTGACAAATTGCTGCCACAGAATTTAACAGGAACAAAATCCAGGTAAATAGGATTAGGTGACGAAAACCCACTTCTACAAAAATTTAAGTCTCATTCTCAGACAGAGCAGATATGTCGTTAGATAATAAAACCATTCATAAAAAAAAATTGTGATCAACAAGAGCCCATGCTTCATAACCAAAATTCAGTGTTCTTTCTCTTGCCTATTGCAGCAGCCAGCGGTTGCTGAAAGAAAGGAACTGAAGGTAGCTGTCTTTCCTTTGACATCCTCTTCACAATGAATGCAGTATTCAATTAATGCTTAACATGGGGAAAGGTAAGCCCTTGACAAAACAATGAGTTTGCTCTTTCAGACTGAGACTTGTTCCAGATATAAGTGCCTATTGGTGGTCCACATTTACTTGGTCGATTCTTGTTGTTCAAATAAAGGATAGTTGTTGAGCACATCTTCCCATGTCCTGCGGCCATCTGCCAAGTCTTTCACTATCTGTGGCAATTCTGATATCTGATGAATGGAATAAAAACAGGTATGAAAACTTCTGCTCCAGGGGGAGTGACCGTGAATGCCATTTCACAGAATGGGCCAATTTTGAGTCAGCTTAGGGAGTTTCCACAGTTGTACTACCAAACAACTGAACTCCGAACTTAACCTAGATCTTGAAAATTAAAGTACTAACCATTTCGAAGGAAAAAGTTTCATTCTTCTTAAGTTTTATTGAAACAAGCAAATGCATTACCATTTTGTACAATTTTATGACTGTCTGACCAAATTTTCAGTCTTAACTCTTATTGTGATGTTAATGTCACCTTTTCCTCAACTACACATCTGGAGATGTTTCTAACAGCTGATGATCAAATAATTGCAAAATGCATAGCTCTAGTAAATAATAAAACGCTTTTGAGAAGTACACAATAACCTATTCGGTGTATCTCCAAACCCTTTAAAATAATTATGAGTTACAGGGTACATGACTGCCCTTCTTCAGTCGCGTTATTTGTAAACATGATACAATCATGCACTACTACGAAATAATGATTTTTACATCGATGCTACATTTGTCGAGCAGATTTCCTGATATACAAAACTGAGCTCAAACTAATGAAACTTACAGATGCCCTGATCTGTTTCATTGTCTCTCTTTCTCTCAGTGTGGCTGTGTGTGGCTCCTTCAAGCTGTCAAAATCTACTGTGATGCCATAGGGGATGGCAATCTGGTCAGTACGAGCATATCGACGACCTATGGAGCCACTGCTGTTGTCGACCTTGTGAGAAATGTCGGCATTCGTCAACGCCGAAGCTGTAGATGTAAAGCAGAAATTTAATCTTTCTGATTCTTGCTTTCATACAGTGAACAAATGTCTATTGTTGAGAGGGTCTGAACATTAAATTCATAGCACTATAGGAGTAACAGCATGTTGATCCTGCAACTGCACATTCCCACATGATTTAGTTTTACATACATGTAGCTATGTTATATAAACTGTAAATTACAGCCCTTGTAATAAATAATGAATTTCACTATTTCTGAAGGACTCACTCCAGCCTTGCATCATATCTCCTCATCATCAGTCCATGGGAATGATTGGATTAAACTAAAACCATTTTACTTTCTGCTGAATAGGCCCACAGTACTATCTTTTGGCACAAAATAAATTAGTTTTCCAAAATACGAATGAAGGATGGCCCATGGAAAACACAATAGAATCGGTACCCTGAAAACAGAAACTGTAATAAAGATGGCCATCTCGTCCCATTTACATATCCAATCGAGGAAAAGGGGAGAAATACTGAGTCTTTAGAATGGCAAAAGAAAAGTAATTCCCCGACTTAAAAGAGGAGGGGAGGGTCTTGAAGGCGATTTTGTTATTATGAGAAATAGACAATTTTAACTATCATAATCGAATTCAGGATGTCTGAATTAGCAGGAAAATAATGTAAAAAAATTTGTTTATCATATGGTTGCCATGGAAATGCCGCAATCTTGGATTCTGAGTCCCCCAAAAGTGTCAACCTCAATATAAATAGGCTTCACCAAATTTTACTGGATTTATTTGAAACTTCTCTTATGTCTTACTCAATCCAGTTAAAAACTTTATACAGTAGGGAATTTTGATATCTCTTACAGATTTTTTGTTATGAATTTTTGAAAATGGTATGTAGCGGAATTCCATTTTTTCCTATTTTCTATCACAAAAAAATTAATTAAAAATTTTCTTTTTGAAAAGTTAAACAAATTTCCTACTGTAGAACTTTTTTGATTTGTTCAAACAATAACATGTTGTTAGCCAAATTTGTTACCAATTGGTCAATAAATAAAAAAACTAGTTCACAAATCACTGATCAAAAGTGCAATTTTGAGAAAATCGCGTTTGAAAGTTTTTTTCAATAAAAGTGGTATTGAAATGTGTTACACATAGCTAAAATCATCCCTACTTGGTGTGCTGGGCCTCAATAATGATTTGCAAACTACCAAAGGCTTATGACAGATGTGTAGGGAGGAGTAGGGGGGACTGAAGGGACAGGGCGTGAGGAGAGCAATAGTATAAGTTACAGGATGGAACAGGGTATAGAACAGTCAGGACGGGGGGGGGATACACTGGCGAAGCGGGGCGGGGGACACGCAGGCTTGTATCAATATAAACTTATGTAGCAACATGTACTGAAAGGACTACAGCAACATGTACTGAAAGGACTAGAGAAGAACCTCTCGCCTTTCTACTAGCTTTTGAACCAGTTACAGCTCATCTCAACTATCCACAATAAAAACAATGTAAAATAATCGGCACTCTTCTTCTGTTACTGGTCTACACCTCCTTGAGATCTCTTGTCTGACTTTTTGCAACTGCAGGGAACGCAAAGTGACTTCCTACCTGGGCATCTTTCACAAACGGTAACAAATTCCATGTTGCAGAGCAACATTATAAAAACAGACTTGAAACAAAAGCACTGACCAGTCATTTGACACTGTACCCTTTAGGCTATTATGTGGGTCACAATCTAAAAAATCTGTTAACCATGGAGGGCATGACCAACGCTCCAGCCAATCAGAAGGCTCAATTTATTGCTTCGTTTACAGTTGACCAATCAGTGAAATAAAGGCGAGGTGAAGGTCGGAGGGGATCACGAACCCAGCTGTGTTTTACTATGACAGTATAGTGGTGTTGTATGCTTGTATAGAAGGGAATGGGATGTCTCAGGCCTATTACCTTGACCTAGACATGTGGGCAACATATAAATAAAGGTCTCAATACCAAGTATTCACTAAAACTCGTGGTTTTGATAGCAAAACTGAGATGTTATTTAGGGCTAATTTTGAAGCCCAATGGCATGATTCTGTGCCTTTTTCTTGACCCTACCTCACTAAAAAGGCATGTTTCAGGGTTATAAGCATTCAAAATAGGCATATGGTTCCTAAATGGATAAACTCTGAAAAGTACAAAATCTCGATATCGATATTTTGAAGCCTAATTTTGATTTCAGGACCCGCACCCCTCCTTAAGTGATCTCAACGAGCAGATAAATATTATGTTTAGATTCATGGACACCAATGGATCATTGGAAAGATTTTACTTACATTTCTGAAAGCAAAAAGAAAGATAAGAATTACCATGTGAACCACAATTAAATATACTTACAAAGTTGCTGGACGAAAGGCAGGAAGTCTGCATTCTGACTAAGTGGCAACACTGAGCATTTGTAAGGTGCAATCACAGGTGGCAGAGACAGGTACTGAAATGAATGACAGACAACCACTGAAAGACCAGATAAGAAAAATCACCCGTTCCCAAATGAATTGAAATATGTGATTGTCTCTCAAGCTCCATAAACTGTTTATTTCTCATTTTATTGGCTGATGATTCAGATACAGTCCAATCCACTTATCTCGACATGGCTTTTGCTGACATTCTGGGTAAATGTTCTCAACACAATTTTTAAGCCCCAACCTGTTCCTTGTTTAATGCTACTAAATATTTTCCCGTAATTCTATATAATATTCCATTCTTCCCTCTTATATCGACATATTTCTCCCCGACCAGCGCACAACAGGTGCACTGGATCTACTCCCCGCATATAAAACCTCTTTATTTCTTCTTGCGATGCGGGGAGGGGGTGTGTGGACACAGAGGATGACCCTTGGCTTCAGTAAAGCGAGCGTGGCGCATTAGCGCACCGCAGTAAAGGTGAGTACTACAAACTGAGTAAATTTTTTTGTACACAAAACATTTGTGCCTCGTTGATACCAGGCCTTGATCTAGATCTTTTGGTTAACTACCCTACTGTGTGTGTATCGGTATCATCACTTCTGAAGGAACAGTCAGTAAAAAGAAATCGTAAAAACTGCGCATTTGATGTATAACTACAGCATTTCGCCAATATCGGCAACTCTTTGCCACGCAACAATGATATTGGAGGAACGAGTGACAGCATGGTGATAATTAAGGGAAAAAGGGGACATAACTGCGTTATTTATTGGACACGTTTCCCACAATGGTGATGTTTGGTGTCCCCCCCCCCCCCCCCCCATTCTGCTATTTCAACTTCCTCTTTACTCGCCGCAAGTCAGACAGTCCCACTGATGTCGAGATATTAGGATTGCACTGTACTTTTAAGGACCATAGTTTCTTCAGTACAGTTCAGTCAGAGGATTTCTTAATTCAGGTTATTTATTTTCGGCCAACTCACAATCAACAGACAGTGAGATCCATTCAGATCACAACACTCGAAGTCTTCTGTAGGTGATATACTAAAGACAGAAAAACTTATGTGTGACTTTCAGATATTTTTTCATCAAAGATATGAAAAGCACATGATCTTGAAGTTCTGTGGACCCCATACTGATCATTCATGACCACAAACTTCACATGGAGTGACACTTACTGTTCTCTGCTCATCACCTTCTCTTGTTTTGAAGTTGTGTTCAAAAATTGCATACATTATGCGGCCAATGCCAAATGATGGTTCAATAACTGATGGAACAAATTCCTCAACTGATGAAAGAAATAGAGAGACTTAGTGAAGTTCATATAAAAAAAGGATTTTTTTGATACATGTAATTTGGAAAAGTAATCTACTATCCATAATCAGGATATAATGCAATACAAAGTAACTGGAAGTGCTGTTACAAAAAAACAAACCCAATGAATTTTGTCAAATCACTTTACCACTCTTTCTTGAAAACCTCAGCAGCTTCATGTACTACTAAATTATTCACTGTCCAACAGAACCTGAAGGGGTATCCTACCACCAAATTACCACAATTTTAGCTGAAAATTCAGAAGTTTTTGTGCTTAAGATGAACCATATTTTAGTACCATAAACATTGAAATCAAAACTTCAATCGATTCTATCTTTGCAGGCCATGAAAATAAACTTAAATTCTTTTTTTTAAAAATGTGCTGACAAAATTAATGTTTTCAAAAGTGATGGGCAATTTATAGTAGGCCCAGGAAAGGCAGGTCAGTCAAATTAATACCCCCCCCCCCCCCCTCCGGCATATGACAACTAAGAGGACCGACACAGTGCATTAACCCTTTGTAACCAAGACTCCTGATTTTCCAATGACATGTCCCCATTATCCTTCAATTCAATGTATTCAACCCAGGACAGTAATTAACTGATCTTTCATGATTAAACTTTCAAAGAATAGAAAGCAGCCATTTGCCTTACTTGATTTCTAATTCTCTGTGCAGGTGGTATATTGTTTACCACTGAAATGTGTCATCAGTAAAATAAAACTAACAGGATCTCATCTCAGTGCTGGTGACTGAGGATACTGAAGCTGTAAAACAACACCTATGTATTGGTGAACAGGTTTCTTTCAGTTCAATAGCTGGTCAATCCTATGCTTACCATGCAAAGTCTTCTGGTATCTTTTCACTTGTACCATGTCTTTAATGATGGTAAATGTTGTGCCATTTACAACTACTTCAGCAGACCTGTATAAATTACCAAAGCAAGAAAATTTCTTCATAAACCCAAATGAAATCATCTAAACATCTTAGAATTGCCATGGAAACTAAATTGCAAACCAACAACATTAAAAAAAAAAAGGAGCCATGATTATGTTTTCAATATCATATGGCTTTTACTCAAAACACAGCCTTCAGTCATCTGTGGCATGAATTCTGAAGGTTTATACAGTACATTTAGCATCCACATGGACATAATGGTTTTTTTTTTTCTTCAAAAAACAATGAAAATTTACTTTCCAACTGAGGACTTGAATCTTTGGCTAAAATTAGTAATATAATGATTAAGTCCTTCCCAGCTTCCCTTAAATTATCTTTCACTGAAAATGTCAATAGCTATGCAAAAAGTAACAGAACAGTATTTCTTTTTTAACATTTATAAATCATTCCGCATATCAACTTCATAAATGCAGTTTTTCTTAAATGCATACTTTGCTGGCAAAAATTTCTGAGTCAGAATGTTTAAAAACTACAAACATACCCGTTACTGTTGAGAGATTGTTCCACACTGCTGACTTCTTCAGCTGATAATGCACTGAGATGGTCCATGATAGCCTTGGCATTCTGTTTGAATGCTTTGCCCAAAGCCCCCTTCTGAGGTAAACACTCTGTCACATCAATAGTTTTGTGGAAAAAGTTAAGGATGGTAAACAAATGGAAAAGCTGAGAAAGATGGTTTAGACAAAAATTTCTGATTACCACCATCAGCACAGGTGACATTCCCATTTGCTTAAAATTCACAGCTGATATTCCCAAACAGAATTAGCTGTGGGTGAATTGCATATTAACTGCTGAGGAAACAAACTGCAAGACAGGCATATTTTCTTTTTCATTGACTTAAAAAACCAAACCCAAAATTTCAAAGTCATATCATCATGAGTCAGAATTCACAACAGCTTTGATTTTTTAGAAAACTACATAATTTCCAACATTGTCAAAAACACCAATTAATCTGTACATTTGTGCCTCCATCCACATCTGGACAAATTCCTGGTACCTTTCAGTCTCCACAACATGTATAAAATATGTACAAAAGTAAGCAACAAAAAATTGATTCTCTATCTCTTTTGTAGAAAAAGTGACAAAATTGTGAAAAAAGGATATAGGAGCTGGTAGTGGTTTCTCAGCGACTAACTTCACATTTGTTGTTTTTGTATGCTGTGTAAGATCATAGCATGATCTATCTGCACAACCAACACATTCTATCCAGCCCTGAAAAATGTACAAACTTCGATCAGATTTCATGAAACATACAATGCAAAGCAATTCCATTTGCTCTTTGAGTCATATATAGGATCTGGTATAATTCATTTGATTTCATTTAAAAAAAGTGCTTTTGGAGAATAATTTTGTTACCAAGGAAAAAACAGATTATTTTTTAACATTGCATGTGGCCTTGAAACAATTTGTCTCAACTACACAACTTTCTCCAATAAGATCCATCCAGTTTTGGATTTTTTGGGGGGCCTTTATATACATTAAACTCTCTGCACTTATTTGAAAGTTTTAAGAAATGTGGTGTCAAGAAAATCATTGTTGAATACTTTCGAAACAAAACTCAGCAGATGTCATTCAGCATTTGTGAACTTCTGCTTCCTTAAATAGGTCAAACTTCACTAAAAAAAAAAAGTTCAGGTATGCATTTATCCTTGGCAAAGAAGACAATGAAGGGGCCAACAGCTATGATATTATGTATTCCTTATCTACACTAACCCATATTCAGTTAATTCTTAGGCATGACAATTAGGACACTTTCAAACTTGTTAGCACGATTACAACTTTGCCATAATCATTGAAGGAAAAGACAGCTTCTCACAAGATTAATACTTTTTTTTCGTCTTCATTCAGTTAAGACTTACATAAGAAGTTCTACATTCAGCATCCCAACAATCACAAGCATAATGAGCCATTTCATTTGACAGATGTTGTCGGAAACGCAGCCTGGCTGGGTCCACACCCATTTTGATCATAAACAATTGAATTCTGGCCATAAAGTAGCCTAGGGTCTCATTAGCCACCAGTTTCTATGGAAAAACAAAAAGATCAATATCGTATTAGATAGCCATAAGCTGACTTGATCAAACTAAGAACATCCTCTTCAGACATAAATTAGGTAAAAAAAAAAAAAACGACGAAAAAACACAAAAAAAATTTTAATTTCAAAATGCGAGCTTTCGGGTATCAGTAAGATATATGACTTTCTCTTCTAGGGTAATCTATTAACTAAACTCCTTCAAGAATGAAATTCAAAGACAAAACATAGATGGTGATAAATAAAAGAGGAGCCAAAGATGTACACAATGCAACAACAGAATTTTTGTCATAGATGTGAATTGTATATTATGTCATTATTATCAGTTCAACTACTATACTTGCTTGCTTATTAAATTACTATTAAATTCATAAATATGTGATTGAGTACAGTTTCCACATAATACACTTGTAAACTCTTATTACAGTGAATATCAAAATTTCTAACTTCCGACATTTCATTTTTAGGTTCATATTTACTATGACCGATCATGAAAACTTCAACTACAAAAAAAAAATATGT
This sequence comes from Onchidella celtica, assembly GCA_963931925.1. Classification (NCBI taxonomy): domain Eukaryota; kingdom Metazoa; phylum Mollusca; class Gastropoda; order Systellommatophora; family Onchidiidae; genus Onchidella; species Onchidella celtica. The sequence goes on along the minus strand of OZ007567.1, from coordinate 93,749,763 downwards.
GGACATACACTTTTGACTGCTTCGCCAATGGTCATCTTCTCTGGAGCTTTACCATCCATCTGAGAGCAGCCTGAGAACAAATTCAACTCCAAATTTGCCACATTGGCAAATCTAGGGTGATCTTTGTCAGAGGGATCACAGAAATGCTCTATTTCTGCCATTGTGAACTCTCTGTGAGGTAAAAGATACACATGACAACTTGTGCCAACACTGAACAATTATGGTTAATCAAAGGCTGGTTAAAATTTGAAAGCAATGTGCGGGCTAATCACATCTATATAAAAAAACAGCAAGGAAAAAAATTCAATGCTGCGAGGAAGAAATGCCCAGACCTGAAAAAATTACATGTGAAAGATAGTTCTTTTTGCTACTATGTTTATTCCTTTGACATGAAAGTGAAGTATCATAATTTTGTAATAAATCAAAACAGGCCTAAAAATATCGAATAATGCTTTCTCCTCAACAATGATGACCTCGCTCCTGCCTTTGTTTTGTTTCGACTTTAAACTTCCGGTTGCATCTCAAAGTTTGAAGGCATGAGTTTCTGTGCCGTCTGCCTTTTGCATGGGCCATGCGGGTCTTACTGTGCCAGTTGTGAGTTGTTTTCTACCTAGATCTACATAACCTGTGTGCCGACTGTGCTGTTTTCTACCTTGATCCACCCATTCTTTGAACGGGTTCTTACACTAGTCTTTAAAAAAAAACAACTAAAACATCTCATTAAAATAGTTATAATGAAAACACCATATAAATTTATGCATCCTGGCAATTGGAAAAGTATAAAAACTATTCAACATAGTCACAAATGACATACATGGCTCAAAATTAAATATTCCTCTTTTTGTTCCTTTTCTCCGTCATAAAAAAATTCCCATGTTCTGCCTCATGTGATCACCACACAAAATGCATAAAATCCCTGCAATGAAAGTGTACCTACCTAACGCGGATAAGACCAGATCTTGGAGATATTTCATTCCTGAAAGCGTTGCCAATCTGGGCACCAGCAAATGGAAGTTTCCCTTGATTGAATTCAAGCAGACGCTTAAAGTTGACAAAAATACCTTGTGCAGTTTCCGGCCGAAGGAACCTAAAAATGCAGAAAATCAGTCAGTTGTGCTCCCTTCAAATTACAAATTTCCGAAGTTTCTTTGTTATTAAAATTTAAAGCATGTTTTTCATAAAAACATTGGTGTCTCTTATAGAAATTACATGACAGAAACTGAATGCAAGATCTCATTTCTGCAAAGAAAATACTCCACCTCTCCCTCATGAGGTGGTGTAACAAGAACCCAAAAATTTCAACCTACCCTTTCAGTTGACCAGTTGGACCAATTGATGTGGCAAACATGAGATTGAAGTCAATAGGTTCTGTCAGATCATTGCCAGTTAATGGTGACTTCATATTAAACTCCTTCAAAGTTTGGCCCATGTCATCTTTGCTCATACCATCAATCTGGTGGATAAAAAATGTTACAATAAAGTTTTGTTTGATTCATCACAGTTAAGGTCTTTAGGTATTACAGTAAACAACAGTTAAACCGAAATCGCACTGAATCCAGCAACTTTTCTATTGGTTTAACAGTAGGGCTATTTCGGTTTATTGCTAGTTTGTTAACAAAAACAAAGAGGAAGAAAAGCGGGGATTCCTATTTTCTTTCGGTTTACCGCTGTTTTCAGTTTAACCGTTCTCTACTGTACTTTGATAAGAATTGCTTTCCATCATTTAGACAGTGCATTATTTAAACTGATATGCTTTTACTGGCAATCAACTAATATTGAAATGAGTCTCATCAACTGCTCCTATCATCTAATAATTAGATATTATTAGCAAACACAAATATTAGCAAAGAAAGTTATTTTTGAACAGAACAGTACCATTTAGTCTCATTCATGCAGTAACATGACATCTCCAAACCTCTTGATTTGTAGAATGTGACTTTAAAAATCTATCATGCACTGACAAAATTCTAAAGTACATGGAAAATTGAACAGAAACTTACTGTTGGCAGTATCTTATTGATCTTCTCTTTTATGTCATTTGAAGTTTTTTTGTCCTGAAGCATCTTTTCAAAGGTGGCTGAAAGAAAGGAAATAAAAATCAACAAATCATTTACATTTTGAAAATGAACAGGAGAATATTGAAAGCAAAATCATCAAAGCTTAAAATTCTCTACAGAAGATTACACATAAAAAAAGCCACTTGTACAATCGAAGACATCCATTGTTGCAAATGTGCTTGGCATAAACAAGCTATAATATCTAGTTCAAAACTACATAAATTTTCCAAGAGTGTAAGTGTCGACAGTTTGCACAGACCATTATGTGAGAAAGCTCAAAGTGGTAATTACTGATAATCAAATCTGGGAATTATTTGATTCTTGCTGTACAATTTGTTTTAATGTCTTCAAATTCAGTGGTTTCTTCAAGGCCATGTGCCAACTAGTCATTACTTGCCTCTGGAAAGGGAGTTGTGAGTTGCACCAGAATACTCTTACCTTCAATCAAGTGATCTGCCCTGAAGCACTCCCCAGTTTTCAAATCTTTCACCATGTAATCTTGAAATCTGTCCACATGACCAGATGCCCTGACAAAAAAAAAATGAAGACTTTTTATATCAATTGTGCTATAAGGAGCCTACACATCAATGTTTGAGAACTGGTGGTCCAAGAAGGATGCCCAAATCCATTGTAGGGTCTGACTATCTAAAATAAGTTTTCCTTTTTTATCTAACTTGTGACTTTGCTTCATGCTACAAGAGAAAGACTCAAAAGACAGCAGCATATTGTTCAGAAAACTGCTGCCTGAAGACTCGAATAAAAGACAACAATCAAATGACGTTTACTGAGACAGCTCCTCAGAGTCATCTGTGAATCGCACAGAAATAATTTGGATATTCTGCTCCTTTTGCATAAGTACAAACTATCTCACCCTCAAGTATCTCCACAATTTAAGACTGTGTTTAAGACTGTATTACTGAAAGTGTGACTTACTTCAGTACAACTTCAGGTGTCAACATGGCAGTATCCACCTCCAGCATCTGTTCTTCCAGGATGAAATGCTTCCGCCATGCTTGAAGAAGATTGGCTTTCATGGCACAGCCCATTGGACCAAAATCATACAAGCCGTTAATACCTGGAATAGGTTAAAGATAAGACACACAGCAATGAGAACTGTTAATGAAACAATCTGAGTTTCCTTTCAATATTCATATCATTCACAAATCAAACTATGAAACTTCAGAGTACAACTAACTAAAAACCCAAAAGACACGCTGACTGGCATTGCTAACTGCACTGTCTGATCAGTAAATCAAAATGTGTTTTCAAATCCTATCCAGCTTGCATTTATTTGATGTTTTAATGTGAACGAAAGTTGATATAATGCAAATTTTATTGGACACTGGACCTGTTTAACAAAATCATGTGCAGAAAATGCAAAGAAATAGCGATGTGCTTAACAGAACGAAGGAATAGAAAACATTTTGGGGGCTTTACCTAAAGATGATTTTTAAAAATGTTTTTTCTTCTTTTTTAAGATTTTTATTTATTTGTTTTTTGCAGATGCATTTCCTTTGAAGTCTATTGTCCCCGCCTTAAGTCATCACTGATGACTAGTTTTCATTTTGCCAAAAAATATCTAAGGCATCCTCGAATTAAAACCCAAAGTACTGAAATTCACCTCCTTGCATCATAAAGGCTCATTATGCATTTATAAAGAAACCAATGACAAATGATCAACAATAGATACATACCACCATATATAGCAAACGATTGATCATAGAAGAACTTTTGTTTCAATAAGTCTTCCATCTTCAAGCGATCAAAATCATCTTTAGGTGCAAGGGCTAGTTCCTGAAAATAAGGATATAATTTATAAGTGTATAGTATAATGGCAAGGAGGACTAGTACTGGTTTTCAAAAAATAATTTTCAGCACAAAATGAATGCACAGAACCATCTGATTTCATTGATCTGATCTACGGTTAATTTTAAGCATTCTCACCGAGGAGACTTTAAAATCAGTCCAATCATAATTCATACCACAATAATTTCTTGGTCATAACAAGAAAATGAATAAATGTAGAAAGAATTTGACTGTGACTCCAGGCAATCCTATCTTGTCTTTCTTGCAGAATAAAGATCAGATCGCATTAAATTTCCAGGATAATCAAAACGCAAGTAAAAAGGATATATATGGGGGATAGGCTAGGGTCTCAACACTTACCAACTTTTTACTAATTTTCAGATTTTCAGAATTAATTTACAAATTTTGTCAAATATACTGTTCTAGCATTGGACAAAAATGTCATAACTATCAATCTGTCACTTTTTATCTGAAAACTGTTCAACGTGCTGACTGGATTTTAAAGCATTAAAATTACATGTTGAAAAATATAAAACAAAGAAGGAAAACAGTGGGGAGATTACTTTAATATTGAAAAACAGGTATTGAAAATTAAATGTGAGTACCAGAATGCAAATTTGGGAGATGGTTTACATAGAACAACAGTTTTGAACCTTCATTCCTTCACAAATATCATTTTTTTTTGGTACCACTCTTCTGATTTTAAAGGTTTTTATGATTTTTATTTTTATGTCACTCCTTTGTTAGGCCACTCCTTTGAACAGAACCAGTAATGTTCCTATTTCTTTTGCCACCAACCTTGTCCTCTAAAGCCTTCTTCCTGTGCTTCAGTTCAGCAATAGCCTTCTGAACATCAATGTCCACAGCCCCATCCGCTTTTAACTGTCTCACTATATCACCCTATAATTATAAAAAAAAAAAAAAAAAAGAAAGAAAAATCACTGACCTCATTCAGTCAATTAAAAAAAACAACAGTTCTCCCATTAAATTTCAATGCATGGGAAATAGGATGCACAATTTACAAGAATTCATCGTCATCTGCCATTCCAATGGCCATGGTGACCAATTTAAAATGAATGTTGGGTAAGGATGTGGGAAGAACTCCAACTGTTCCAAATCATGCTGTCCAGCGCCAAATGTGAGTGCATGAGAAAACCCACAATAAGTTGGCAGAGCTGATTTTGAGAAAAACGGCTTTGAAGTGAAAATATGGGCCCGACATAAACTTCCAACTTGGCTGTTGTTTAGGGGACCGTGGCATGTTACAGGGTAAACTGTAGATGAGCAGTGAACACTACTCACTATGATCTCTATAACGGCTTAGTTATTAGACTACGGTCTCCTAACATCAATCACTCCAATATTACTTGGTCAATTAGCTATTGCCACTTTATAGGATTAAATGCCGTTTTCTCAAAATCTTGTTTTAGGGGGGTCACTGTCTAGTGACTTCAATTTATCAGAAAGGTCTTGTCTTTTATTATTATGTTACAGAACTCAAAATGTCATGTTGCTGGCTTATTGTGGGTTTTCTCATGCACACTCACAAAAAATACCAAACTGGGCCCAGTATGAGCAACGCCAACTCAATTACTAATCTCTTAGCATGTAGCTAGATCTAGCCTAGTTCGGCACCATCTAGATCTAGACTTAGGCTTGGATAGATAAAAGTGAGTTCTACTCTAAATAATTCTCCATGATCTGTCACTAATAAATTATCTTTACCATTCAAAAACCTATTATCACCCCCCCTCCCCTCTCCAAAAATCTCAAAAGACACTAGGAGAGAAAGCATAGGAAGAATGTTCTATAGACAAATGTATGAAGTAGCGTATAGATCTAGATTTTCACAAGAGTTGACAAAGTGGACTAACCTGTTCCTTCACGGCCTTCCTCAGCGGTGCAAGTTGTGCTTCGACTGCTGGATCTGTCATGGCTAAATTTCTTGCTCGTACGATTTTCAAAACTTTGACTTTCTTGGTACCCCACCGGGAAGGTGTAGCGGACTCCTGAGTATGTGATAAACACCGCACTGCGGCAAAGACACAATGATGGCTTTCAAAAAAGTTCAGATTTTTCAAGAAACCGGTGCAGACTCCACGTCTCAGGAATTGGTAGAGTTTCATCAGCTCGTTTCTCTACGTCGACAAGGCTTAATCAATCGAAAGGAAACTTTTCACTGTTTTATGCTGCGGACAACTCGCCATTGCCATAAGAGCCAATTTTTATACTTAAAAATACAATGCTACATGGCCAATTGTGTGTGAAGAAAAGAATGGGCTACAATTAAGAAAAAATCGCGAAAAAGTTCCCCGTTTGACCTTTCCAGCATTAATGTCATAAACCCTTTCGATCCAGTTTACAAAGTTATCGAACCTGAACAGAAATGGCTGCGCCCTTGCGGCACGCAACCGGACGTTGCATCGTCATTTCGTATAATAATTATTTTAAACTGAGGGTCAGTGGCTGGGAAGATATTCTCATTCCAGAGATGTGACGCAATGTCAGGGAAATTAAAATTCTAAGGTATGTAGTGTTTAGGACTTGCAACACGTTTTTGACAGTGACCAAAAAATTCTAAATAATTGTGTTCAGTGTACATATACTTTTTGTAAGCCACACTTTTTTTTATCGTATTATTAGAATTAGTACACAATTAGTATTCAAATTAGTATACAAAAAAGCCCTAGTTGCCATCTGCATACCCATAGAACTGTTAAGGTCCCTCATCCAGTGATGCTTAACATCAGTTTTAATATTCAGCATACATAATTATATTATATACATGTATATTAAACTAACCTTTTAATGCTTTTTTTTTTTTTAATTGCCTGAAATCAGTTGTCTACTTTTCATTTTGATTACTGTTTTTGAACCAAGATGCTTCTAAATATCATTTTGAGACATTCAAAGAAAACCTGTAGAATATAAATGTTTAAAAAAATGTCTGACTTAGTGACTGTAATTAAAAGTTTTCTTCTTTTTATTTTATTTTATTACCAGTACTCAGTTTCGCATTCGCCATTTGGCTCTCACTGTCATTTTTCTCCCGATCCCGTTCTGAGCGAGATCAGCTTTGAGGTCTTAATTATTTTCAGTCCCTTTCTTCCGAAATGTTATTACTACGAATAATAAGAAAAATCTTGAAAGACACGTAACTCAGTTCAAATGCCAAACACAGTGGAAGTGCTGTATGCATTCGTTTTTTTCACGTTTTCTCTGCACAGAGCTTTTCATCAACGGATTTCTAAATTAATTTTTATATCCCAAACCCTTTGTTTTTACGCCTTTTGTCTTCTTTGGTCATGACAAATCATAATTTAAAAAAAAAACATGAAACAAAAACCTTTAAGCCCATTCTATAGTAATAAGACACAGGATCACCGACGCGACGACCTATATGGGATGTACTTTCCATAATGAATAGCTTGTCTTTTTACTCGCATAATTATTTTTTTTTATGGTATAATATACATGTATTTGTAATAACTAACAATATAGTGTATTTTCATTATTATTATTATTATTTTGGTCTTTTTGGGGTTAAACTTTCACCCAGAAAGCGATCAAGAAAAAAAAAAATCACCGGTGCTGTATCAATACTGAATATAAAATATCAGTTTAATTCTTAACGGGTTTGGGCACTGGAGCCTTAGTCAACGATTCATATTTTTGCTCAGTCCATGTAATTCTGTTATAATTTTACAATTGATACACTGCAGTCTTATGCGAAAAGGCAACTGATGATTCAGTGCATTTCTGAGTGTGAGGGCAATCCGATAATATTTTTGAACAAGAAATGCGCCAATAGGAAAATGTAAAAATCCAAGGTAATCATAATGGCATAAGTCACCAAATGACAGGAAAAGAAACAGTTTTTTCTTAATACATGTATCTCAAAAATGACTTATGCCATTAGCATAGAACAATGACGATGTGCTAAATTGTAGTAAACTTCTCAACAGAAGACTTGATAGTTTGATATTACATGTGTATTTCAAGTTCAGACCGACAAGTCTTTGACACAAACCATGTTGTTTTTCCAATGCTTCACCCAGAAATCAGACGTGACAAGAAAGGTAAAGGATTAAGATTAACTCCTGTATCAATCTAATTCAACTGAAGTTTATTATTATTGCATAGTCAACCAAAATACAAGAACAGAGCTAAACAATATGCATATGAAGTTCAATGTACAACTGTAACAGTGGCCTTCATAAAATTGTAATTTTGTCATACCCTTGATACCTCCTAGATCTTCAATGAATTGTTTTAAATTGAGACAGCACTTGCCAACAACCACCTAGTTGATTGTCCCTTATGAACAAGTTCAGTATGACTGGACTGAAGTACTATAGACAAGAACACAAATGGTGTAAAAACCTAAGTAAAAATATTTCAAAACAATAAAAGTGCACATTCCTAATGTAAAGAGAATAAATGAACAACAATCAGTAACAATGTATGCGCCAAAAACAATACACAACAAAACACACACACACACACACACACCAACAACACCAAAAAAGATCACACATAATTTAATACATGTACAGAAAAGACAAAAAGACACAAGGAAAAAGAAAGGATGGACATACACAAATAATCAACAAGACATCGCAATACATTCCAAACTCACAAATGGTGCTATTATGACACAAAAAATTAATATACAGTAATACTGCAATTATGCACTTTGCTGTGGAGTGGTCTCAACAAAACAACAGAAAACTTCTTAATGGATAAGTTTTATATATATGCCTAATACATTTTTCATGTTCCACTATGATTACAGGCCTCCTGCACAGCGACAAAACGACAGAGGCGGAATGAAAACACTCGCCAAAGTGAACCCAAAAGACTGACCTGCAATCACTGCCATCGCACTCTCGGGTCAAACATTGGTAGAATAAGCCACGAGAGAAGCTGTCAGTCAAAGTGAAAGTGAATATTCTAGCTGCTAAGACCGTCTGTAAAGACGCTAAAGGCCATGAGCACAGCGGCAAACTGTTAGGCCTCGGCAGGAACCTTTTAATTTTTTCATCCATATAACACACAGTATCTGGCTTGTGTACTGATATGATAGTATTTATGTCTGAGCAAGGATATCTCATTCGTCAACAATATAGGAAAGACAAAACAATGTTCTATTACTATTATGTTTGCTAGAAAATTGCTACAACTCCTAAACAATTCTAGTACAGAACATTTTAGTCCACAAAAAACAGATACAGCACTAGAAAGACCTTTCTACTGATTGCTTCATAAGTGCATATTACAATGCATAAAATTCGATAGAAAATACTACATTACTGAAAGCACACAGGATACTTTTAGCTTGCAGGAAAACAGATTCTTACTTTATTTTTCTTGTGAATAAGAAGCTATGTACAAAAACAATGCTTGAATAGTCAAACAAAGGTGAAGTTTCCCCACTGTTTCCATTCAAACATGGATAAATAGTCTGGGCTCACATCTCCCAAGACAAATGAGATAAAATGTACAGAGCCGACCATTTACAGATTAAAGGCGAAATCAGATTAACAGCTTTAAATATGATTCATTGCAATCTGGAGAAGACAAATGATATGTTGTGCAGTTTTTTGAAATGTAAGATTTCATTACTGCACAATTTTCCTGAATACAGTGTATGTAGTTCTCAATCAGCCATTGGCTCAACTACTGCATCATACTTCTTAGATACTGCGCCTAATTATTTTGCAATTTCTCATTTCATGTCATCGACATTGGCATTAGTTGAACCATTCACAGGAAAAAAGTAAACCTTAACAGAGTCACAGATTTGGCCCGTTGTTTCAATGAACATTAGAAATGAAGGAACTAGATGAGAACATCAGAACATAAACTACTTGATCCCCCTCGGGGCCCAGGTCACACTCTAGTTAAATTATCATTCCTAGAAAAAGTCATTGATTCCTTCACCCTAAATTTAATACCTGTAGACCAGGATTATCCACTAAGAATGTTTAGATTTGACTGGCATCAAATCCCCCCAGCCCCTTACACAGAGGTAAAAACAAAGGGGGGGGGGGGGGAATCGATCTGTCTTTAATTAGAAAAATAAAACAGTTTTGGGCTTGCTAAATGCAAGTAAACTACAACATAATACATAATTGATTATGGATGATGCAAATGGTTCAAGTGTTTTACTTAAACTAGACGGGACATTTAAAAAAAAAAAAAAATTTCCGTCTGCTTGTTTGAAGTGGACACAGAAAGCCCCAGAGAAACAAAAATCTTCATCTATACATGACAATAATTGACAGTTTTATTTAGCTAAGTAATACAGGTAAGCGATAAAACAATCTCAAACATATTACGAAAAGCAAGCAGGACAAAATAATAATACAAATAACTAACAACATCAAAGTCTCTCCCTCTTAAATGCAAATTGTAAAGCAAATTGACAAGGAACTTAAAAAGTGATCCCCAAGTTACCATAATATGGCAGTTGCAACTAAGCAGCACTGTAAAAAGGCACATGACAGACCAAAAAATCAACAAATGCATAAACTATGAACTATAAGATCAGCTACTGAAGAACTTTCACCCTCGATAGAGAAAATATACATGAATAAAACAAAACAAGAAAACAGGTCAGGAGTAGCTATAAAACTATCAGCACAATCCAGTTCCTCTAACAACCCTCTGGTTGTATAATACCAGCACATGTACAACATAGTTAACTATTATAGTACATCCGTAAAAATCAAAAAAACAAAATGCCCTGTAAATTCTGAAAGCAGATGATAAATTATATGATGTCTCATTTCTAGCCATTGAATATCTTGAAATATTATTCAAGAATGATCTTGAAATATTTAAACGATGATAAACTATTCAAAATCCTATCATACACATCATTTTTTCCATGCATTCATCAAATATTTTTTGTTGAGATTATCATCTCAGATTCTCTTTAACTTTGGTCTTTGTCATGATTACTTTGGTGCATATATTCATCACTAATCATACATTACTGCCTATCGGTTCATCTGAATGACTATAGTGGAGATGTATGTTACACAATCATGCAGGATTATAGTGAGACAAAAAAAAAAAAAAAAGGGCATATTTGCACAGCCTCATAGGTGTGAATGGATGGAGAAATACTGGACATGACCACCTCAGTTCTTCATGAAGTCAGTGATATCCATGTGATGTATTCTTTGTAGAACTCTGCCAATACATCTTGTGTGTGTTGTTTTGTTTTTCTTTTCCTCAATTAACTCTATACAAATCTTGCTTTTGGCCATACCGTGACCCCCCCCCTCCCCCCATCTTTTCATATCCATCTAGCACGGTGTGTAGCATTTGCAAAATATGATTTAGAAAATTTTATGATCTACAAATGATATCAATCACCCTAAGCAATGACTATGCACATTCACATGTAATGAAGACCTTAAAAAACCCAACAAAACGTCTGAATGGTTCCCATCTGTTTGAAAAAAAAATAGAGCTACAATTTTGGCACAGATATTTATACATTATATCTTCCTTGAGAATTTCTGGAGACAATTGTATCAGTCTCCCAATTTACTGCAGATAACAAATCATTTGCATAATTTACACTAAGGCTATAAAGCAACACGACAGAAAAAAAAAAGAAGAAAAATTTCACTGTAACACTAACACTGAAGTTTTCTCAAATTATGCACAGATTCTCCCTTGCTTGATTTACAAGAAAAATAGATTACAAACATTTTTTTTTGAAAACTCAACAGTTTAAAATTTACAGGCTCTATATTCAATTTTTGTGTGAGCAAGAAAGGAAAGACAACAACAACAAAACAAACCTCTCCCTGAAAATTTATACATATTAAAACAACCAAAAAAGAACAAACCAGAAATGAAACTCTAGAGAGATCGAGACTACAGAAGATCCTCAGGGGACGAGAGCCCAGGTGAAACAAATATCTCATAATATGACAATATGTCATTTTACACAACCTTACAGGAAAACAAATCATATTGTCACATTGCTGTTGCATGTCTTAAAAAGTGTCATTCTTGATGACAAAAAAAAAAGGGTTAAAAAATTCATCAAATACAAGAAATAAACTACTGTAAATTATTATATAAAAATTTTTATGCAAAGTAACAGTACATTTTATATGGAAGACTAGATCTACAGAACAGAAGCACAGATTCAATAAAGTTTATAAAGTAACATGTATTGTGAAGAAAACTATGCTTGTCATGTATAATATGGGAATCCTGAAGCTCAAACTTTATCCCAAACCTCTTAGTGATCTAATCCAGACCATATCAAACAGGGTTCATACAAAGTCTTGAAAATTAATTTTAAGGACTTTTTAAGGACTTCCTAAGGACTCACAGTAAACAAATTAAGGACCTGTGTGCCTGTGACCAAGAAATATAATTACAACTATACAAGTGGTGTGCAGCACTCATCGAAACGGAACATAGTAAATTCACTCTGAAAAGTTCAGTTATTTCAAAGTACCAATTATCCAATGTGCAATTGGAAGATTTGAATCTCAAATGTTTCAACTGAAACACAAATTTTAAGGACTTTATAAGGACTTTGGCATCATTTTCAGAATTTAAGGACATTTTGAGTACTTATTTTTTCTTTTATGAAAATTAAGGACTTTAAGGACTTTTAAGGACCTGTGTGAACCCTGATCAAATGATTTTGTGATTGAACAGCCCACTGGAATTATCATTTATGGGTACAATCAACATTAAAATGTGTAAAAGAACTGATTAAATTAAACAGCTATTTTATTGAAAAGCACAACAACAATTAAGAACCAGTTTAGGATTGTTTCAGCATCAATGTTGTTTAGTTTTCCGCCAACAAAATACATGTGTACAGGTAGACATGCTGTAAATTTGTAAATCAAGTGTCAACAGTGCAAAAACACAAAAGGATAAACATGTATTATATCTATTGCCTTGTCTGACTACGAGTTGAATAAAACATTGATCTACCTCATGGAGGCTGAACACAGTTGTTTTTTGTACATGCCTACACTATAGATGGATATGAATTATGGGAAAAAGTAGCTTTGCAAAGAGAACAGCAGTCTATGAAACATTCTAATTGCATCAGTTCAGTGACTGAATTTATAAGCCCTACTTTCACTACTAGCAAAGATGCTCGAGTGATAAAACGAGTCAGCTCAGGGTTTTCGCGCGTACGGGTTTCGCAGCGCCATCTGGTGGTGTCAACGTAAGAGATGTAAACAACAGCATTTTTTACAAAGACGAAGAGAGAAAATGCTGAGTTTTGTTCAGTGTTCAGTCTCACCCTAGACCTTGCTTTAAGTTGCTTACTTTATAATTACATGTATAAAGTAGTTCATTGTAGGAAACCTCTGGCCATTTTTTTTCCTTTTTACATGTGGCAGCAATGTCACCATCGTTTTATTAATTTACCATCCTACCGAAGATGGATCTAGTTTATGTTTAGTATAAGATGGGACTGAGGCTGGATTTTCCATTCATGACCTAACTCTCACACGCCCTGTTTCCCGGCAGCAAATGCCAATAAAGTAAACAAAAGTGGGAACTGTGCCATTGTGAAGGATTTTGAAAACATTTAAGGACTTTCCTTTAACACTCACCCTGCGCGTTACCCGTAAAGCCCGCTGCCCCGTCAGTGACCTTACTCACGGAGAATCTTATCTGGGGTCACTGACCCGTGCCGCTAGACGATGACCACATACGCTGTCCACATGGTTCGGTTTTTATTGATTGGTATGAAAACATTCGCTGCTATGCCTTATCACGCTTGATAATAAATTAACCAGCAAAACCTTAGTCTGTCAGTCTCTAACCAATCATCTGACTTATGATTCCAAACTGACAGCTGTAGTGTTCGTGAGAACGAAGCATGATAACGAGCCACGCCCTCCCAAGCCCTACACAAATGGTTTCATCCTGATTGACAAATACTAATAAACCAATGTGGGCATTTGGGGCAAAGATTATTTCAGAGCTTGTTTCTGATTGGTTCTTAGATACAGACAAGTCCAGATGGTGGTCAGCTTGTGAGAAAATGAGATAATATTGCAAATTTGTTGAGCAACAGTTCGCATGTCGATGTTACATCTTTGGAAAGTGTGGGGAGAGCCTTTGAAAGCTTAGTCTTTGTGATTCCGACCAGTGGTTCACTGGTTAACATGTCCATGTCACAATGTCTTTGATTTAGAAGAGATACAGTGAACAATAACACGGTGGTTACGTCTCAAAAAGGTCAGTGACCCGACGCCTGAAAATAGGGCTTGCGCGTGGCGCGGTCAGCTTGACCGGGGCGACTTTTGCCGCCCGTGCGGCGTGAGCGCTTGCAAGTCAATACCGACTATTGCCGCCCCGCGCAGGGTGAGGGTTAACAATAACAGACTAACCTTGGATTTTCCTTCTTCTCGTTCTTCCTCCTCTTCTTTTCCTTCCCTAAATTCACGAAAAATACACCATCGTCAAGAACCTCACCAACTGTTGCGTCAGAGATGCATAACAGTACAATCGCTAGTAGCCGAGTCCCAAGCGCTATCGGTAGGCTAAAAATAACTTGTTGCGAGAGAGGCTGGGGAAGCCGCACACACATTGCTAGATCTATGCCTGAGCTATCTCCTGAAAAATCTGTTTCTCTCTCTTTTTCCTTCCTTCATCCACCCTTTTTTAGCTTTGCTTTATAGAAAAATTCATTACTAATTACATACTACATATTCTAAATATATATTTTGATGCTGAAACTGCCTCTGGAAGCGAAACCAATCGGTGCTGTGTCTTATTTTCGATGCAAATCCATTGTACGTAGCGGTGGCTCTGCGCGCCGAGAGTAGGCGGTGCCTATAACCAGATGTAAACGGACTTTTAAGAGCCCCGAAGAAGGGAGTGTCTGATCTTATCAATCTAGTATCTTTGCTACAAGCCATGGCCGGTTGTAGAATCAAATGAACCACTCAATCACCACTTTCTTGGTCCAAATGTCAATGTGATATTTCAGTCTTTAATTTATTGCAGATTGAACAGGAATGAATCTAAAAGAGAAAATCACATCGTGAAAACCTTATCTGGAAGCAGTTTAGATTGATGAGATGTCATAAGAACCATTGCATATTCCATTACATTGAAAAAACATGATGACAGAAATGTTGTTTTGCAATTTTATCGGGGAAAAAAAATTGTACAGACTGACTCATAAATTGGCTTGAAATGTATGCATGCGCAAGGAAAGGGCATTCTTTTGTATCAGCTGTCCAGAAAGTGTACAGCTTGAAAGGAATATTCTGTTTTATTGCAAGTAAACATATCTTCAAGTTAAACAAATCATTTCCCACAAATGTTTCATCGATCATTACTGTACACCTTTCTTTGAAGTCCACATTACAGAATAGCTTAATAATAGTTAAGAAGTCCATCATCCCTTGCCTTTTCACTTCAAGATGGTTATTCTTCACTAAATTTAAAACTAATGTCATAAACATAAAACTGTTCATTACAGATATAGATAAAAATGGACTCTCTACTTCTAAGCCATGAACACTTTTGACTTGCATGCAAAAGCCAGACATGCTTTTATGTATACTTAATTTACAGGTTTTGACAGAGCAGTTGGTATGGGACATAAAACAGTCCAACAATTTCAGCAGTTCAATGTTGACAAAAGAAACTATAATGGAGCCAACAGAATAATGGTTTGACGCTTCATGCATATCAAGAAATAAATATGCACCTGCTGCATGACCATTGTGGTGGCAAGCACGGAAGCAATCAAATAAGAAAACATGCATTTAGTAATAAATGGCTAGTTAGAGGAATCAGCAGTTTTGAGAACTAACATGAAAGAAAAAAAATTCATTAAAAAAAAAAGTCAAGAAGAGACAATAAATCTTAAACAGAATACAGACATATTAATACTGTCATCAAACGAAAAAAAAAATGCAAGTCTGTCTTTGGTTTCACAACAGAACAATATAACAGTAATTCAAGCAGCTATTTCATAAAAGTCAACCAAGTATGTATATGCAATGTCTGCAAAAGTCTGCATAATTTTGCCAATCATCAAGTGAAATAAGAATTGCCTTTACAATATGGCAAACTCTTACAAGAATTATATATATACAAATAATGTAATCTGAATACCTTCAGTTGAAGTGAAGCAGAAATTTCAATAAAAAAACTTAAGTCAAGCACAGTAAAAAATATTCCTTTATCAACCAGCCAATTTTTGGAAGAGTGATTTTCTTGACTTAACAACCCACTTTTGTCAAACATTGCTGAAACTCATGCAGAAAATGGGAATCAAGGACGCTGAGAGAGACAAAAAATGGATGATGCAGAGGCATAGATGTCCCACAATGCTAGGGAAAATACAGTCTGTGAAAGCATTGTCATTCTACTGAGAAAAAAAAAAGTAAATATATTCTGTGAGAAGTTTTTCCAAAACATGACTCATCATGGTGGCTCTTGTGGACTATCGTAAATGACGAAATTTTCTTCAGACTAGAAGAGTGACTGAGTAGCCCCCCCCCCCCCCCCCCCCCTCCCTCACACACACACAAATATTGATACATTCACACTAAACAGATATCACTAGTTATTTAGTAAATATGAATGAGCCTGCCGAACACTGCCTTTTTTTTCTAGATTTTTCTGTACTACCTCTTAAGACTAAATATTTTGTATCCCAGCAAAATATAAAATCATTATATCCCCATTAGTCATTAGCAACAAAACTGCTCAAGCATTTCCTTGACAGTGGAAAATCTGGTCGCTTGTCAGAAATACATGTAACTGTATGGGCCACTTTAAATCAGGTCACTGAAGTATTGGTAGGTCACCATCATACAGCTGTACAAGATATGATCGATCCTACGGCAATTGTGGAATGACAACACATGCAACATCATATGATTAACACTGAGATGATATACAATAGCAAAATTGCATCACTGTCTGTGACTGGTTTTCAAATCAATTCTGACTGCCTACAAAGCCCATAGAGTATTTACAAAATTCCACTTTTCACTACACTCACAATGGAATTTCACCTTGTGGTTTGAGAACAGGACGCAATTTGTGAGATATTTATCATCTCATAAGATCTATGCATGATTAACAAATTCATAAAAACGTATTTGGTCATAGTAACATGTTTTTCTCACTTGTGTGATCAATTATGAAATAAGCTCCATGAACAGGTCTGACTTGAATATATTTATGTGTGTAAATTCAAACAATGTGATGTTACTGATGAAATAAGAAAATTAGGTTAATAATGAACTAGTACATCGAGATCTACAAAATCAGACCCCAAAAAAATGTCAGAGTACACATAAAGATTGTAGCAAAGTTCTTGTGTAAAGTTCTGAGGTTAGGGTACTGAATGTACCACTATTCACTAACAAGAAAATTGAATGATATGGCATTGAATTAGCTAATGCATGGTAAAACAAATTCAACATGGACAACAAGTGTGGTGATGCTGTAGTAACTGCATACTATTGCACATTATGTCAAAGATGATCTGTTACATTGGTTTTTCTTGTAAAAGAAGGAAAAAAGACAAAAGAGATCAAAGCTGTCTTGACTTTCACTGATAACTCCTTAAACACAAGGCAATTTATCTTTGCCACCACAACAGCGGTACCTTGTTCACCATGTACACAATGAAACCAGCCCTTAATTACGAAGATAACAATTGGATGTACATTTGTCTATAAACAAAATATAAATGAACACACACTGAGAGCTCATCAAATGCCACAAAACACAACTGAACAAGTAAAAGTGGTGTGTTTGTTGCAAGACAAGTTAGCATTGCCAAAAATACATATTCTACCCGCCTGGCACTGTATTGCCGCTCAAATATAAAGAATATAATGTGAAACATCAAAGATTACACACTGTAAATGATTTTCACTGGGGTGTTCTAGACATGCCTTGGCCCTTTTCAATTCCTGAAGTCCAGCAGTACATGGTAAACATTTCATTGTTGTGAATATCACTAAATACATTCAACAGTTCACACCTTCATAATGTGAAGATGTCACAACACCAACAAGGAAAACTACCTGGCACATTATGCATGAATAATTCAGCAACTGCAACCCAAACTGGCACTGATGTAAAAAAAAAAAAAAAAAAAAAAACGAACAAAAAAAACCCCCAACCCAATATTTTCTTAAATGATATTGACTTCACCAATGATATTATGAGCTATTTGAGAAAATGCATAAACTTGTCAAAATGATTTACATGCATATGCTAAGTGAACACAAATGGTGACAGCTATCTATCTACATTGAAGATTATGGTGTCAAATTAAAGTCCCATTCCTTTGCCTTCATTCTCTTACGCACAGTATCGATTTGGAGTCCCGTCTTTCACAAACTGCTTTCTATTAAAAGATCCAATGGAAATTACACATATATTATAGAAAGATGGATCAAACTTTAAACAACAGATCTATACTCCCGGTCACCTGAAAAAAAAAAAAAATGACTAGTCCCCTTAAGTGAAAAAATTAAAGAATGTTTTGATTTCCAGTATTTCATGTGACCACTAATGACTTTTCCATGTAAAAGCATAATATTACATTTACAGATTGAAGAATTCAGTATATAAATCCAGGAAGTGTTGTATTTTATACAATCATGCACCACCAAAGACTCATTTCATGATCACATTGTACTGAGAGTTTCATGGTCACCTTCCTTTGGATATAATACATTTAAATCTTTCATTTACACAGCTACAGATTAACTACAGTGTTGTTTGTTTATTGACCAGGTTTCTCTCAAAGGACAAACTCTTAACTGAAAAATGAAACAGGTAAAACGTGAAAGACTCTTGAATAAAAGAAAGCATTCTCTGTTGTCAAGAACATTTATAGCAAATGCCAGCAGTCTATGACCTTGTTGCTATCATGCATTTTTTAAATACCAGATTGCCACTGAAAAGTTCCATGAAGGCAAACATAGTGGTAGTTCCAGTCACTAATACATTTTGCCTTCTCAAGATATAATTCCACAACCAGTTGATAACAGTCATGTCAGCAAGGTATCTATTGTTCATGAGCTGTAAAATTTAAAAGCCAGCTTACAGCTAAGTTTGATAAATAAATGTGCCAGCTACAACATTTCTAACCCTAATTTTAGTATTTTTTTTACTTCACAACTTCGATATTTTCTTTCACTGTCAACCGGGTATTAGAATGAGAGACTTCAGTACCAACTAAAATGAAACAATTTCTGAAACTCAACATGGCTTTAAATTCACTGGCCATCAAAATTGTGCCACAGAGGATTCCATTTCAGTTAAATATTAGCATTTTGTGTGAAAAAGTGACAACCCCAAGAACAAATGACATAATTTCCAACTTTGGCTATGCTGCAAGAGAGTCACAGCATAGTCCCAACGTATCTAAATTCAGCATCATCTTTGCTAACAATGTTGACTCCAAGTGGAGATGATATGTATGGGTCAAAACCTGAAAGAGAAAAATGAAATCAAGTTTCTGTCTTTCTGTGTGAGTGACTACTAAGGCTTAAATGAGCCTCGTCTCACTCTGGCTATGTTGAAATATGCCCATGCTAAAAAACATCAACTAAAATTATTCATCAGGAGTTTTTGTGCCACTACCTTAGATGACCCTAGATGCATGCGTTGTGGTTTACTCACATTTGTCTAGCAAACCCCCCCCCCCCCCCGAATCACTGGATAAAGCTATTCAAAGTGAGCTGTTGATTTCACTACATTTGTTAGTTGTATGAAATTCTGAGAACAAATAACCTGTAAATAATTTCTTTCTTATATCATTTTTGTATCATCTTCCCATCCATAATCATGACTCGCGTTAAAAAAATAAAACATCATCTCAAAATTACTTATTATCTCTATATGAGATTCCACATCGTTCCCTCAAACCAATGATACAAAATTCTTTAAGTTTTTTTTTTTTTTTTTACCTATGCCCGTCTCATGTCTTCAATGTGGAAGAAAATCAAAAATCAAACAATATCAAAACAATACTAATACCAAGGTTTTGTCATGAATTAGTATACGTTTTAACAACTTGGAGTGGTCCATTGGTGTTCCCGCTGATAAATGATAATGTTCTGTTCTCTAGCTATTACATGGATCCAGGAAAAAAATGATGGCTCTCATTTCATTTATAAACACTGACAGCAGTAAATAACATAGCTCATGTTTACAAATTTCTCACACAAACGGCTGAAGGCAGCTTGCATAATTTGGCATCAGAATTAAAAAACTGATTTCCCAACAATTAAAATGAAGGATAAGCTGTATAAATTCAATTTACACTGGTCAGTTTGTGACAAGCATGCATAAATAAAACAGCAATGCTTTTACAAAATTCACCCACAAAAAATACTGAATCATACACTGTGTGGTATAGAACATGAAGTTTTGCAACATAACACTGTCAATTGCTTTTTTCACCATTATTCACCTTGCATTGTCAAGTTTTTCTCATTGCTTTTACACAGCAATGTATCTGAACAATAATCTGCATAAAAAAAACCCACACAATTTGATTTTCCCATCCACGTATTGGAAGGTCTGGCCAGTTTGTTGGTTTTTGATATAAAATTATAAACATATAGTTTTTTGAAATTTCACTGATTTTCAGCCACTTAAGAAAATTCTTTTTGAACGATAGAAAATAAACACCCTGTGACAAATAATTTATAGTTTGCATTTTTACCGTCAAGTTAACTTTGGAGCAAACCCGCATACTGAAACCAAGCTCCAAAACTACGACTATTGACTCACCCATTGAGTCCACTGTCCATTCGTAAAGTACACAACTGCATAAGATGACACAAAACCCTTTTCAAATGGGAGAAAGAATCTAGCGAACTGAGATGGCCAAAATTATCAGTCAGGGACAGATATTTTTTCTGGAAGAAAAATACTTCCCTTGAAATTCGCCATGCAATGTTTTCCCTAATTTTTTTTTTCTCATTCTGGTGATCACTAAACATCCTATTTCATAAACAACTAAGTAGGCCTGATGTGCTGATGATATTAACTTCAAAGTTCCACAATGAACCTGCATTTTATGAGAAAAAGAAATCTCAGGACACACCTGATACACTGAAAACATTTTAGAGAAAAGGACCTTTTACCCTTTCAATAATTTCAATTCCCATTCTAAAAAAGTGGTAATTCCACAGGGTTTGTTTCATTTGAAAAGGGGCAGGGGTATAAATTTAAAAGAAAACAAAAAAACACTCATTTACTCAGATGAAACGTTTACGGGATGCCAAAAATTAATGACTTTATGGTGACGTGCTTTATCATTTCAGCCAGACTACATGATACTATCTATTACCGCCTAGGATTATTTAGTGGTACCATGATTATGTGTGAGACAGATTACAATAAATATATGTTACTCTGAGATACTGAATCTATGGCAGATCAAGCAACCAAACAATAAAACAAATCTATGGTGCTGCCTACATGAACAATACAGTTTGGTTGTCCAAAACTGACTAGAGATTGGACAGAAATAATATTGATCTAGAAAAAACCATTCCTATGGAATAGCTTCCTGACAACAACTGATAATTATTTACAGAGCCTTCTATATATAATTTATCTTCTGAAGTTTTGCAAAGTTAGTAAAATGAATGGCTGTTCTGTTATTCTGTATGACTTCTGTCATATTTCATAATGAATTATTTTAAGTGTTAATATTTAATACTGTGAAAATTTTCCAGGAACTCAGTATAGCTGGAGCCTCCATGTAATATCCAGTTTAAGCCAACTGGAGCTGTGCTTTGATTTCTTTCTTCCACCTATAAAATGTGCGGGCAGACACACCTGGGAATATCCTAGAGAATTCTTGAGAATCCACATCTGGATTATCTTTCACGAACATATATTCCGCACGACTCATTTTCTTCTGTCGCTGAGATGAAAAGCCCTCATCATCTTCCTTTAATGCTGTTTTGTTGATGAAACTTAGTGGTCCATTAGACACCCCCTGCCTCAGAGAGGTGCCAGACAAAGTGGACATGCCACTCCCACACTGTTCACTTCTCACACCGCCAGATGAGTTGCCTTTTCCCACTGCCTCACTGTCCTTTGACATAGCCATCAGAGCAGACAAGGAGGAATTATGCAGTGATGATGTCCCCAGAGTTGGTAGCTGTATATCAGCTTCTGGTCCAAAAGCTGAATATCCCAGGGTTGCAGAAACAGGTGTGCTGGTATTGTGAAAGAAACTTTCTACATTTGTTGGGCCCGAATTATTTTTATTGTTATTGTTTTTGTAGAGTTGTTCAATAGTAGAAGATGCAGCTTCAAGTGACTTCTGTGTTTCAATGTAAGAATCTGTGTGATGTAATTTCTGTACTATTTCATCCATGTACTTGCTTGAATATGCTACAGCATTTGAATCTGCAAATCTAGCCAGTTTACTTAAGGTGCATTCTGTTAGATTTCCCTCAATGTCTTCCAGTTCTTGGAAGGGCTCACTAATGCTGTGGGATATGTGGTTGTGGTTGTTCTGTTTAACATAATCTGCTGTACATGATTTCTCAGGATTTCTGCCATCCTCTTCTGTACATTTTCCTATTTGTTTGTCAGCAGCTTCCAGTGGCTCATCAAATAAATTGGGCCTAATCTCACTTTGTGCAGATGTTTGACTGTCTTGCAAAACTTTTGGTGATGGTCCTTTTTGGAGTTTGTCATCTCTCTCCAGGTCAGCTTTCCATTCCTCAAAAACCTCTTGCTGTATGAAAGGATATTGCTTGGAAAATTCTTTGAATTCTATGTTTCGATTCTGTCTCAGATACTGCCACCGTTCTTTGATTTCAGACTGCCACCTGAGGCATTCTGCTGCCGAAATGGTTGGATATTTGTCTTGAAGAACTGAGATAGCAGTGTCAGGATTTCTCTGACAAAATTGTACTGCCTTACGCAGTAACTCATTGTCTGCATACAGTGTGCTAGGATGATGAGAACTCCTTTGTGATTCTCCATCAACAGTATCCTGAGCTTCTCCATCACTGATATCCACGGCACTGATATCATCAGGGTCCAAACCTTTCCAAATATCAAAGATATCCTCATCCACATCTTTAACATTCATGCTGAAAATTGCATAGTCCATGTCAGGATCAGCAGCAATGTGAAGAATGACTGTTTTAATTCTATTCAGCCAAAGTTCAAATGTGGCAGCAGAGACAAATTCAAATTGAGATTTAAACTCCTTGTATTTAATTGTGGGATGATGCATTAAATACAGAAGTGCATTTGTCATCAGATTTTTAGTGTGTTCATCTACTTCGGGCTTACAGCTGGATATACTTGATTCTTCTGTGGCATGGCCCTCTTCTCCATCTTTCATCTCTTTGGATTGTTTGGTTTCTGAAGCAATTATTTCTTTCCACTTCAGAAATGCTTCCATGGACACCTCTGGCAAAACTGCAGCAATTTCTGAAAACTCCACATTAGGCTGAGACCTGATATAGTTCATAATCTGGTGGATTTCTTGCTTCCAGCGGTAAAATGTGCGTTTTGGAACCTGAGGGTAGGTGCGGGTAAACTGAGAAAGCTCGATGTAAGGATGTTGCTGCAGGAACCAGTATTCGGGTCCACTTAACTTCCTGTTTACATGGGCTGGCATTCTTGAATCTCTGTCTTCATTCATTGTAGCATTTTCTGAGTCATCATCATCAAATGGATATACCTGCTGAGCTAAGGTTTTCCACATACTGAATACTTCCTCTGAGGCTGTTCCATCCATTGTTTTATAAGTTTCAAAGTCAACATCAGGATTGGCTCTCAAGTAATCGACTGCATCTTTAAGTTCTTTCTTCCATCTATAGAAACTTCTCACAGATGTATTAGGATAAAGTCTTGAGAAAGTGGTAAAATCAGCATTGGGATTTTTCTGTACATACAGGTATTCTTCTTTGCTGCACTTCTTCTGATGAGCAGTATCTTCACTACTAACAGGCTCATCTCCATCTTCCGACTGGCACATGTTGGCCTCAGATTCTGATTTCACTCTGTCTAAAGCTAATGGTTGTTCCTGATATTCTGGATCATCCACTGCCGATTCACTCTTGACACAGGCCGCTTCTACTGTCAAAATTGGTTGATTCTCTTTTCCCAAAATAGATGAATCTTTCCCAGCTTTTTCTTTCCATGACTCAAAGATATCTTCAGGGATGTCAGGGAAAACCATTTGGAATTGCTGAAATGTCATGTCCTTATTGTCTTCTAACAACAGAACTGCAGCATTCATTTCTTTGCGCCATCTGTAAAATGTCCTCATGGAGATGGTAGGAAACAAAGATTCCAGCTCTCTGAAGCAAAGTTCTGGGTTCTTCAAATAATAAACATATTCTTGCTTATTCTGCTTCCTTGACCTGCTGAAAGGGCCCCAAAAATCTCCTTCCTCCTTCTCGTTTGATAATTTTAGTTTCTTTTCTCCATCTTTGGGCATGAGGGTCTTAGATATGTCTTGACTGATGTCATTTGCTGGCCTCTTGTTTTTGTTTTGACTTTCAGTTTGGTGTTTGCCCTGGGATTCAAATACTTTTGGTGACTCACTGTTTTCAGGTCCTGCATCCAGCAGAGAAGAATGCAGTCCTGTGACACTGCTGGCACTAGAAGCACCAGCTGCATGAGAACTTGAAGCCAAGCTTAAAGGATTTGCAATGCCACTAGCTAATCCCATCATGCCTGGCCATAGCATCATTGGCAGCATTTGTTGACCTATGGGTGCAGTCATGCCATAATAACTATGCCATGGAAACATCATATTCTGTAGGGAAGCTAAATAACTAGAAGACAAACTCCTAGCCACTGAATCAGTTAAAGCTGAATTAAGGGCTCCAGCATGGACAGCTGCTAAAGAATCCTTTAGTGCTGCATGATTATTGCTTACTACATTAAATAAGTTATCCTTAGGAGACTGGCTATGTCTGTCAGTCCCTGATGAGCTGGGACTACCCAAGGATTGGAAAGATGAAAGAGAAATAGGTGGATTTGGTGACACACTGTTAGGGATAACATTTAGGTTTCCTGTTAAAGAGTTTAGCTTGAGACTCTCAATATACTCTTTCCATACATTAAACACCTCTTCACTTACATTGACAACCTTTGAAAAATCTTTGTAGCTCATATGCTGATTTTGGTGGAACAACCAAAATTCCTGCAGGGCTCTTCTTTTTAAGTGATTGAAAGTATCAACTGTGGTTCCTGGGTGTTGCTGACAAAATTGTTCGTAGGTAAGAGAGAGATTTTTTTGGATTGCATTATACTCATTACTAGCTAGAGTTGTGGGCTTGGGAGAACATTTAGCCTCCAATCTCTTGGACGTGTCTGATGGTGCAAAGAAACCCTTGCCCTGTGCAATCAAGGCTTTCCAGTGGTGAAAGACTGATTCCTTTGCTTGCAAAACAACACTACTGAACTCTTGAAAACTCATCTCTGGACACTGCTCAAGTATGATGTATTCCTCTTTGATGCGTCGCTTCCACCTGTAGTAAGTTCTCTGATGAACATGAGGATAGCGTTGGCTAAACTCTGCTAAATCACAAAATGGATTTAACTCTAAAAACTCGTATTCTTCCTTGCGGGACATGTCTCTGCGTTGCCAAGGGATGCTAGCATGACTCTCATCTCTTTGCTTGCCTCCAAACTTGCACTCTAATCGGAATGGACTTCTTCTGCACATTTGGGTTGAGGGATTGCTGGATTCCGTCACCTAAGACACATCAAACTGTTATGTAAGTATTGTAAGCCTTTCAACCAAATAAACAGGTGTAAACATTTCCACTAGCTACTAATGTATGAAATATCCTTGCACAAGCAGCTTAGATATGAAAAAATGAAGGCATATTATATGTTAATATCATGTAACATTTTCTCATGGAATACACAAACCGCATGCTTAAAATTAATAAATTTCCACCATTTGGTTTCTGAATGTAATTGGCTTCTGGACGTAGAATTCTGCTGCCTCATAGAAATCACAGTTTCCCATCTTCAAATAATGTTGCTTGCAAATAGCAGAAAGTAAATTTCCTTTCAAAATACTATAGTATCCACTGCCCACAGCTATTTAATACTGAAACTGCTGCCTAATGACAACCTCAAGCATGCCTTACATGAACACAAATTAGCTAATTACTCGTGCAACTTGTCCAAGTGAAATGGTAAACACTGGTGCTTTGATTTGGTAATTCAATCAACAATTTGTCAGCAGTTTTAAAATTAATTTTTAGAACAAAGAATTGTATGCTCAAAACGAAATGTTAAAAATCTGAGTGTGATTGGTCACCTTTCTTTTACCACTGTAAGGTGAAACAGCAACTGTATCATGTCGGCTTCCTTCATTTTCTCTCTGAGAGATTGACCAATTATCCATACTGCTGTCAAGTGAACTGCAAAGAGAAATGCACAAATATATCTGTAAGATGTAACACAGTTACAATGGCAAGGACAAACACATCATTCATCATTCATGTTCTTCAAAATCATCCCCTCCTACAGTAATATTATATTGCAAGGACAAATTAATTGTAGAAACAAGATATTTTCAGAGATAATGTTCTATAAAATCATGTTGAGAGATGAAGAATCATATTCCCAATGAAAAACAGCTCTCCCATCAGTCTTCAATATTTCTGGAAATAATAAGTATCTGTCTCTCAGGAACATGAAGGATTCCTTTTTTTACTGCAAGCTGAAGTAGTTGAAGCCTAAATGGCATCAGCATGTAATATAATATGTACATTATGACAATGACAGTATCTTCATAATACTATCTGGAAAATTCCAGACTACTTGACTGTCTTGAGTAAAAATAAATTTGTAGGCAGTTAGTTTCTTCAGTGGACTTTTATTAATCATTAAAATGCTCATAGCAGTTTTTCATTATAAATCTTTATTATAATATTAACCACTGTGAGTAATGATTTTGTAAGACTAGCTACAGAATGTACAGCACTTTATTCTTGACATGCAATCAAACAAATGATGGCAACCTATTTGATTCTCCTGTGGTAGCCTCTTGCCTTTAAAGCCATTGCAAGCAATGGTATCACTCTGCCGATGCACCAAAAACATTAATGAAGCAGTTACACTACCAACAGGAGGCTAGACACTAAATGTCACTTAACATGTGTGACAAACAAAGATAAGATGCTGACATGAGTATCAATCAATAAAACACCATGTTGTTCACTCCTAATACATGTGTTTTAAAATTCTGTAATCAATGAACTTTAGCCTTCATAATATAATCAAATCATAGGGGCACTGCTTTTATAAAAACGGATAAATTTTTCACAAGCCTATAAATGACAGGACAAAAAAGGCAGAATCACAACAACAATCAAAAGTCTCTCAGTGTAAGGAGTTAAAAGCAAGCTATCTTACAAACCAAATGGTTGGCAAGAATGAGTATATGTACGTCTTAGCTGTTTTGTAAAAAGAATTATTTCAATCTTGAGCAAATTTGATTAATATACAACCGGGCCATGTAGTGCCCGATCATTATGTCATGAGAAAATTTGGTGTCCACAAAAGGCATCTATAATAATATAATATAATACACCACCTTTAAGGACAGTGTGACATCCCCCACACCAACAATCCTCTACCATGGTTAGAATAATAGAAATACCCATACTGAGGTAAGCAAGAAATTATGACCTGAATGAACAATACTTTCACTTGCAACTTATACAGAATTTAAAAAAAGGCATGTGTCCCACAAAATGGTGGTTGGTATAGAAGATACTGCCCAGTGCATGAACAAGAAGATGATGATGTTGGGTATTTCATCACCGACCATCAAAGCTTTGGTTTCAATGATCACAGTTCCTGCTTAATTTTTTTTCCCCCCAAATTTATATTTTGTCAATATAAATTTTTCTGTAATTATAAGTAGTTACAAAATCTTGAAAATGACACGTCATAAATCGCAACCTTTATTCTTGTTTGTTCCAACTCCACTTTTTGCGACAACTGAGAAAATCGGTGTAAAAAGTTCGTGGCTTTAGTACGATGATGAAGAATTACAATAAATCAGAAGTTAAAACAGCTTGATAAGTGCCACAATGCATTTAAAACATGTGTCAAAGTGTGCATTTGTTATAACTTTTCTACATACTGAAAGATCTCCAGTTTTTTTTTCAGAAAATGGAGACAGAACAAACAAGAACTAAGGTTGTGAATTGTCTACATTAAAATTTTACAGAAAGATTTTTTTTGGTTTACACAGTGCCAATAACAGCCATTCCAACATTGGTATTACAGAGGACAAATTAATGTAGCTTACCTGTTGATTGTCTTATTGTGGTCTATCTCCTTTTTACAACTGGATTTTAGCACTGACATGTCTAGAGGTAAGTCAACAGGTTGAGATGCTGCGGGGCACTGGCTAGGTACTGCTTCTCCCTCAAATCTGGATTGTGCTGGTAATAAGAGATGCTCTTTATTGCACTGGGATCCTTCTCTGTCTGAAGTGGTGATATCTGGGTCTGGATTGTTTGCTCTTGATTGTATTCCCCTTGCACTTTTATGGCAAGGGTCAGATTCTTGTTCTTTCTTCGCATAATTTTGCTCTAAGCTCTCATCATGATGAGAACATTTATCTTCTCCCATGTTTGGGTCTGCCTTTCCTGAATCATCTCCTTGGAAAACCTCAGATTCTGTGCATAAGTCTAACTCCTGAGGTTTATCTGCCACTTTATGCAAGTTAAAGTGCATCTGGGAAGACTGAATTTCAATAGAGGAAGAACGTGTATCTTTAGAGGCAAAGGGAATATTCATATCAATTTCTGTTTTATTTACACTCTGATCTAAGATAGAATCATTCTTTGACAATAAAGAAGAAAAAGAATCTGTGTCAGCAGTTACATTTGCAACTTGCACATCCGGGCTTTTTGAAGATGAGGAAACTTCAGGAGTGTCTTGACCAGGATTCCCTACATTACTGCTTTGGCATTCTGTGACAAAAGCTACACTATGGTCAGGAGCCAAAGAATGGCATTCTTTAAAGTCCAGAGTAGTGGAAACACTGGAATCAGTCAGGTTATTAGCAGGATGCGTGCTGTGTTGATCAGCATTTGATACTGACAGAGCTAAACCACAGTCCTGCTCAGTATTGTCATGTTGAACTTGTTGATGAAGACTTTTAGAGACATAACTTGGTAAAGCTGGCTTGGATCCTGATTTGATCAATTCGTTTACACTGAAATTCTCTTTTCGTTTCTTGTCAAATTCCAAGCACAGAAGGCCAACAATCTCAATGCATTCTTCGAAATCAAAGTAAGCGTGGCAAAGTTGCCGTATGGATGATATGAGCGATGGTAAAAATTCTGCTTGGTCACATTTTCTTCTCTGTGCAGTTAATTCACCCCCAGGTCTGTCATCAGATACCCTGGAACAGACATGATATTTAAAACATATAAAGAATCTATTCTCAAGATAAACCACCTGAGCAAATCTGCATACAACAGTTGAAAAAAAACCTGGAAATTTCGCATCCATAATCAGCTCTTGTAACAGAAGTACAACTTCTAGCATCAAGCCCCAAACGATCCCGATCTTATTCGCAGATGGGGGTTTCTTGGTTTTGTGATGTCTGCTATGGAAGGGTTCCTCCTGCCTTATATGGTCTGCGTTAGCGCAATGACTAGCATCTATGGTTATCAGTCTGAGACTATGGATTCAATCTCATGCTTGAGCCTTTTTTTTTTTTAAACCTAGTACTGCTCACTAATAATTTTTTTTTCATAAGGATTTTGCAGGGAAACTGATCATTACTAGTGTGCTCCAGATTACTTCTTTCATTTATTCCTGTTCACTGAATGGGACAGTTGCTAATTAGAAATGAAAATGTAAATCAAATGTTAAACATGTAGGCTAGATGATTTCTTTTACTTTTAGTCAGTATGAACTGAACATTTCATCTCTCTCTACAGTAACTTAGATCTATCCTGTATTTACTGAAAATATATTTTGGAAATGGAGGTCTTCTGCTTCAGCTTTTTGTCATGTTTTGTTTTATTACTTTTTTGTTTGCATGGAAGTTTAGTTCATTTTTATTTGCTCTTTTTCTATCTGTAATTTCCCACCTGACAAAATTGGCTAAGTATTCAACAAGCGAGTTTGCATATTAGCATGCCACCGGGGAACCTGAGTAAAAGCATTACTGTGCAGAATCTCTCTAATGCTACCGAGGATGCGAACCAATATCACTAAAAAGAGACACCCTTTACATCATTACCGTAAGGAACACCAAATTTAGCCATCTTACAGAGTGAACCTAATTATTCAACAAAACAAGCCAGAGTTGTGATCTAAAGGAACTCTTCCTGAATAAAAATCACAAAACAAAAAATCCATCTGCGAAGAAGAGTTTCTGGTCTATAATAGATCTAAGTGTGGCCTATATCAACTATATGAAAATAAGAGAGTACAAAAAGCTTTTTGGTCACTACAGGCATTCATTCATTCATTATGGTAAAGACTTTGAAAAAGTTTGTGAAGAGTACTTTTAACTTTTAAAAACAGTGTTTTGTTGTGACCTTCGGTGCCAAGCTAACTCTGTCTGCAGTGAATCAAAAGCAGATCTAGCCTACATCTATTCTTTTAAATTTTTAATTTTCAATATCCAGCATGAAAAAGGCAAGCCACTCTCTTTGAAGCCAACACCCAAAACACAAGCCATCTGCACACAAATCTAAATCTATTATTTTCCAATCTCTTGGCAAATCTGCTCCTAACAAGGCCTCCTTTGAAATATTCATGAGACTAACTAACTACTAGATCTAGTACTACTACATCTGTCTAGATCTAGATCTTATTTCTTGACCACAAACCAGACAGATCTATTTAGATCTAAATCTAGATCTAGACCAGATCTAGAATTAGATCTGTATTTATTTTTGGCAAAATCTGGCTTTCCCCGATGATCTCTGCTGTGCAAAATCCTAGACTCAAGAAGTCATGCCTGATTTGATAATCGCTTTTAACCCATGGCCATGTAGGCCTGTAGATCTAGATTCTAGATCTATTAATACACTGCTGCACCAATCGTCCAATGTGTCTCATTTTTGTCCGACGAGGGGGGGGGGGGGAAGTGATAAAATTATAACTAGATTCTAAGTGCATTGTGAGGTAATCCCCAGAATCCCGAAAGCAGCAGACTTCGACTCATACCTATAAATAGATCAATGGGGCCAGACATGCTATTTTGGGCATGACAAAATAAATGAAGTAGGTCAAACATCTGCCGACTCGGCGTCAAATCTTAGCCACTAAACAGTGACACGTCGACAGACAATGCCTGACGATCTTTCCTCGCACACAAGATGAGAAAAATAATGTGCACACCACGAACGAAACCAAAAGAAATTCCACAGGGTCACATCATGAAACTTTTCTCTGCAACCTACCCGCAATTCGTGCACTGGCCTTTTTCGTGAGCCTCCATCAAATGCCATGCCAGACTAGAGTCTTTCAACTTTAAAGAAGATCGTAATTTCCTCCAGCGATCAAACGAGCTTGCTAGATACACACGTCTGGCATCTCTCCACTTGTATGCCTCCTGTCGTCTGTTGACTCTTTCTCGTTCTGGCTTAGCAGGTCGGCCTTTTGAATACTTCTTGTGCATGATGTCAGACCGCCGGATGGAAGCCATTTTGTCAGTGTCCTGCCAAGCACTCTTCTTCACAGTAGCCAGGATTTCGTCCAGACCTATAAAAGTTTTGATTGACCATGAGGAAAAGTGGCATTGCCACTCGTCCCGTTACTGTTGACAATGTCTCAAATGTTGAAGCGTGTACACATCATAGCATCTGTGCAATTTAAAGAAAAAGTTACTGTTTGCATCGCAGGATTGCTGAATGAAATATGAGTCAAATCTCGTATACGTTTTATTAAGGATTATTGTTAATAATCCCTGAACGTAGTCTTCTTCGCTGCATAAATAAAATTTGCATATTCACATCATCAGAGCAGAGAAAATTATCAAAACTCTTTGATAAATGCTGACTGCGAATGCATGGAAGTCCATTACGTTGAAAGCGAGTATTGTGTTTCTCTGTAGTGACGAAAATATTTTGTTCCTTTTTGTTTGCATCAGACCATCGATATGTTTAATTTCGAGTCGTAATCAACAGATGTTGTAAATGTTCGTCAAGAAAATAAATGTGATTTGGACCGTATAAGATCACAGACTGGGGTAGCCGAATTTCTAACTTTTATTGCCTAAAACAGAGAGAACAACCTGGCACATGCTTTTCATGACGCATGCGCAGGTCTGCGCCAGGTGTCATCTGAACAGACTGGCATGTGTCAGTCGTGACACCACAAAAGCATGACTGGAGCAAGATGCGTGGCTGTATCTGACCTTTTGCTCGAGTCACTGACAAAGAACAGCGAGTGCAGAAGGCAAAATTTACAGTGGGCCTAGTATAATCTGATGACATGCTTCCTGTGGGGAGAAGCATTTCCTACAGTGACATAATGGGCGCTGAGGAAAAAAGAATTAAAATACAGTATACATGTAATACACACACACACACACAAAGGGGTTGAGGCGGTATTGGCGAGAATCACTCAACAGCATTATTTTAATTCGGCTTGAGGATCAACTAATCTGTCTTTACAGGGCATGATAAAACTGAATATATATGTACAATTTTAATAAAACCTATGATACCGGTACTGGCGATTTTCATAGTATAAATTCACCACAGCAGACATGCAGAGCTCATTTACGAGTGTATAGTGCAGTGATGATAATGAGCGATTTCACTCTTAGTATGAAACATGTGTTAGCAGACGACGATGATGGGTGGTCGCCGACAAAAACCAAAATACAAACTCTGCTATATATATAGGGGTCGTAAACGTATTATCGTTTATTTCAGAGCACAAAAAAAAAAGGAACAGAAAACCCAAGCAAACCAACGCAGCGGCTCATGCCAATATATGAAATGGAACTTTAACTACTACTAGCTTTCAATACGTCTGTGCCCCTCGCCGTCAGATATGAAAATGACTAAGTCGATGAGTTCTTTTGTTTCTCGGGGGCCTCAGCATAGTGCTGTTGGCCCCCTGAAAATGACTAAGTTTGATTTGAGGTCTTTATTTTAGAAGGTTCGCTGCCCTTGGCATTTACACCTCACTTTACTTGTTTTATTATTTCTTGTTCTGGCGGGGGGGGGGGGGGGGGGGAGATGATATGGATAAATTTTAATCTATTAATTTCAATTTTGCCCGGGCAGCGGCCTTTCGGCCTGCTCTTTACGATTTCCAACTGCCAAGGTATCTTTAACGTGCGCAACGTGCACACGGGCCCTCCGAATTTTTTCGTCCTTATCCGAGAAGACTAGGTACTCGATCCTACCCCCCAATAGGACCAGGGACTTGAAAATATGAGAAAAATCCAATTTCCAAGAACTACTCGATCCTACCCCCCAATAGGACCAGGGACTTGAAAATATGAGAAAAATCCACTTTCCAACATGCCTGCACTGCCCGGGTTTAGAACCCGGGACCCTTGGCATGAGAGGCGAGCACCTTGCCTCTAGACCACCTTGTCCCCAAAAAATGACTAAGTGGTCAGACTGGACAAACTTATATTCGCGCCAGTGGTCAGCTGACCTGCGGAGGGAATGCATCGCCCAGACAAAGAAGGTACCGATGCCAGCGTGGGCATAGTCCACGTGCAGCGTCTCTGTTTGGGACTAACAAAGGGATAGTACAAAGCCCAGGTGTAGACAAAGAAATTTAGATGTAATTTACATATTACCACGTTGCCAATATAATTAGGTCAGCGCATGAGAGAAATGAGATGGGGAGGGGCGCCTAGGGTGGACAATAAGACAAACATACCACTATGGCTACACATGTATGTTGGTTCAATTGCATTGCTAAATTAATTTCCATCGGTACATAGCTTTCAGACAAAACCAGGAGGAATAATTGGTTGGAAAGATGCTTTATCCAGCCGGCAATCCTGCGTCAATCCGACGTAGATTTCAGTAGAATTCTTAGGATTACCGTACTAGAGGGGCGGATTCTCTTCATCAAATCGACGTTGGCGTGATGTCGTAACCAGTGGACATAGCCTACGTAGGAACGATGTCACTCCTTTGTGCAAACATGACGTCAATCCTACGCGCCGAACTTCCAAGGGTTGCTGGCTGAGTAGACTTCAGACTGCTGATACACCTGTCAATAAGCACTAAATCCCACTAGAAGGAGATAAGGAGAACACTAAAGTGCTTGCGATAAAAGGTAAATTGAGTAGTAGGCCTTGCGGACTTCAAATTTATGCGTACTTAGTGACATGAAACTATTATAAAATAACAGCACGCAACTGGGTCCCTAACCTGTCCCTAACTCATATCATCTTATATTATGAAACAAAATCTGTTTCAAGCTCGGTACAGGCAGACGGACAACTTAAACGCATGTGGGACTGGAAAAAAATAGACTATTTTTTACTTCTAAATCGGCGGAAGCGATGGGCCAATGAAAGTGGTCAATACGTTCATTTGATGTTGTTGTTGCTGTTGTGCAAGACGAGGAGAAAATTAATAAGAAGGACCAATGTAACTGGGAATCTCTCCATCAACTGATGACACAATCAGGGTTAAATAAACTCAGATTGCCATATATATCACGTATCACTTCAATCTGTCGTGAGCATGAAGATTTTAACTGTGCGAGAACTTTTCAGTTTATCAAGAGTTGGGATCAATAGAGTGTTTTTTTTTTTTTTTTAATCAAAGTCAGTCCAACACAAATAATATCTATTATTGACATTCATTGTCAGCTGACCCATGAACCCTGTTGCAGTTAGCTAGTCAGGGGAGGGAAGACACGTTCGGCCAAACAAAAACATTGTTAAGGAACTTCACTTGTATGACGCGAAGAAGAGTGAACACCAGGCGTGGAACATGTTCCTCCCTTCCCCCCCCCCTCCCCCCCTTTCCCTTATTTCCCACTGAGAGAAGAAAATAATGGAGCCCCTGTAAAAAAAAAAAAAAACCCACCGATTTAGTTCATCAAACTTGGTATCAAAATTCATAGACGTCTACACAAGATAGAATCTGAACATATCATAAGATTGCTTTATTCACCAAAAGATGTCCCCAATTGCACAGACACTGGATATAATTTCATCTGTATGGCTTAATATAAATCTGAAAAATGTATTGTTTCTACCCACGGCAGGATTAAACTGACTCGGGAAAAAAGGCAAGGGCAGTCCACCATCCTTAACTATTCTACATCCAGTCAAAAAAAAAAAAAAGGCTGCCATTATCCGCCAACATTATCAGCTCGAGTTTATCCTCCAGTATTGGTGTTGACTAAATTTTAAAAAAAAACACACCCAAAAGCTGGATTTATTCCCTATTATTGTTGTTGGGTTAAAAAAAATTAACAGATTGATTCCTAATAAAAAAAGAGATTTTAATTGAACACTGTTGCGGACACTGTAAGTGTGAAGACATTTTTCCAAAATAAACATTACTAAACCAAAAAATCGGCGGATAAACACTCCGAAAAAAAGACTGTACCTATGCACTTATCTTAAGTTAATTTGTTTCTAACTCACAGGCTCCACTGAAAACGGCTTCTTTTAGAAGAAAGAAACAAAAATAAAATTGACAAGTTTATGGGGAGTTATTAAAACGTGTGACGTTACTCAAAAATGATGTTTTAATCAGTGTGATTACAATATAAAAGTTGTCTGAAACTCTTCTATATACACAATCCATTGTCAGTAAATTTGGTCAAAAGCGTTTCATACAACAACAATACATTTTTATTCATGCAAGAGAAGCCTTTGCTGGACACAGCCGTCAGATAGGAGTTCAAACATAAGTGAATATCCATTAATAGCCCATTGCCTTCAGGACTGACGACCGTTTTATGTCCCTTTCAAGACATGACATCGTGCAGCGACAACGGCGCGTCTGACGGGAAGTGGGCATGACTGATAGCGGAATCCATTATGGCGGAATCAGAGGCGAACTCTTCATGGGGTGAGAATCAGATAGACTCTGGGGCCCAAAATATAATATTGCAAAAAACCCTTGCTTAACCTAGTAGGCTGCTAACCTTAATATTAGGGTAGCGGGGTTGGCTGCCTACTACGCCTAGCAAAGCTTTTTGTATGTAAGGCCCTATGTAGATATGTGAATTCATTGATAGCTACCTTCCTGGATAATATCCTTGGCAACACCGATGGCTAGCATGTAGAAATGTCATTTTCATTTTGTTGTAATGTAGACCCGGATGTCTTGGTTTGTATTTTTGTTTGCATCGACGTAGGCTACTCAAGGGGATGAGAAAAAATCCGCTCGTCTTTCTAGAAATTTAGCACTGATTCTTGTAGATTGCGGTGTTTTGTTTTTCGATCTCATTCTTTCCAAGAAAATGATTCTGCTCCATTTCCAACGTGAAAAAGACAGCTCACCCCCAACCCCTCCAAATCTCTCCCCCCACCTCTCCAATGCATAGCTACTGAATTTCAGTTGGATCAAGGACACAGGAATATGTTCATGTTAGGAGTGGTCTTAGCATCTAATTTCTAAAAAAATCTGAGTTTCCATTGTTTAATCCCAACAAGAGATGACGAAGTTGTCGTCATTTCTATTTTTACTTAACGCTGGCTCTGTCCTGAAAGCGGTTACTGCACTAAGCGCAATCGCATAGGGGTACTCGTACAACTGCAGATAACACCTCTTCTTTACCAGACATTTCTTGGAACTTCGTGAGAGAATTTAATTTTTGCTATAATTTAAGGGGGAGTGCAATATTTCAGTTGCTTTATTTACATAACTATAAATGTAAATAAGATTACGAATACTCGGAATACATCTAAAGAAATACTTTTTTTTTCCTTCCTGGTAAACTAAGGTTCTTCACTCTTGCGCAGCTTCGTAACTTCACTGCTCTACGCTAACAGCATAAGACATTTTTGATACTTTTGAGATAGTAAGAAAAAACTGTCTTTTCCTATCATTTGGTGACTTATGCCATTATGATTCTACAGGATTGTTACATTTTCCTGTTGGCGCATGTCCTTTTCTATAATAATTATTATTATGAGATAGCTCTCATGCCCAAGAATGCAATGAACCGACACTTGCCTTTTGGCATAAGTCTGACATAATAAATGTGCCATTATCGCAGAGCAGTGACGATAATAGGGCTGAAGTTATGAAATGCCGAGTGGTTAGAACAGGTTTTTGTTGTTGTTGTTGGTGTTGTTGTTGTTGTTGTTGTTGTTTATTGTTGGCCATGGCCAACGTGATATGAGATTTACACCCCATCTCCCTCTTGCCACCATTTTTTTAAATAGTAGTCCTTTTTTATGCAGATGTCCCGAAATTTAACTGTGGGTCGCTTTGTTTACATCCAGTGTTAGTGTATCCTTTAGAGTCTCCCAGGCCCCAGCAGTCTAGTCATTTCTGGTCTAGTATGTAAGCAAATGGTCCACTGTTTAACTCGCAAAAAACGTACGATATCTAAGACTTCGAAGAGGATAAATCTTTAGCTCCGGCAAAGAATGGTGGAACGGGTCTTAGGATGAGTGATTACTCAGAGAGGAGCAGGCGATGAATCAAGAGTGAAAAACAGTTGCCATTGAAATAAAACCCACACCCGAGTCACGGGATACAGAGACGGTTCAATTCGCCAAATTCTGCCCGTGGACTTGCGCACGTATCATCCATGTCAACAATGCAACAATGCGCCGAACGCCTCTTCATAATTGTACGAAAAGAATGGTACCATAGAGCCCCATGAGTAGTACGCACAGTGTTAATACGCGCGTAAGTTGTGGCCGTTTAGTGAAAGAAGGAATAGTCCGTCTCGGTATTCTGTGTCTTGGCCCATACTTACTTGAGAAATAATGCATTCAGTTTACAAGCTCAAGTGAATAATAATTTCTTCTTGTAAAATACAGTATTATGAAGTCGATCTAACGGTTATGCCGGGAGGGGATAAGGGAGGGGAGGTTCTACTACAATGTTATATTTGGATGTTTGAATAAGCAAGGGGCGGATCCTGTGCAATATTACTTGCACATGGGCCTAGACTCTAGAATGAGGGTGGTCCGGATAGAATGTTCTACCGGAACTAGCTCGGCTGCGGCCAAAAAAGGTAAAATACCGGGTATGCCTTTTGTCTGATACTGTTCTTCGGGGATGGGTCTTTTGTACCTGAACACCAGGATCTAGTCTATTTCCCGGGAGATGAAAGGGGGCCTATCATACATTAATAATATCCAATTTGTATTCAGATTATTAAACTGGCCCCTACTGCAGGTCTTCAAAGCCTCCTGCTCAATACATTGTTGTGTGCACCTCAACAACGGCGTCGCCTTCATTCCCTATGAATGCACTCAATTTGTTTTTTTTCTTTAAATCTTTAGATCTTTAAAATGGCAATATGATTTCAGTATGGCACCGAATAGCTCCGTAAAATCCTTTAAATGTGACAAATTGATCAGTTCCTGTTCAGTGTGTATATATATGTTTTGTTGTTCCGAAAGCTGACGCAACATTGATAGGCACGAAACAACTAATAGCTGACAAGGAGAAATCGCGCCCTTAAAGCATTTGGACATCAAGTGATGACACCTTAAATTAATATTTCATGTTTGATATTGCAAGTAAATCTGAGTAATGGCTTTACTGAAGCTGAGAAGTGTTTTCTGTTGAAGATTGCTCCTTGGTTGATTGAACGATTAGTTCATTGAATCAGTGTCTCTGTCTGTCTCATCCTTCTCTCTACCCATTTCCACCCCCCCCCCCCTTTTTTTCTCATACTTTCACGTCACGAGGACATTAATTTTATAAATTATAGTCTGTAACTGCAGTGCGTCACTCTGAATGACGTCATTCGACCTACCTATGGATTAAACAACTTGGACAAGAGATGCCTGCAGACAGGGTTAATTCTCCTAAAACAGATCAAAAACAATTTGTGGGTCCTGTGTATCATGTTTTACAGAAGTCTGGGGACACTATTTTGAACATTTTTTAACGTAAAGTTAGACTTGCAAATATTTCGAGGAAAAAGGATGGCCATACTTGAGAAGAAGAAGAAAGAAAAATGACTCATTTTCAAAGACGAATAGACAAAGAATTATAAAGACAATCGCTGACATAATGCTTGAAGTTCGTGATCTTTACTAACGTTAATGGCAAACAATCTATTATTAAGTAACATGAGAGGGCAATGGGGGAAGATTAGTTTGGCTAGACACAAAACTGTGCCCAGGACATTTTTATCTACACTGAATCAGCAACATGAATAAAGAAACAATGATTGGCGAGAGAGAGACAGAGAGAGAGAGAGAAAGAGGGGGGGGGAGAGCGAGAGAGAGAGAGAGAGAGAGAGAGAAAGAGAGAGAGAGAGAAAGAGAGAGAAAGAGAGAGAGACACACACACACACAACACACACAACACACACGACGATTCAAAGAGTAATGGTGATGAATGTCAGTTTCCCGGAATTTTTTTCCAAAACGACGGTGTCTTCGTCTCACAGCTCATTAGACAGACTTTTTGAGCAGAGAGTTCATCAGCCTAGTTGTGCTTGATCGATGCTGCATGAACATACTGCACGAAGCCATAATAAACAACACTATTTTCGATCCGGTCATATAGTCATTCGAGGCAGAATCATCAGTAGGAAAATCCCTTTTTTATGTTATTTAGTTTTAGCGGAAATGTTCAGACATATACATTTTTTTTTAAAAAGTGGGGGGGGGGGGGTGTCAGTGAGTTAAATATGGAAATGATGGCACTGATAAAATATGTGTAGGAATGACACGATTTCGTTTTCGAGAAATCTCATTCGCAGTGTTAGGAAATCCCTTGCGAGTAATCTCGCCTTTGGCACTGCGTCCGGCAAGAAATATTTTTTGTACGGCGTAGTACACCCGGATGTCTCATTGTCCTTCAGTTCGGAATTTGGTGCTAAAATATACACCTGAGCCCTCATGAGTATTGGATGTCAGATTTACAATGGGATGATGGGGAATTTGCTTGGAGGCCGTGGGTGAAGGCTGGGGAAAAGAAAATGAGATGGAGAAAAAAAAAATGTATGCAAAGGTTTTCGAAACGGTTCTGCCATTTTAAGGGAACAGACCGTATTTGACAATCTAGGTCATATTCGCTTTCTAACATCATTCTATAGAATGAAAAATTTGCTCTATCTCTCCATATGAATTATAATTTCTCTTCCCCCTCTCTTTCTTATTCTCTCTCTCTATCTATCTGTCTATCTGTGTGTGTGTTCCATCCTCCTTTCTCCCCTATCTTGTCTATCTGTCTTTCTCTCTGTTATTCTGCTTGTCCCTCTGTCCTTCTCTCACGCTCTCTTTCCCTCTCTTCCCCCCTCACTTTCTCTCTCTCTCTCTCTTTCTCTCTCTTTCTCTCTCTCTCTCTCTCTCTCTCTCTCTCTCTCTCTTCTCTGTTAGGCTCTTATAATAGAGCGGGACAATGAGATATAATCTTTTTTGTTGTTGTTGTTATTGTAAAATACGATTTTGCCATATACGGTCTTTATCAATAAAACGGCAGTGTTATCCTGTTCTGGTAGTTCTCCCTGTTATCTCAGGTAATGTAAGACATGTGACCCCCTTTAGACCAGCCCAGACTGCGATAAACTGAATACAAGATCCTGCTAGAGCTCGTAAAACCAGCTTCACGTGGGGTTAAATCAATGATAATTTTATATATAACAGCCTAACTGAACATTTCCAAGGAATGTTAATGGTCCACGCTGTCATAGCAGCTGGTATGGACGAATGCCCGCAGTGAGTGCAAACATGGAAAATCTCAAACATAAGTGGATATTCTAGGAAATTTCATGATTCATATTAAACAAACGCCACAAAGACAATTGTACTTCTCAACAACAACAAAAAAAAAAAGGCTTTACTGAATCTGTAACAAGTCGAAGACAAAGGGATGTGGGGAATCGCTCTTAGTTTTTAGTTAGAGGTGAAATTTCCTGACCAACAAAAGCTACCAGGGTATGTACACTTAGAAACAAAGATACCAATACAGGGTTAAATCTCACAAAACAGGTGAAAGAGATGTCAGGAAATCGTAACGAACCAGATATATCATACACTTATTATAGGGTATAGATTTTCTGTATGATTATTCTGGTAAGCATTACACTGACACCAACAGAAGATCCATAAAAAAACATTTATATACTCTTCGCCAATAGACAAATGTGTACTAACACAAATGCCCACGTCTGTGTTTTCGAGGAAGCTAGGAAAAAACAAAAGCGATGTCTCGTTCGACATGGGAAGGGTAGTCGGTGTGAAAAATATATATATTAAGTTGTATGGTAATGGACACGACTTGAAATGATTCCCACTCCGCAGATCGGTAATGTGTTTTAGCGAATCGATTTTCCGGCAGTGGGACGCCATTCATAAGGAACAAATTCTCTGAAGGGGTAAAGGAGGGCGTATGAGAAGCTCATGTGGTGAAAAGGGGGAGGGTAGGGGGGGGGGGGTTCTGGGGAGAGTACGTTCGCTATTCCATTATGATAATAAATCTAAAAGTTTGATTTCATTTTAATATTTTTTTCAACCAATTGAGCGTAAGGATGACATGACAATCATGTAGGCTGCGTATTAAATGAACCAACCAAATAATTCATGTAAAATGTCATTTTAAAATTCAGAACATCAAGGTTTTATCGCCAACATTCACCTTTCTGACGGCAGTACGCTCGTGTAAGAGGGGTGAGGGTGGGGTGGGGGTGGAGGTGGGGAGGGGGAGGATGGGGGTGGAGGTGGGGAGGGGATAGGGTGGTGCTGAAGCTCTGCGTATGAAAAGTGTACGTGGAAAGGGGGGGGGGGCAGGGGTAAAAAAAAGTGCCCAAATGGAGAGCACGTCCTTTAAAGATGGTCCCCAAGTTAGTATAACCAGTATACGGGACACGGTGGCCTAGGGGCAAGGTGCTCGCCTCCCATGCCGAAGGTACCGGGTTCGAATCCTAGTCTGTGCAGGCATGTTGGAATTTTGGGATTTTTCTGATATTTTCTTGTTCCTGATCCTTTGGTAGGTAGAACCGAGCACCTAGTCTTCTCGGATAACGACGAAAATTCGTAGGGCCCATGTGCCTGTTGCGCACGTTAAAGATACCTTGGCAGTTGGAAATGGAAAAGAGCAGGCCGAACAGGCCGCTGCCCGGGCAAAATTCTAAAAAAAAGACAACAACAAAGCAAAACGAATCCCTATCACAACAAGAAAAGTGAGGTGTAAATGTCAAAGGCAGCGAATCTCTTAAAATAAAGACCTAAATACAGGATAACCAGTACGACGTTGATGCCCATAATAATTAAGAGGATATCCGAAATGTCACTGGGCTCCTGGATTGTTCTCTATATAAATTTATACACACTGGCCATTTGCTTTCTGATTGCAGTTAAATAAATGGTTATGTAAAGGTTAAACTGGTCTACGTAGACGTGGGTGATGCTGATAAAAGTGGAATTAAATGGACGATCTTCTAAGGGGTAAACCAGACCAAGGCTGGCGTAGGCCCCACACTGGTGACTTGCCACCTAATTATTATGCATCACACTAAAACACTACTCAGCGGCCACACCGCGGTGGTATGGGCAGCGAGTAAAGTTTCAGTTGATGCATAATAATTAGGT
This sequence comes from Onchidella celtica, assembly GCA_963931925.1. Taxonomy (NCBI): domain Eukaryota; kingdom Metazoa; phylum Mollusca; class Gastropoda; order Systellommatophora; family Onchidiidae; genus Onchidella; species Onchidella celtica. The sequence goes on along the minus strand of OZ007567.1, from coordinate 93,707,172 downwards.
GTGGCGAGCCACCAAACTGGGGCCTACGCCAGCCTTGATCTGGTTCTTTCCTATATATCTGAGTATATCATGCGCCCAGAAACGACGCCCATTTCTGGAACATATGAACTTGGTTTTTATAAGTAAAGCTATCATTAGATCATTAGTGTTTACAACAGGGGTGCTCAACCGGTCGATCTTCAAGTGCTTGGCAGTCGATCGCGGGATGAATGTAGGACACACCCGTGAGGTATATATATATATTTTTTTAAAATTTGTCTTTGTATTTTGGTGGGTCGTTTTTCTTGGATGTGGTGGGTTTGTGTTAGTTTTTTCTTCTTTTGTCCTTGTGAATGTGGCGGATTGAAAATAAAACATGTGGCAGGACGGCAAAAGTTTACCTGGCAACACTGAAACCGCCATTTTGGGTGCGAGATAATCGACATTTACCGGTATCGACTAATTTCGGGTAGATCAGAGGCCAATCTTGTTTCAGGGCTTCACCAGACTGGTAGATCTCCAAAGGCTGGGAAATGTAAAAGTAGATCCTATGTCAATAAAGGTTGAGCACCCCTGGTTTACAACTTCTAATAAAAGACTGAGTAGATCAAAGCGTTGGATCTTGCTTGCAGCCATAGCTCAAGTTGTGCACTGAAGTACAACACAGTAGCAAAAACACCGTCTATAAAAACTGCCTACAAAACGCGATTCATGTGAACAGTAATCTGGGCGTATTTCCAACACACTCGCGTGTAAAAGGCGCGCTTTCAAAGCAGGCATGAACAAAACACGTCTACATGTGAACAGAGCTTAAGTCTGGCTTACCTCTAACTCAGCTGAGAGTGAGAATCAACATGACTATTAAGTAAATTTATCCCTTCGTTTTTTTTTTCTCGGGTAAGCGAGTGTGTTGATTAACAGATGCTGACACTGGCTTATCGTCTAGTGTTTAGTACCATTTTTTTTTTTTTTTTGTACAGGCTGTTGTTAGAGCGACATAGTGTTTTTACACAGGCAGCTATAGCTGAACATGAACATGACTGAGTGTTTTCTTTATTTGGCTCTATATTCAGAAAACATCCCCCTTAAAAAAAAATTCTTTTGAAAAATCCACAGTGATCCATACCACTCGCTATTCCTTTTCTTTGGAAATATTCCGTCGATCGTGATTTTCAAAACTTTTGATTCCCAGATTGAGACTGACAATTATTTTATTAATGTTTTCATTCATCAGAAATTGATGACGTGCCCGGAGTAGATCTTTGTGTCACGTGTTGGCACTCATAATAATTATGACGAAGACTTGTCCGGACGTTATTTCATGACGTGATATTAATATAACCACTTATCTCTTTGTTGAGACTAAGAGTTGTAAGGCACTTAACACTTCTTGACTTAAATTGTTACTTCTCAATACTGTGGGCACTTGACTCACGCTCGGCCCACCCAAGTAAGGCATATTTACGATGACGTGCCAAATGAATTTTTTTGTAGTAATGCCGTTGTTGAAACTGAGACGGGTTTTATGTTATAAATAGTTATTTCATTGATTTATTTTAAATTAGATTGTGGAAGGATCCAAAACTCACGCTTTCTCGATGACTCAGTCTCGTGTTCCCTCTTCCACTCGTCCTTCCCGTTTCAATTAATCAGCACGCGGATATAAATCTAATAAGAGCATTTCACGGCTAGTGATTTTTTTTTTTTTTTTTTGGTTTTTGTTTTTGTTCTTCAACCTTGGGAAGATGAACCAATTTGGTGATTTTTGTTTGTTTGTTTGAGAGATGAGGGGTGTGGTTGGGGGGGGGGGGTCTGGGTAAAACAAGATTTAGAAAACGAAAGGTGACATCAAAATGATATACGATTCTAAGGAAGGTACGTGAAATATCCGGGATGCTGATAAACAGCACCTTTCCGTACCGGGACCGCAACCCAAATCGTGACACTTCAGGCCCCAGCAAGTTTATTCGTATTCAGTCATCCAGTTGAGAATTAAATTTCCACTAGAAATTCTTGTTTCGGTGGATTTATTATTTAAATTATCTCCTTTCTTTCGCTCCCTAATATTTAGTATCAGCATAAAAATATGAAACTTTAAAGTAAAATTTGGCCTTAAAGGATGACAACTACATTAAGCAACTAGATGAGGTAAAAACCAGGATACACCTGTGCTGGCACTCAGCTCCTGTGGCCGCATGCATCAACTTGGTCTAAATCCGTTCGTTTTTACACCATGGTGCAGGCTTAGTAGTGCGTAAGGCCACCTAGGTGTAAACTTAAATGTATTTGGTATGCATGAACTAAAGTTACACCTACCTCTACCAATGCACCAATCGCCGCTTCCCGCTGAAAGAAAACTTGACATTGCCCATGCACAAAAAGAAAAATGTGTATTTTACATTTTGCAGTTTTTTTTTTGAAGAATCGCCTGAAACTTCAACAAATACAACAGGTTGATACCAAAGGCGACAAAGTTAGATTAACTGACAGTTAACAAAAAAAACAACAACAACAATTACTTATTTCATAATTTTTTGTAACTATCCTGGACACTGGACCACTGAGCCAAAAAAAAAAAAGTGAACATTGCACCAGAATAAAATACTCCCGCCACTATTTTTGTTTTTAATAATAAGACATTTTGGTTGTCCATTCTTTCGACAAATTTGTGAAAATCGTCATAATTATTATTAAATTATAACAAACTAGCCTTAAGGAGATATCATACTAAGCCTGGAACGTCCCAGCCCGTTGCTGCTAGCAGAATGTACACCCAAGAAATGGTGGCAGAAGTTAACTGTGTCTGGCCGGGCTCAATATGATAGAGTCTTCCTAGATTTACTAACTACATAATAATAGGAAATAATAGTGTGTAATAGTGTCTTGTCTGCCAGCAGCTGGCTGTGCCGCACCGGGCTCAGTGTGATATCCCCCTTAAGCAGAATGCTTGTACCTATTTCTCCACTTCATCTTCGCCATCAGCTCCCATCTTTGTCTTGTTATTACTTTCATCACTGATTTGTTATTACTGTACTACTCCTCTGTTTGACAACCAATGTTCCGGCAAAATATCAGGTGTGGCAAAACGTTGTGCGCAGGTAGAAACTAGCATCTCTGTCGGAAGAAAATGTACCGGTACTGGGGGCAACAGTCACTGGCAGGCAGGATGTCACCTGAACCAACTCTGCTGTCTTCCTACCCCCCTCCCCCCCCGCCCCCCATCGCACACTCCCCAGTCCTGAAATGCTAGTGACGTCAAACGAAGGCCTATGTCAGCGACATAATACAGTACTACTAGCTGTCATACTGAAGTCGAGAGAAGTCAACACTACGCTGACCTGCTTAGGTGTACGCATGTTTACCATAACAATTGTAATTTAGATCCGTGTGCAGTGACATTATGTCTATGAACTGGACCTGCGAGTCTGAGGCCTTCGAGTGACGAAGATCTTCACCATGACTCTCGAGTCTAACTCGTTGTGTGTGTGTGTGTGTGTGTGTGCTTTTGTGTGAACTTAAAATTGGTCAAGTTCAGAATATAAAGCTAGAGTAAGGTAACACTCCCCCCCCCCCTTTTTTTTATATATAAAAAAAACAACGAAAAATAACCCACCTACCCACAAACAACACAAAGATGGCTGTCGTCGTGTCAGCGAGCCGTTAAACCCAAATTCAGACGCATACGCAAGTCTGACTCAAACATTGGGAGCTCTTCTTATCCTGACGCGTAAAATCTCTTCCCTTTCCTAAGCAGCCGTGTCGGTTCATTCAAGAGTTAACCGTTGCTCTTTTTTACTGTTTGTATCCGTCTAGAGTGGGAAGGTTACATGGAGTGGTGCTGTTCGTTCTTTCATAACCATATCATAAGCTGCTATGATAGATATTAGCCTGCTGATAGGCCTAGGGTTAAACAACACTGACAGTCGTTGCATTCACTGCCAACTCCAAGACTTCGTCGATGACCGATCGCCCAAACTGTATCATTAAGTGCATAATTACAAAAGCTCTTATTTCCTCCCAAAAGCGACAAAGGCCCCATCTTAATCCACAGTCCACGCGGTTTCCTGGACTTAAGCAAAACATACAGCGTGTACCGGCCTTGAATCTTCAAGCCTCCCCCCCCCCCCCCGGACACACCTATGTGAAGTTTATGTATTCAATATTTGGGCAGGTCCAACATGTCGGATACAACTAGACTCGCCCGTTTAGTCACCCCTTTCTTTCTTTACCATTAACCTGTGGTGTGAAGAAATATCCTGGTGGGTTTCATTAATATGCTGTAAAATCTGCATCTAATGCGAGATACACATGCTTACCCAAGCATTCAGTGACAATTGACAGAAACTTACCCAGGCAGGAAGACACAATTCAAGGTCTGTTTGACACTGGTGGAGTGTGTCTGCTTCCTTTTCGTGGTAAATAGTTTTAGAAGCATTGTGAAAGATCAAACCACGAATTGTCAATCTACAAACATATAAAATTTGATGCAGTCCTGGGATGCAATATTATGTGGCTAGTTTGAAATGTTCCTTTGTTTTTTTTTGTTTGCGAATACTTCACTGTCTTATTGTGAAATCAGCCAAAATCATGGGCTCCCAAACATTTCAGTGTCGTCCCAAGTGACAAAATTTCCAATCTCCACCAACCCCCAGGCAATAAATACATTAAAATTTTAGAAAATATTCAGACCCAGGACCTACATACTTTTTAAATCTTAAATGATTAGAACAACATACTATCGCACAGGAGTTAATAAAGGTAAGCAGAAGCTTGACGGAGACAAGAGGACTAACAAAATAGTTCAGAATGTGAGGCGATTTAAAGTGTATGCGCCTAGTCAGGAGTGGCAGAGCGGTTAAGTCAGCTGTTTTCTTCTTCCGTAGCAAGGCGGTTGGTGTTGTAGCAGAGGTCACGGGTTCGATCCCCCATCTTGGTCACTGTCTTGTCTTTCTTCATCCTATCACTCCCGCTTCGCTTTTCTGAGCACTAACAAGGCATTATGCACTTCTAATTGCCTCACAGATTCTCTGCTCGTATAGGACAACGTGTGAAATACATATTATTCAATCTGCTCATCATATAATCAGTTCCCAATGCAAAAGTGACTCGCGACATGCATTTAAAAAAAAACAACAAAACTTTCTACCCCATAAGCTCAGTCGACCCCGATCGCCCCCTCCTCCCCCCCCCCCCCCTGAGCTTTTCGACCCCACGGATTGAGGTCGGTGCCAGTCACTATGGGGACTTTGGGTTAAATGGTGAAAGGAAAACTGAAATATTTAATTATTTTTTTTTTAGGCTTAGTTTGATCATGAATAACAAGAAAACTGTGGTTTCAGTGCCATGTGATCTTAACCTGTCAGCACCTTCGTCTCGGAAGAATATTTTTTTTTCTCCTTTTTACTACTGAAGAATTTCTGTGCAATGAAAATGTCCGTTTCCTATATAAATTAACTGTCAAAATTATTGTGTTTTGTTGAACTGAACTTCGATCCATTTCTGTGGCCTGGAATGGGATAGATTATTTCAGGGAATCTCACAAAACTGGTGATTTTGCATTTAATCAGTATCAATACCAGTAGTTAATGTTTAGGTCCAGTAGTTAAAATTTTATGATCTGAAATAAACCTACGATAATGCAGCAATGTGTTCCGGTATACTAAATTTTTTATCTTTTCACGACCTACATAAAATGAAACGAACATAATTATGAACAGGCCGTGGTAAGGGGGAAATACTTGCAACATAGCAAACGTCAACGGTGAATACGAAAACACAACAACAACTGCATCTGCCCCGGAAAATTTATCACATACGTAGGTAAGAACCTAAATAATACTTTCTTCTAGCTCGTAAATCCCCATGAAAGATATAAATGAACAAAGATACAAGAGAGTGGGACTGTATGGGAACCGTTTACAAACCTGTATGCGCAGGGCTAGATTAACCATGAAGCAAAGTAAGCATTTGCTTGGGGCACCAAGACATAGGGGGGGGGGGGGGGGGGAGGGGCACCACGGAGATTTTTCATTGCCGGATTTACCTGGACCATATGGTGCAAAACTGCGAATGGTGCAGCTGAACCAGGATCCACAGAAAGGGGCGACCACAGCAAATAGAAATTGTTAAGTATTTGCTGGTGTATATGATTCGCTTTTTTTTTTTTTTTAATGGTTTATTTTTGTCTATATTTTGAATCACATTATACTATAGTGTATGGGGGCACCAAAATCATTTAAGTGCTTAGAGCCTGTAAAGATTTTAATCCGGCCCTATGTATACGCTCCCTCGACCAAGGCTACCTCCAAAACAACACATAAAATGGGTCAAATTGCTAGTGATTTAATACATGTCATTAAGTGATCACTTAAGTCAGTTACATTGTCTTTAACATTGGACGGTCCAGAAATTCAGGTGCTGAGAGTAACCAAGAACCATAAGTAGGCTCGCTGAAATGTACCGTGGATCCCCCCCCCCCCCACCTTTTTTTCCCTCTTAAAAAATGTTTTTTCGATCGTCACGATCAAGGAAAAGTGAATTTAAGCCCTTGTCCCAAAAAGGACATCACAGCCCCGCCGAGATAACGGCCAATCGCGAGTTGTGCACTTTAACGTTTCAAACTTCCTGAATCATATATCGACCTCAATGTAGGAAGAAGGACATCACCCAGTGAAACAAGGCGTGGAGCCACTTCAAAACGTGATACTCCTTTACACACTCAGCTGAAATCCTGCATAAGAACGCTTATCAGTTGTTGTAATACAATTATATTGATATGTAAAATATTATAAATACAAGACACGACATGCCAATGTAATATTTTTTTATTCCTTGTGTCAAAGGCCAGTGCAGCGCATGCAAGAAGTGTAGCTTTACAAACTACTTCCGAGAAAAGAGGCTAAAGAACAGAAAACTTGCACCGAAACAGCGAATTTTCAGAAATGATATCAATGAACAGCATTCAACTCTGGCCATAATGATTCAGTTGCCACTCCCAAAGTCCTGCTTATGCATAATTATATCAGCCTGAAAAATCATGAATGAACAAGACAAACTGGCAGCTAACTATGAACGTATGACATCATTAACACTAATAACAGCACGTTCTACTTACCACCTAACATAAATTGATTAGTCGCCATGCACTTAAAACAAAACAAAATTGTCGTTTCGAACAACAATCCAGAATTCGCTGAAACAAATATCATTTTCCTCACTCAAGCACGATGAGTTAAGCCAACGGAAACTGAAAATGAATTAATGAAAAAAAAAAGGGGGAAAAAAAATAACCAAACGGAAAATGAAACTGAATTAATGTAAAAATGGAAGAAAAACTGATGTCGCCTGATGTCGCATGATGTCGCATCAGAAATAATAGAAAATGTAGATCTGATTGCTGCAGCATTAGTACACGGCGGTTTGTAAGAATTCGTCCCCTTAAAATGACAAGGTTCTATCTCCACTTTTGGGCTGAACTGAGTTACACACTACACACTACATCTGCATCCCTTCCCCTTTGCATGTCAAAAGTATCAAGCGAATTCGGTGTGAAATTTGTGTAAGTATTACTAAAAGGAACAAAAGCCGAATCATCAAAAACTATGAGCGCATGAAACTTCAGTCATCAATTTCTCAAAAATTGATGGAAGGGAGTTAGAATCTTGTCATTTTAAGGAGACGAAATGAGCACGTACAGGTGTAAGCAGAAGGAAAACAACGTAAGTTTTTGCACTTGAGGGAAAAGTTTGTGTTAGCAGTAGTTGTATTGATTGAACGGCTGATAATGATTGAATAAAAGAAATAATAATAAACATTGCAAGGGCGGACAGAGTTCCTTACCTCCCGACCACCCAGCCAACATACCCTAAACCTATCCCTAATCCAAAGAATTTGTTTACTGGTTGAAAGGCCAAGCCCAGCCAGCATGCCTACGTCAATTCGACGAAGATTTGTTTAGGATTTCTGTAGCGTTGGTAGGATTACCGTAGGTGCGGATGCCCTACATCAAACCGCGATGTAGTAACCAGCCGGTCTAAGCAGGAACTTGACGTCAGCCCCATGAGTCGAATTTCCTAAAGACTGCTCGCTGGGAAGTGTGAGGGTAGGGATAAGGACAGGATCAAGGACAGGTTTAGGGTACCTTGACTGGGTGGTCAGGACGTACGCCACTCTCCAAGAGCAATAGAGAATGTAGCAGCAGTAAAATATAAAGAAAACTTAAGGCTAGGCGCGCACCTGCAACTAGCTGTCGAGTTACTGTCTTAGTTTCGTGTTCCCGTTGACTCTGTATTGAGCCAGTGTCTCGTATGTGTGCACGTTTCCATTCATTCGCCAGATTAAAAAATTGTGAGTGTGCATGAGAAAACCCACAATATATGTCGAACGAGCTGATTTTGAGAAAAACGGCTTTGAAGTGAAAATATGTGAGTGTGCATGAGAAAACCCGGTATAAGTCGGCAACATGACATTTTGAGTTCTGTACATATAATAAAAGACAAGACATTTGTGATAAATTGAAGACAATGACCCCCCTAAAACAAGATTTTGAGAAAATGGCATTTAATCGTATTAGTGGCCATAGCTAATTGACCAAGTAATATTGGAGTGATTGCTGTTAGGAGACCGTAGTCTAATAACTAAGCAGTTATAGAGATCATAGTGAGTAGTGTTCACTGCTCATCTACAGTTTACCCTGTAACATGCCACGGTCCCCTAGCAACAGCCGAGTCGGAAGTTTTTGGATCTTGTTAGGAGGCCGTAGTCTAATTACAAAGCCGTTATAGAGATCATAGTGAGTAGTGTTCACTGCTCGTCTACAGTTTACCCTGTAACATGCCACGGTCCCCTAAACAACAGCCAAGTTGGAGGTTTGTGTCGGACCCATTATTTTCACTTCAAAGCCGTTTTTCTCAAAATCAGCTCTGCCGACTTATACCAGGTTTTCTCATGCACACTCACATATGGGTCCGACACAAACTTCCAACTTGGCTGTTTCTAGGGGACCGTGGCATCTTACAGGGTAAACTGTAAATGAGCAGTGAACACTACTTACTATGATCTCTATAACGGCTTTGTAATTAGACTACTGTCTCCTAACAAGATCCAAAAACTTCCGACTTGGTTGTTTCTAGGGGACCGTGGCATGTTACAGGGTAAACTGTAGATGAGCAGTGAACACTACTCACTATGATCTCTATAGCGGCTTAGTTATTAGACTACGGTCTCCTAACAACAATCACTCTAATATTACTTGGTCAATTGGCTATTGCCACTTATAGGATTAAATGCCGTTTTCTCAAAATCTTGTTTTACGGGGGTCACTGACTTCAATTTACCAGAAATATCTTGTCTTTTATTATATGTACAGAACTCAAAATGTCATGTTGCCGACTTAAGCCTGGTTTTCTCATGCACACTCACAATTTAAAAATTGTCGAGACTGCGACATGACAGCAGCAACACAGTTAGTGTGCACCTCAGCTTAGCAGTGGCTACTACCGTGTAGACCAGTGTTTCTCAGCCGTTTTTGGTCCCACGCCATACTTCAATCCCCCCCCCCCCCCCAAAGAGAAAAAAATCATGCACGCCCCAACATGATAAGACAATGTTAGTACACAATACAATACAGAAAGATTCAAACAATATTTCACGCCCCACCAAAAGATTGCTACGCCCTACTGTGAGAAACAATGATAGGCCTATAGTTCCACTCTAGTGTGGTGGTGTGGGCGGTTGAAATAAGAAACACAACAAAGATCCGCAAGTTTAATCCGTCTGTAAGTTACGACCCGACAAACCGCCTTTTGCCTTATGAATAAAGTTTGACTGGACACGTAGAATCTAATCTCTTTTCCTAGAAAAATGAAATGAGTGGGGCCTTTCATGAAATGTGATTTGTACATACAAGAAGTTTTTTTTCTTCTTCTTCTTTTTTTTTTTTTAAAGGGGGGGGGGGGGGTTATTCTATGGCGGTATTGAAGCACGATTGAAGCCTGGTTCGTGTTGGTAAGTTCGGCTGTAAGAAACGTCATTTGCTTAAAGTTTTGAGGTGCGGGCGGTGCAACATGCCAATATAGGGCAGTATGACCAATGCCATACATATTATTTGCACCGTGACACCGACAGAACAGTGCACTTTCCTAGTTCGTAGCGGGTGTCCGTGTCAAGAGTGGCGACAAGTTTCATATAAATGTTTATGTATTTTTTTTTATGTTGGCTCGTCATTTGGGGGCAGGAAAGCTTTCCTTTTACCCTGTCATTCAGAGTTCTCACCAATAAAAGCAATATTGGGGTCACTCCACGGAAAGGCTACACCAATAAAAGCTATATTGAAGGTATTCCACGGAAAGGGTACACTATGGTTGTATAATGTCTCATTAAAAGAAAAAAAAAAGCTAACATAGTATTGCACTGCTCCTAAGTCATACATTTACATGGTCATATTTTATGAAAACGTCACTTTATTTTGATCACTTGAAGACACTGACCTCATGTTGTATACAAAGACTCCCTGCTATAAACAAATATATGGATCGAACAAACTGTTGTGATATTTTACATCTCTGTCTAATATTGAATAAACTGTCTGAGCTGTAGGTAGCTGTAAGACCGTCGTTGGAAAGGCAGTCTATGAAGAAGGATACCTTTCCATACGGCCAGGGAGCTGCAGGCAGGGGTGCGGGGTGTCATCCTGTCACCAGGTCAATATAAAGAGAAAAAAAACAACAACAGAAGGCTTCCTGGTTCAGGTGACATCCCAATCTTGGTCGCATAGCCTGAATGTTTTTTTTTTTTTTTGAGAAAAGGGTTGATATTGAGACTATATTAATGATATTAAGAAGTGGATGAGTGTCAATAAGCTCAAATTAAATGATTCCAAAATAGAGATTATTCTTTTGCGAACAAAGCAACAGAGAAATTGTGTTAAATTAGGTTTCCTGAATGTGGGTGACTCAAACGTCAGAGTTGAAAGCTCAGGAACAGTTAGAAATCTAGGTGCCAAATTTAATTCTGATCTCTCGGTGCAAACTCATGTTACTAAAGTCTGCCGCGCTGCTTATTTCCAAGTCAGAACAATAGGAAAAATAAGAAATTTAATAAATCAAAACATGACAAATTTCTTGTACACGCGATAATTACCAGCAGATTTGATCATTGCAACTCATGGTTACTTGGAATTTCAAAATGTCTTCTATATCGTATTCAAAGAAATTCAAAATAGGTCAGCCAAATATATAACACGATTGCACTCGCCATCAGACATTTTCCCAATTCTTAAGACATTTCATTTGCTACCCATAAACGAAAGAATAGACTTCAAGATTCTGTGCTTTATTATTAAATGTTTGAACAAGCTAGCTCCCAGAATATGTCACAGCTAGTGGAATCATACAACCATCACGCACTTTAAGATCAGTGACGCAAAACTTCTTGAGGCATCCACAGTCAGATTGTCTTCTAGTTAAAAGTTTCTTTTTATTGGTGAGCCTAAATTGTGGAACAACATTAGCGCTGATACCAACAAAAGTGAGAACATTGTCGTATTTGAGAATAGACTCAAAATTTGATTGTTTAAGATTGTTTTCTTTGAAACTGAATGATGTCCTTTTTGATCTCAGAGGTTTGAGAGTGAGAGCAGATTAATGAATGAGTGGGAACACGATGAATTGGTCTGAAGTTAATGTAATTTTAGTCGAGCGCCTTGGAGCACATCACTTTTAATGGATCTGAGAGCCATACAAGCTACTTACATTTTACATTACATTACATGCAAGCTTTTAAAAAAATATATATTTAATGGCTCTTGATCCTAGCTCATATGGATTGTTAATGTTTTATCGGACATTGATGTCTGTAACATAATTAATTCTGTCTCTGAAATGACTGCATGCACAACTGTAAACACAACACAGCACCAGCCACACAGCGCATTAGAGATGCAGAGGTTGTCATTAGAAATTGGATCTTCTGTTCCTGATATTACTTGGGGAATTGATAGACTGCGACTGAAAATATGGTCAGTACATTATCTGATACATTAAATGCATGTTATAACTAGATTTCAACTGGGTAGAATGTTTCCTGACAATAAGTTTGACCCCCCCTCCTCCAAAAACAACAACAAAAACAACAAACAAAAAAAACTTGTCTCTCTCTCAGCTCTGTTAGTTTGTTTCACACTTCTCTCTCTCTCTCTCTCTCTCTCTCTCTCTCGCTCTCGCTCTCTCTCTATTCCTCTCTCTCTCTCTCTGACACGCATAAAAGTGTACGGTGTTGGGAGATTAGCCGCTTCATTATTTGCAAGCAAATTTCATTAAAATAAAATAGCACAAAAATAAAAACTTCGAATCTCGCGTTGCTGAATCTCCCAGCAGTGAAAGAGAACGAAAATGAGACTCAAATTTTATTATCATAGACAAATTCTTCCCAAGTAATGAAACAACCCAGTCACAAATGCATAAATTATTAATTTGTATTTATAACAACCACTGGCACAGTAAAGTTGGCCAACATTTTCCCTTTAAATGGATACACAGCAATCTGTGAAATCTTGGAAAAACCCAACTAGACTCTACTTATAATGTATAAATTTTGGAGGTAAGTAATTCAGACAGAATGTTCTTATACTACTTGGAAGGACTTGACTGTTGCTCCCTTTGGACCCATCCCAGCCTGAAAGGAATTTATTGGTCCATAGGTCATCAGTCATGTCAGTGTACAGCTCCACTCTGACCAAAAACGATAACATGATGACAAACATTACCACCAGCAACAACAGAGAGATCATTGTTACATGGTCGAGCAACAAATCATGGAAAATATTGTTCTTCCCTGAAACAAAGTTATAGAAAAATAATTTTAAAACTTTACTCCAGAGTGTAGACCACTTGTTTTATGAGAGGCAATGATCTCTGGAGCCCGAGCAGCTTCAAACCAATAGCAAATGGATGCTTGTAATGACTTTAAAATGAAGCCATAAAGTGGATCAATTCTTAATAATTGCTCACGGAGTCCACAGGTCAGATCTCCTAAGATAGGAAGCTTGCATTCTTCCTAAATGTGGCATGGTCTTCATATTATAAATTGTACCTATCCAGCCTCTCCAGTAGGGTGTGCACTCCTCTTGTCTTGCCCAAATGTAACCTAGTGCTTGATCCTAATGGTCCTTATACCCCCAACCTGTCCGTAGTCTTTTTTCTTATTGACTATAGAAATAGAGATTTGAAGGTTGAGCGTCCGGGTTTCTAAGTGAACTGTTTTTTCAACAGAAACCATGGTCGCTTACAAAGGACAAAGTTCTCGTCTCAAGATGAGTTACAGTTGGTGAGAACGATGTAAGAAAAATTCTGTTCATAGATGATTCGTTATTTGTATTCTATGTAAACCCGTCATGCCTTAGTTTCATAAAGATACGTCTCAGTACGGGCCTAAAAATTCTAATTTAATAGTCTGCTTCTCTGTTATGTACTATAGTTATATGTACACATGCTGGCCATCACCCACAGGTATACTTAACCCAGTTAATCAGACACCGTAGCAACTATGGGGGACAAGGTGGTCTAGAGGCAAGGGGTCGCCTCTCATGCCAAGGGTCCCGGGTTCTAAACCCGGGCAGTGCAGGCATGTTGGAAAGTGGATTTTTCTCATATTTTCAAGTCCCTGGTCCTATTGGGGGGTAGGATCGAGTAGTTCTTGGAAATTGGATTTTTCTCATATTTTCAAGTCCCTGGTCCTATTGGGGGGTAGGATCGAGTACCTAGTCTTCTCGGATAAGGACGAAAAAATTCGGAGGGCCCGTGTGCACGTTGCGCACGTTAAAGATACCTTGGCAGTTGGAAATCGTAAAGAGCAGGCCGAAAGGCCGCTGCCCGGGCAAAATTGAAATTAATAGATTAAAATTTATCCATATCATCTCCCCCCCCCCCCCCCCCCGCCAGAACAAGAAATAATAAAACAAGTAAAGTGAGGTGTAAATGCCAAGGGCAGCGAACCTCCTAAAATAAAGACCTCAAATCACCGTAACAACTGCACCTTAATTACCCCACTCCATCTTTTTCTTGCTATTACATCAGAGAAATAAAATAGAAGAAGGGGGGGGGGGTGCTCAGCAGGTCAAAGTTGCAGCATTGTGGACATGGGGCAAATTGCTAAGACATACATGGTCTATTTAAACATTGTGTCGTTAATGCAGTCTCTGTCAGTAGGAAAAGGAAGATACTAATAACATTAAAATGAAGGCTAAAAATGAATCATTTCTAATGTTTGGACGAGTTTTACACAACAGCACCCTTGGGTTGACTATCAAAAAGAAGTGTATGAAATCTGAAGGTAAAAAATTTGCTTTTAACTGAGGATTAAAGGAAAAGAGATTGAAATGACATAAAAGTTCTCTTTTGTTAACGACAGTGAAAAGAATTTAAATTAATACGTGTATTTTTTTTTCCTGGAATATTTGGACAATTTAGTACTGAAATTATCATTATCAGGAAGTATCCATTCCTACTTGTGAGTGGATCTGGCGAATGTGAAAGACTAAATTCCTGAGAGAACTCCTGGCCTCTGGAGGGGGGACATTTTCTATGGAAATCGAGATTTGCTTATCAAATGAAAGATAACCATTTTTTCTGCATTCATTTAACATATTTTGCTTGAAACCGTCTTAAAACTATTTTATTTTGATTTTTAAAACAAATATATAAATTCCACCTTAAGCCCGTTTTCGCCAGATTTTCTCATATTTTGTGGGGCTGCCATTTTCAGATTAGTGCGGGGCTGAATTAGCCCGTTGATTTTGCAGGTCACACAGCTCAGTAACAATACATAGATCAGGATCAGGCATTTTGTGACACTGTCAGTGAAGAGCTGTTTGGACCAGTGTGAGTAATCTGAAGAGGCTGTAAATTTTTCGTCATCGCTCAAGTGGTCACAGCAAATCTCGATTTTACTCTGAATGGATAAAAATAGCAGTGAGTAATAATTTTGATGCCCCTTTTCCGTAAAAAGAGTCTTCACTGAATGGTATGTAGGCCGACACTTCCGTAAGAAGATGGGCATTGTCTAAAAAACAAACAAAACAAAAATAATTGAAATGCTCTCTGACGTGGAGTGACCAGATACACTCGGTGACCTCATAATAATAATAGACTGACCGCATGTAAAAACTGTCTCTATCCTGGGCCCATCTCGGATAGACCTTTTATAAACTCGACAATGTTCAAACAGGAGTTAGTGTAGCTGGATCCGGAAAATCGTGGAGACGTCTCCTATTGATGGCTAACAGGACCGGTTTTGAACAAGAGAGCCTAATCCAATGAGCATGCTATCCGGTGTACACTGACGGTTGATGAATTCCGGCAACGAAAGAGGCCCAAAGAAAGTACACGGACAAAAAAATCCAGGGTTTCACGGATGACGGACATCACTGTAAGGGAGAGGCTGGAATGCTTAAATTAGAATTGACATCACCATGGGGAAGAATATATCAAAAGTGTAATCACGCACACAGAGAAATAACGCACAGATTTGTACAGTGGTGCCATGATCATTTTCTTGTTTTGAATGTGAAGAAAACAAAAGATATTGTAATTGATTTTAGGACAAATACGGCACCTTTACCACCATTAAGCATTGATAATGAAGAGGTTGAGCGAGTTGAATGTTACAAATATTTGGGTATATATATCCACCACAATCTAGACTGGCATACACATATTTCAAATGTCCATTCAAGAGCCAGCCAGAGAATGTACTTTTTACGAAAATTAAGATCTTTTAATGTTGATAAAACACTGCTTTCCCTGTTCTACAAAGCTGCCATCGAAAGTATAATAACTTATTGTATTACAGCATGGGGAGGCAATGCAAGAGAAAGTGACAAGCATAAACTTAACAACACAATCATCAAGAAAGTATGCAACATGACAGACACGGCATTTTTCAGTTTTAATCATCTATACTCAAATGCTTGTGTGAAGAAATTCATGTCCATCTTAAATGACAGCCACCATCCCCTGTTTCATCAGGTTTCTAGATCATCCAAGAGCAACAGAATAATACACATGAAAGCAAACAGGGAAAGATACAGAAGATCATTCTTGCCTTCAGCAATTCGCCTCAGCAAGTCATCTTATAGATAGATGTGTGCCACATTTCATTAAGGTTCTTTCCATGTCACTCCATGTGTGTCTGTTATTGACTTATTGAGTTTGTTTATTTATAATGATACGTGAGATGTATGTACCACATGTGTGCTGTTAAACACTCTGTGAAAACGAATTTCCCATATGGGATAATAAAGTGATTCTTATCTTATCTTATCTTATCTTATAATTACAGGAAATGACGAAACAAAAAAAAAAAAAAAGAAAGGATGACAAATAATAATAACCCGACAAATATTATTTTGAAAGGAAATAAAAACATGTTTTCTAATAATTCATTTTTTAAGCAATGGAGCAGCTTCCTCTTCATGTCTTTCTATCTGCCTTACTCTCATCCCCTTCTCGGTGACTTGATTTGATGAGGAGGTAAGTGACGAATATTCGCTTCTTCCTCACCCTCTTCTCTGGTATTCGGCAGTGGGAAAGAAGGAGAGAAAAAATGCTAAAAATCCAACAGGGAGAGAGGGGGGGGGGGAGGAGCGAGAGAGGAGGAGGGAGATAAGGAGAAAGAGAGAGAGAGGGGGAGAGGAGAGAAACAAAGTGGGGGGGGGCGAGAGAGGGCAAGAGAAAGAGAAAGAGAAAGACAGCGACAGGTGGGCGAGAAAGACACAGAGAGAGAGAAAGAGTGAGTGAGTGAGAAAGTGGAGGATTGAACACCCTCACAACAAGACATACACGTATTCAAACTGAGAGAAACAAAGTGTATGGTAAGAAAAACTGTCAACAGACTTCTGGCAAACGTCTTAAATTAACTCCAAACAACCTCAAGTAACGACTTGCTTCCCTGGTCTTAACTGGTAGTAAAGTGTACGCCCGTCCGTCTATCGGTCAGTAAAAAAATTCACCCTTGCCTACTCTAACGTCCCAGCGAGATGTGGCTTGCAACGGTCCTCACAAACACCCACGCACCCCTACACAAAAGTAAACGAATGACACCGTAGTTAAGGACGTAAGGAGAAACGGGCGTCAGGGATATAATCAGTCCAGAAACCGTCGTCAACGAGCTGAGTCTAAACTTAAATTCATGAGATTCATGGCTCGTTCGGGCAAGCACGTTTTATGGGATTTTGTTTTTTTTATGTTTTGTTTTTGTCCACGCTCTTGAAATCCGCCTACCTCACCTCGTGGGGTTGCTTCCGCTTTGACACTTCTGAGAATACGAGAGGGGGGGAGGGTTTCTCTCGTATCCGGCTCACGCTTATCCTCGTCCATCACTATTTAAGTCCACGCAGAACCACTCGTTGTTAAGTTGAGTTGCCAAACGTTCAACAGTAACCTACAGTTAGTATTTCACCAGATATACTGGTTTGACTTCATATCAGCAGAATATCAAGCTTTAACCAACCACTTCGTCTCATTCGCACTTGCAAGTCGACGTTCGTCCGAAATCCATCTCTTACCGTATATCAGCTTGCTCACCACCACTGGTAAATATACATTTGTTTCCTTTTATTTCTTTCGTTTCCTATCCTTCTTCCTTTTATTTTATTGATTTTTCATCTTTTTATGACTTTATTTTTCCATTCTTTATTATTTTCTTTCATTGTTCTTTCTTTCTTTCTTTGTTTCTTTCTTTCTGTCTTTCAATTGTTGTTGCTCTTTTTTTTTTTTTTTTTATACGCTCCTGAGGTTATTTTCTTTCCCACTTTCTTTTAGCTTCTTTATTTCTGTTCATAAAAAATTCTCGCTTTCCAAAAATAAAAATGCACTTTATTTGGCCTACACATTCGTATTATTATTATTTTTTTTTTTTAAATTTACTTCTTCATTTCTGGATTTTTTTTTTCATATTACTAGTAATTGCCCCATTCTTCGAATGGTTAAGCACAGCACTCCAGACCGAAAGGAATCAGCACAAAGACATTCATTGATGTCGAGACACTTTGGGTCATCCACAAAAAAATTGGCTATTAATAGATAGATAGGAGAATTTTTCAGGAAATGATGACGTCATGGGCTCATGTGTTCGTAAAAAATGGAGGATCAAAAGTAGACAATTAGCGGCATAAAGCAAACTCAAAAGATACTTCCCCACCTTTTCAAGACTCCAAATCAAAAAAAGAACCTTTTGCGGGTCGCAGGGCAGGCAAATGTAAAATTTCACGCAAATCCGAGCTGTGTGTGCGGCAGTTGATCTTGTTCAAAATCCCGTGATTCTTTTTTTTATACAACAAATACCGGTGACGTCATCGCACTAAAAACTTGCAACGCAGCGGATGGGGCTTCCCCGAGGCTTTCTGTACGGCACAAACCAATTTCAAAAAAATATTTAGAGGACAGGTGGACAAACCAAACCTAGAAAAGGACCTCTTTTGGATGAAAAGGAACTTGCATACAAAATTCCATGCAATTCTGGGCAGAAACAGTGGAGCTAGGCCATTTCAAAAATCGAGCGAGTTTTTTTTTTATAATAGACAAGCTGAGGTCCCCGGCCCTGCCCGGGATAAATCGGTTTGAATATTAGTTTCAGTTCTGGGTGATTATTATGGACCTGCTTCATCTTGCCTGTTCCTATTTATTTATTTTATTTTTGTTTGTTTGTTTTTAAATAAGTCTTACTGCTCTGCCTTTGTGAGTTGACACCCTGCGCATCCCGTACAATAGCATGATTTGCGCACGGGTTTGTGTGTTTGATAGTGAACACATCGCAGGAAGTGATAACGAAACCTTAAAATGGTGAGTGTGAAACGAAGGAAAGCGCTTAAAAAGGCTACTGGAGTTTTTTTCCGGCCGATTTTTTGTTTGATTTTTCTAAAATCAGGAGAGCATCAAATTTCAAGAAGTATTCCTTAAAAACCTCGTACGTTTTGCTCTGCATCAGCACAAAAAATTTCAGAACTCTGTGTGCTGTGGTCATGGAATGCATAGAGGACAAAGTTTTCAAGTCCTCAAATATATATATAGATGTTCCCAACCCTTTGTCCATTTATTTTTGTGTATGTGTGTGTGTTTCAGATTTTTGTTTGTTTGTTTGTGGTTTGACCTGACTGAATGGCAATCTCTCACTGTGATCTTGTGATGGCATACAACATTTCATGCAACATTTGTTCTTCACAAGCTGCATGATAACTGTATGGTACATGATGCCGTCCACAATGCTGAGTTATTTGACACCCGCCGCCCTTTTTTCTTATTTTTTTTTTCTTAAAGCAGATACGCGAAGAAAATGGAGCGACACTTTATTAATAATGAAATAAATTTTGAATCTCTGCACACACTTGTTTCGTATGAGTTCAATGGTAGGCTACTGGAAAGGATTCTTCTCGTGCAAGCTTTCTTTATGAGGTCATCTGAAGTATAATGATGTCCTATTGTGTTTTAAATCGAGCTGCTTTTAAAATTGTTAACGTAGTTTACGAACCATGTTTGAGTGTATCTCAGTGTCGTGTGCCCGCCTTTTTTTGGGGGGGTGTGGGGGGGGGGGGACACCGTGGGAGTGAGTGGGTTGGGGTTTTCACGGGCTGAGCCAAAATAATATTATTATGATAATCATTGTTTATAATTTTTACAGTAATGCTGAATATACTGTTGTTCGACTGATGACCACAAGTCTTAATTCTCACGTTTCGGTTATTTACAGAAAATGAGTTGCAGCCTGAGTGTAGCCAAACTGAGGAAAATCGCTGTCTCCTGCCTTCAGGATGTGCTGAAAAATTTGTACAATGTACACACAAAGCTCGAGTGTGCCAGCAAACCATTCAAGTCCGACTCCGAGTTATCCACCTTTGAAATCACCAAGATCACTGATGTATGTCCAAAGATCCAGGACAGACTGAGCTACATCTTTGAAGATGAGGAAGATTCACGTTTCCAGACCTTCTTGAGTCTTGGCAAGAAAATTGTCCACGCCACGACTGCCAGCTGCATCATTTGTGATTTGAAGAAATTCTACGAAGAAGCCTGGGCGCTGCTGAAAGAATGGCAAACTGAACATGCCGCTTTTGTTGGTGTCATCCCCAAACATCACGAGTTAAGTCACTTCACTGTGGACAGTGACGATCACAGTCAAAAGTCGTTTGTCATTTGGGAAAAAGACACTCTAGGCGACGACTTCCTTGGGGCAGTCAGCCGTATGCTCAGGATGGTGAGGGAGGAGCGTAGACAGCCAACACCTGAAGAATACCTGGCCCAACATTTGGCTTATCTGGAGATCCAACACGGCAAAATGGGCAGGCATGAGAGAATGAAATGTCTTGGCACACCTGGATTCCGTCCACACACCCAGACCTACATGTCCCTTACAGATCCAGGAGAAGGACACATAATGGGCACCACGAGGTTCTCAGACTGGATGCAAGGAGCCATTGTTCATGTTGAACATCTGGAACGTCCCCGCCATCTTGACCGACAGCACATCGAGTCTTACCGTGTCCCCTCGGTGCTGGATTTCTCAAGGGTACGTCTGCACGTCGGCCCATCCGCGCCTACCACTTACTTCCTCGGCAGAGCTGTGAAAGATTCCGGCAACTTTGATGAAGATTTTCTCAAAATTGTCCACATTACAGCAGCTGCCGCCTCATCAGCTTTCTTCATGGGTGCCGCTGAGTGCAAGATTTCAATGGAGCGACTGACCACGTCACAGGCTTTGCGCTACATGCGGGCCCTGAGAGCTCAGGTCCAAAGATCAAGAAAGCAAGTTCTATCAGCTGCCTGGAATCTGAACCAAGAGCTGACTGACGATTATGAGATGGAAGAATCCGCCAAGCTCACAGAAAGAATTGACATTGCCTTGAAAGCTGTGATGATCACGGCACTGGGAGGTTTTGACAAAGTTACCTGGGACGGCGCCAGCGATACCTACCCATCTAAATGCATCATGTACCAGCTTTCCTATGAAGAAGCACTGACCATTGTTCATGAAGCACATCTCAAGGGCTTAGTCACTTACTTCTCTGCAGGTTTTAAGTTCAACGAAATCCAGCACGCCGTCTATGCCGGTGTCGATGGCATTGGTATTGGAGGTGCCCAAGTGCTCAGGTTTATGGACAGCGAAACTGGTATGCATGGTCCTTACACAGAGGAGAACATCCCAACCATCCTCAACAAGAGAGACGAGGCTGCCAAGTCCCTGCGCGGCAAAGGTGTCGAGCTACTGGTTCGCCTTGACATCATGTTTTATGAAGGCTCCATCACTCGGGCTCAAGAATACCTGCGCCAGAAATTGTTCAAGGCTTTGTTGAAGATTGACGAGGAGGCCATAGAAGAACTGATGGGGCAGCTGTCCGATGTAGCCAAGTTACCAAGTGAGGGAAACACGCCTTTCCTTTACCGTGCCAAGCGTATCACAGAAGCTTCCAATCCACTGCTGAAAGAGTATTGTTCCGAGGAAGAGTGGAACAACTTCATGCGCATCCTACGCTGTCAGATCGTGGCACGAGACGAGAGCTCCGTGATGGAAGAGTATGACAGTGATCCCTGGTTGTCCATCCGTCACCGCTACAGAATGAGTCAGTGTCCACGAGATGCCAAGGTCTGCTATGTCCGGCAATCATCCTTCCACATTCCTTACAAATGTTAAAGCTGACACCACGTGCTTGTGAGTTAAAGAGAGAGAGAGAGAGAGAGAGAGAGAGAGAGAGAGAGAGAGAGAGAAAGAGAGAGAGAGAGAGAGAGAGAGAGAGAGAGAGAGAGAGAGAGAGAGAGAGAGTGTGTACAAATGTACCTATTGGGTCCCGAGATGCGTCCAACTAGTTTCAGAACTTGTAATTTAGATTCTCTGTGCATCCTTCACGAAATGTTTTACCTGTTTCATGGTGATGATTTGAACTGCCTGAGGGGAGACTGGGATTGAAGAGAGAGAAAGAATGTGTGTGAGAATGTAAGAAAGAGACACACTAGTCTCCACCTACAATTCATGTGAAATAGAATTCCCTTGGTACATGTTGATAATTCTAAACTTGCTTCAAGCACACTTATTGTAAACCACCGCGGAGAAGTAATTTATTTTGTTATTGTTGTGCTTCTTCTTCATTGCCAGAAAACTCAGCATTAAAGGCCTATAATCCAAATCCTAGGTTGTCAAATTATGATCTACAAAGTTATGTCCCTTGATCATGAAGTACTTTGGCTCCCGTGAGACATTACTACTTGAATTCAAAGGACGACTTGTTTCACATAGAATTAGTGATGGCGGGAATGATTAATTTTGTGATATTTTTTTCCTGTTACTGTGTGACAGAGTTTACCGTTTCTGACATTTAACAACGAAACAAAAACACGCACGCGCGGGCATAAACAAAATCCACACAGATCTATGTAATTTATTTTGTATAGATCGACAGAATGAATAATTTTTGTCATCCCATATAATTTTCTATTCGATGTAAAATAAAACACATTTTTTTTCGTGTTTTATAAGAATGATATTAATTAGTTTGATCCTTTCAACTTAAAAAAAAAAAATTGTTTTATTATTGTTTGATAATATTTGTTTGAATACAATTATTGATGGAAATATCATTTTAGTCAGACCTTTCCTGTAAAATAAGATTTTATTTTCTTTCTTTAAGAAAAACAATAACTAAAAACGAGATAGTTAAATTCTCATGGCATAGCATAGTTAAATTCTCCATGGCATAGCATAGTTAAATTCCCATGGCATAGCATAGTTAAATTCTCATGGCATAGCATAGTTAAATTCCCATGGCATAGCATAGTTAAATTCTCATGGCATAGCATAGTTAAATTCTCCTGGCATAGCATAGTTAAATTCTCCAGACATAGCATAGTTACATTCTCCAAGCATAGCATAGTTAAATTCTCCTGGCATAGCATAGTTAAATTCTCCTGGCATAGCATTGCTGTGGTTTCCATCGACACTGTCTGGAACAAAAAAAAAATTTCCTTTTCTTTTTGTTTCTTTTTTTTTGTTTTTTTTGTTCAAACATAGCATATTTAATGCTACGATTTAATTAATTTTTGTTTTTGCTGAGCTTAAAATTTATTGTTGAAATATATTTCCATTGCATGACTCGCTTCTCATAAAGCCATTAGCCATCACATTTTGCAGCTTTTAATGTAGATTCTTATGTTAGAAGTCCTCGTTTCATAGAAAAACCCTGGCGTTTTTCTAAAACCTGTAAGATGTTGATCCGCAGCATAATCAAGGGCAAATCAAATACAACAAAATAAAGTTTTTAAGCACCCTTTTTTACAATGCTGCAGCCAATAAATACCATTAATTTGTTACAGCAGTTTTGACTCAAGGCATAGCAATGAAAGATTTCTGATAATGATACATCGGCTTGGAGGAAAGGTTCCACAATTTCAATATCTAGTCAGTCTTTAACTTTTATAAATCACCCGAAGGGAGTTAGGAAATCACGTTACTTATGGGAGTGTTCAGCCAGGAATACATGTATAGGAAACATGAGCACAACAAAAACACATCTCGTCATGTTGGCTGAAGATTAAATAATTCGATAACTTTTACTGTGAAAGATCTTGGTGTTTGTGAAAAATATAATTATTTTATTTGTTTGCTTCATGATATTCAGTTTTGTGAGGTTTCTATGACATTCAAATCAACTGGTGCATACATTTTAAGCGTGATTTTTAAAATTTTATTTAGTATCCTAAAATAAGCTTGAATACATATACATTTAGTTTTATTTGTTGGATACGTAAAAACCAGCTTTACAATGGTTCTGATTTTTTCATGTGTTGGTCTTTTATTTTATATTGCGAGCTTTATAAATAAAATATGATTTTTAAAAATAACTAAATGTTTGTATATTTTTGATGCATTTGATTGTTCTCTGAAAATGCGACCTCGTGAACTATAAGTGCAGTGGTGGAGTGTGTGTTTGTATCATGTGGGTCAGTTGCCTGAATGAGTGAAACATTGAGCGAATCTTTATGTGAATTTTGTCTTGTGAATTTTCTTTCTTTCTTTCTTTCTTTCTATCTTTCTTTCTTTCTTTCTTTCTTTCCTTCTTTCTTTCTTTCTCTTTCTTTCTTTCTTTCCTTCTTTCTTTCTTTCTTTCTTTCTTCCTTTCTTTCCTTTTCTTTCTATCTTTCTTTCTTTCTTTCTTTCTTTCTTTCCATCTGAGGGAGAGAGAGAGAGAGAGAGAGAGCGAGAGAGTGAGATAGAGACAGAAAGCGAGAGAGAGAGAGGAGAGGGCTAGAGAGGGGTACATAAAAATTATACTAGATGAGGATGTAGCGTTTTTGTAATACCGTACTAACAAAAACAGAAGCCTAAAAAAAAAGAAATCCACATGCACAGTTGAAGAGTCAGTAACTAAGCTAAGGAGTAGCGGCCCTGTGGTATAAATACATACCTGTGGTTTTATCATCATTACGGTATTACCTTTTCACTGATTGGCTGCCCAGCGCTAACTAGGTCAATGGGTCACCGCAGGGAGCTTCCTGTTTGCCCCAGTTACAATGCTACAATGCAAATTAGCGAAGCCCTGACAGCATGTAAACCACATAACATCCTGCATCCTTTTCTCTGACGGTATTTAAAGCAGAGATAGCTTTCACAATACGTTGTCGCGATAAAAACCAGGTGAACTAGGGTTTAAAAGGAATTTGGTGAGACTCGGAAGAGAGAGAGAGAGAGAGAGAGAAAGGGAGAGAGAGAGGATGAGAGAGGGAGAGAGAGACACACACACACACACAGAGCGAGAGAGAGAGAGAGAGGGAAGGAGAGAGAGAGGGAGAGAGAGAGGGGGAGAGAGACACACACACACACACAGAGCTAGAGAGAGAGAGAGAGAGAGAGAGAGAGAGAGAGAGAGAGAGAGAGAGGAGGCATATTGAATCTCCTGCCCGCATGTGGCTGACACGTCTGTTCTACATCAGAGCTCCGGCATCACACACATTCAGTGCTATGAAAACAATACCACACATATTGTGTTATTTACTAAATGTTATGGCAAAGTAAGGCATAACACAGGAAAACTGAGGATTCTAAACAGAGCCAGTCACATTGGAATTTTGACCTCATTCATACAATGAAATTTTTAAAAACTGCCCTTTAGTATTATTATTATTATTACTATTATTGTTATTATCTTGGGTGAGTGAGGAAGGGGTCGGGCTACAGGTTTATAAAAGCAACAACTACAACAGTACGAGAAGATAAACAGCAATCATAGCGACAAGAACAACTTTACCATACCAAGCGCATACAAATGTAACAAGAATAACAACTACCAACAATATGCAGACATCAAAGAATTATGATTATAACGAGTTCAAATTCAAGTATAATAATTATGCACCCTTTATCGACCAATTCAAAACATACGCAACAAAGATAAATATAGCGTAAAAACACTTAATGAAAAAAACAATAACACCGTAATCCATTCTCTCCGCTCCTGGCTGTTTACAGCAAGTCAAACCTTTGGAGTATAATTTATGATACATACAATTGTTACTCTTACTATAAAGACCCTTCATTACCACATATTGACACTAAGAGAACATGAAAGAACAGAACGATCGTGCGTCATTCAGTTCTATAGGCGCCATCTGGAGGTTCATCTTATTATTAAAAAAAAATAGTGGCGGGAGTAATTCATTGTGGTGCAGTTTTTGACCCTTTTTTTGCTCGACGCTGCAGCCTTAATAACAGTTTCAAAAATTATAAAATTAATTTTCAACTAATCCAGTCCAATCGCTTTTGTATTGACCGATTGTGTTGATTCGAGTTTTAGGTATTTTTAAATAAAAAGTTGTATTGGCTCCCTGTAGTAAGCCCATCGCACTGGAAACGATGTACTAATACGTGTTCAATTCCGTGCGCACGGTTTCCCTACCAGAAATGAGTGCCCTCTGGTGTGCATGAAATCTGTAGTAAGACCATTGTAAGACTGTAGAATAATAATTATGGCACAGACTAATAAATTAACCAGACTGGAAACACGAGCTTCGGGCTGTGTCGTTTTTTTACGGAATTTCCCGAGCGGCGGCCGTATAATCAACATGGCCGCCGCTCGGGAAATTCCGATTCTAGTTCTATCTGCAGTAGAAATTTCTTTTTATTTGTCAAGATTGATTGTACATACATTAATTTCTTGGTGCGGAACCAAACTTCCGCGTTCAGTAGGCGCGTCAAAATGGTATCATTCAAAATTGTAGCTATGCTGAAGCGTCGGTCGTTAGCGTAAACCTAATGTGGCGGATGGTTCATGACCTTTCGCTGTTTTGTGACGTCACATAATGGGATCATCCAGTCTGGATATTTTATTAGTCTGTGAATTATGGAAAGCTTTCTAGACCAAAAAGAGAGAGAGAGAGAGAGAGAGAGAGAGAGAGAGAGAGAGAGAGAGAGAGAGAGAGAGAGAGAGGGGGGGGGACGGTGGGCTCAAAGGTTTATCCCGGTAATGCCGGGAACTTCATCTAGTTGTTTAAAAAAACAAACAACAGATATGAGCAACGACTTCACACATGTTAAACCAAAAAAAAAAAAAACAAGATAAAAAACTCAAGTTTTCAGGTTTAATTTTATTGTAGGCCTGACGGCCAATTCAAAATATACAGAAGAATCATGCAAAACAGAAGAATCATACAAAACAGAAGAATCAGGCAAAACAGAAGAATCATGCAAAACAGAAGAATCATGCAAAACAGAAGAATCATACAAAACAGAAGAATCATACAAAACAGAAGAATCATACAAAACAGAAGAATCAT
Source organism: Onchidella celtica (assembly GCA_963931925.1). Taxonomy (NCBI): domain Eukaryota; kingdom Metazoa; phylum Mollusca; class Gastropoda; order Systellommatophora; family Onchidiidae; genus Onchidella; species Onchidella celtica. The sequence continues at coordinate 93,680,386 of OZ007567.1, read as the reverse complement.
GCAAAACAGAAGAATCAGGCAAAACAGAAGAATCATACAAAACAGAAGAATCATACAAAACAGAAGAATCATACAAAACAGAAGAATCATACAAAACAGAAGAATCATACAAAACAGAAGAATCATACAAAACAGAAGAATCATACAAAACAGAAGAATCATGCAAAACAGAAGAATCAGGCAAAACAGAAGAATCATACAAAACAGAAGAATCATACAAAACAGAAGAATCAGGCAAAACAGAAGAATCAGGCAAAACAGAAGAATCATGCAAAACAGAAGAATCAGGCAAAACAGAAGAATCATGCGAAACAGAAGAATCATGCAAAACAGAAGAATCATGCAAAACAGAAGAATCATGCGAAACAGAAGAATCATGCAAAACAGAAGAATCATGCAAAACAGAAGAATCATGCGAAACAGAAGAATCATGCAAACAAGCCTCGTAAAGACATTAAAAAAAACAAAACACGCACACATGAACCATTTGAAGTGCCAGAATATCATTCTCGCTCTCTCACAGCCAACTGATATGCACGTGCGAGGTTCCCCCCTCACTCACCGCCTCGTGCGGCCCGCATGCAACTCAGCCAGTAGTGGTGGGTGAGGATTCTGTTCGTGCTAGTTTGCGACACTACCCTCAGGTCTGTCGCTGTCACCCGGACCTACACCCTGTCCTCGTTTAAAGTAAGTCCTGATATTTAGATCTATTTTTAATGTTTCCTGTTCTATTTTTGCAGCTTACTTAAACTGCATGTAATTTAAACAGACACGATTCCTTTCACAGACATGATATTGTTGTATTATCTGATCTATCTATCTATCTATCTATCTATCTATCTATCTATCTATCTATCTATCTATCTATCTATCTATCTATCTATCTATCTATCTACATGTATGTATGTATGTATGTATGTATGTATGTATGTATGTATGTATGTATGTATGTATGTATGTATGTATGTATGTATGTATGTATGTATGTATGTATGTATGTATGTATGTATGTATATATATATCTCTATCTATCTATCTATCTATCTGTCTATCTATCTATCTATCTATCTATCTATCTGTCTGTCTATCTATCTATCTATCTATCTATCTATCTATCTATCTATCTATCTATCTATCTATCTATCTATCTATCTATCTATCTATCTAGTTCATTAATATTCACTACTATTATAACAGATTATTGTATAATATCATAATCAAATATTCTGTAATATTAAATTGCGAACCGGTTTGTACCGTTAAGCAGAGAAGTATCACTGACTATGAGACCAATCAGATTGCCTCTAATTTGTATTTATCCATCACTATTTCTGTGCCACAGAAACTGTCATTATCGATCTCTTGTTAGTCAAAACACTTTTAGGGCTAGAGTTAGCGTTTGGGCAGGTTTAATGTTAAGTTTTCTTCACACGACTGTTGGAAACTTCCTCAGGCTGATTAATTTCAAGAAAAAGCCTGGCTTGGATGTCCAGTTTGTGAACCTGTCCAGAATAACATTGTTTAGTTACCGTGGCCACGTCATCATTAGGATTGTTTCTATAATGTTGCTATTTCTACATGGACTATAGTTTCAGGACCTTACCGCAGGGGTGGGAATGGGGGCGGTAGGCGCAGTCCATGCCTTCTTTGTTTTATTCACTGATGCCCATGATTTTTTTTTCATGTCGTTAAGCTTGTTAGTATACTCCCCTCCTTCCCAAAAAAAAACAAACGACCGGCGCTGCAGAGTAGCGACAACGTGTCTGTTCCAATTGTAACTGGGCTGCAATGACACTAAGGCCAATTTCCCAAGTGGGATTAGAGACGAATACAAATGATATTGTAAGTAATTCATTTTCAAAACAAGCAATACTAAAAACCCCTTAAAACAAAAACAATCAATAACCAGATTCTTCCATCTATCCATCCATTCGTGACTTACGTTTTCACTCACGAACAAACTGCTCACTACTGACCTTTAGTTAGTTAATCATCATTTTTGGTTCAGCCCACAAAACTCGACAAAAATTCTTAGCTTAGGAACACACATGCGACTTTGTTGTGTCGCTGTCGCGTCGCAGTCACGTGGCATCTTTTTAAAATCCAGGCGAATAAACGGAGATGGCGTACATATGCGCGACAGTCGGGCTTATGGCAGAGCCAACGGGGGGCTGGAACTAGGACAGGACAGCAAGTCACCTGGCTTCAACATGGGCTCACGAAAACTACCACAAGTCCTAATCAACATTCAAATAGAGCGTTAATTATCTCAGAAAGGAAATCTGCAGCCTTTTTTCATAATCAGCAAAACTGATTATTGACACCTCGTCATTTCTGATGGCGGTTTGTAAAACGTTACATCTTAACAAAGTCTTGTGTATGAGAATATAACCTGAAACTGGAAGTACGAATAACAGAGATATTTGTATGTATATCATACTTCAAGTGGTTGTTTTTTGTTTTATTTTTTGTGAGGAGAACCAAGTTACTCTGTAATTCAGATGATATATTATAGAAGGGCATTTGTCATAATTTTATTGTTGTATGCGACATTTTGCCGATTCTGAGGTTTTGTCATGAAAGTGGTTCTCTCACCCCTAATTTCATTGTGCGTAAGTGTCATTCCAATAGGTTTTATGCGTTTTAGCTCTTTTGCCAACCAAACTTCAATCCTCATTTTCTCGAAAAGGCAAAAATGCACACACAACAATATGGCAAATACCCGACTATGTCTCCGTGCATACTGATATATCAATGGCCAATTTAGACACCACTCAGTGTTACTTACATAAACACGACCATGTTGGTTTCTCAGATCAGAGGTTGTTAAAGGGTTTCTGTTTGATCACTGATTGAATATTCAACTTCGTTTAATTTTATGTGAGTGTTAACATGTTTGGGTGCGCCTTCATTTGATATCTGGAGTGTGTATGGGGACATTTGTTTCGTCTATGTGGGTTAGGAAATGCAAATGTGGAAAACATAATTAGTGCATAAATAACACTTTATCCTTTGCTCAGGCTTACGTAGACGTATGTGTGTTTGAGTCTGTGTGTGTGTGTTTATTCGAGGCTAGACGAATATGTGTATTATGATGTATTTGCTTGTGAGCGCGCGTGTCTGTAGGGGTGGATTCGGCCACTGAAAGAGACCACAGAACGCTACTAATAGTAGTTAGTACTATTACTCCGCGTTCATTGATCGTAATTTCGGGCCAAGACGATTAGAGTGTTTACGGACTGGTCATAGATCTCCCAGGATACTGAGCAGCTGTCTCCCGCAGACGCTTGGCCATCTCTGCCACAGGATGTATTAATGTGACGCTCGGATAAACTGTATACATGTACATTCGGACAGTTTTGTGTTGGCGTGAGCTTGACCTGGGTGAGTAAAGCTGTCTCACAGAATGGATATGATTAAGTTTGTCCCTGGATGGGTAGGGGAGTCCGTGGCGGGCCTACATATTTGGGACCCTGAAGCTTGAACTGTTATGGGGCCGTTTGGCAACCAGCAACAATAGGGCAACATCCAACATTCATTCATAAAAAACAGTTTCTGCAGGGCCCGTCCGGGATGCGAGAATCTTTTTTACACTGCGTTGCCGGAAAGCCAAACAAAGCTCTAGCCTACGTCACCACCTCACCCTTTGTGACGATAATAAAATATCGCATGCGCAGTAGGAGGCATTTCCCGCTCCGTCATCGGCCAACTTTAGGCTAACTTATAGGTAGAATGCTCATGACGTCACATTGTGCTTTTGTTTTGTTTTTCCGCCATCGCGATTGTTTGGCCGGTGGATCAGCTGATTAGTGTAACTTAGAGATAATTATATCGAAGCGGTTTTGTTAACTAAAATGCCTACTAGCTGCATTATCGTTGATTGCTACGCGCGACAGGGGTGGAAAGGATGGATAAAAGTTGGTCAGATTCCCCACCATTCGTGTAAACAAAGGAAAGGAAGTGAAAGAATTGACCGAACGTCGTTCGACTGTGGTATGGTTGACAAGCTACCAACCAGCAGATCTAGATCTAGATCTAGACATTAAAAAAAAGTGAGTCGACCCATTCTCTTTGTGCCGAGCACTTCATCTCAGGTAGTTGTCAGTTTTAATAATTTATGAATAACGTGATGAAAGTAAGCCCGTCATTTCCGTCACAGAAGAAATAGATCTAGACTGTAGATCTAGATCAGATATGTGCAATGTACATTTCTCCACTCTGCAGGCTAGTTAGAGCTGTAGGATTAGAGGTCTAGCGAATGCAGTTATCTTCATTTTTACCGCACAATAAAGTCACCGACTAATAAATCTCAGTTACAATTAAAAACGTTCCTGTTGACTTGCTTTTAAGCAGTTCTAGATTTACACTGTGGCCTACAATAAATTGAAGATGATGCACTGGCAAGATAGGCTACTGATTAAAATTCACCAGAGATAGCCAGAATGCAGTAGATCTAGTATGAGGAAGTGAGTCCTGAGTGATGAGATATGGAATCACAGTTAGATCTAGATCTGATCACACAGATGTTGAATTGCAGCAGTATGAGAGACAGAGAGTGAGCCTTGAATTGTGAGATACAACATAATAATTCAATGTATCTGTATTACACAGATATGAATAATAAAATATGAAATCATAGGCCTAATTAAATCTAATCTCCTATCACAGAGCTGTTGACCAGCAGCAATAAATATGAGAGATTGAGCCATGAGCGATGAAAGATAAAATTATGCTTAGATCTAGCCAGCATCACACAGATTTGAGAGGGTGAATCTTGAGATATGTAAGGATAATTACATCTATATAAATACCACACAGATATGAGAGTGTGAGGCTTGAGTGATGAAATATGTAATGATAATTAAATCTAGATCTAGATTTATATCACACAGATATGACAGTGTGAGGCTTGAGTGATGAGATATGTAATGATAATGAAATCTAGATCTAGATTTATATCACACAGATATGAGATTGTGAGCCTTGAGTCATGAGATACTTAACGATAATGAAATCTAGATCTAGATTTATATCACACAGGTATGACAGTGGGAGCCTTGAGTCATGAGATACTTAATGATAATTAAATCTAGATCTAGATTTATATCACACAGGTATGACAGTGGGAGCCTTGAGTCATGAGACATGTAATGATATTTAAATCTAGATCTAGATTTACACCATACAGGTATAAGAGTGTGAGCCTTGAGTGATGAGATATGTGTAATGATATTTAAATCTAGATCTTGATTTGTACCATACAGGTATGAGAGTGTGAGCCTTGGGTGATGAGATATCTAATGACAATTGAATCTCGATCTAGATCTAGATTTATATCACACAGATATGACAGTGTTAGCCTTGAGTCATGAGATATGTAATTTGTAAAGATAATTAAATCTGGATCTAGATTTATATATTGCATAACAGGAGAGTGTGAGCCATGAGTGCTGAGATATGTAGCCTAATGATAATTAAATCTAGATCCAGATTTCTATCACACAGATATGAGGGTGTGTGAGCTTTGACTGATGAGATATCTAATGACAATTGAATCTAGATCTAGATCTAGATTTATACCACACAGGTGGGAACCACAGCAATGTGTGAGAGCGGGTCTCGAGGGATGAGACGCAAAGAGTATGTTCAACAACATTCTGCCACCAAGGAAAGTTTTCACGTTCTCGCGGCTATTTCTTTAGACTATTACATTAGAGTGGGCATTACCCAAGGAATTCACCTGTTGTTCGGCTGTTATAAAAAAATATAGCCATGTTAGCGGGAGGTGACTCCCAATTCCAATTAACAGGCTTTACCCAAGGAATTCGGTGACGTAATGATCGCCTGTGCGGTTATTATAAATAGTCACGGGGATTCCAAAGAAGTACCTCCTTTCCGGCAACGCAGTGTAAAAAAGATTCTCGCGTCCGGGATTAGGGAGGGAAGAGAGGGCTACTTAGGCAAAACTGGGTGAATTCTGAAGCCCACAAAGGGCATCTTACTCTGAGATGACCATTTCCATCATCCCCAGGCCACAGGTTAAAAACTCGTCGTTCTATGGCTAAGGTTGCTCTGACCCCGGCAGTGTAAAAGCAAGAAAACTTTCTTTGATGTATTTGAACCGCGGTATGAAACCTTATACAGCCACCTGCTACTTCTCGGGGACGCTTTTTGTTGGGAGCTTATGGTAATTTCCCTCGAGAATCAATCTTGTAGCCTTGCCGTGCGTTCAATTCTTTAACAGTTCGGCTCCGTTTAATACATGTATACTCATCTGCTTCCTCTCCATGCCAGCTCATCAATTTATAGGGGACGCAGTTCGTCCACATAGAATGTCAAGGCTTTATCAGTCTCAACTTTGACCCTGAACTGAGCTATGCGCTACAAACTACGTCTACAGGCCTTCTCCATTGTGTGTCAGAGAATCAAGCGAATTCGGTGTGTTATATGTAAAAAAAGAAAAATAGTGCTATCAGCACATGAAACTTCAATCACCAATTTCTCAAAAATTGATGTAAGGAAGTTAGAGCCTTGTCATGCTAAGGGGACGATTAGTTGGTGAAGATGTGAGGAAATGACAATGGTGGTGGTGGGGGAGTAGTAGTAGTAAACAGTAAATGTATACAGAAAGGTGATAATAGAGCGATGGTATCAGGTGTGCTTTCTATATTCTACGTAACGATGCTCCCATTGTAATCTATTATACATGTATATTTCAGTAACTTGCAACCTTTGGCATGACTAACTGTCCAAACTGTACACTCTACAGGCCTTAAATTTGGCAGGAAGGTGGCAGTTGAGATAAGGAAGATGATGGCTATAATTAAAAGTTGTTTACTTCAAGCATGTATTAAAAAAAAAAAAAAGCAATGTTTATTGCTATGTAACATCTGTATTTTTGCATGTTTGTTTCGTAATATATTATAGTACCGTGCATGTCATAAAAAGTAACCATATCAAGCGCTCAGTTTGGTGCGTAGTGTTCTGGTGCGTATGGATTCTGAAGTAAGACTTTAGTTTATTACTTTGATTATACTAGAGAGGGGGGGGGGAGGGGGGACCACACGATTGTTTATTCTGGGCAATGCCCGGTAGCTCATCTAATATATAATAGATTCTACATATTGCTTACATTGCACCAAACAAAAGCACTCCACCGAATCCAATGTTTGACCGTGTGCCGTCAAGAAGAAAGAGAGAGAGAGAAAGAGAGAGAGAAAGAAAAGAGAGAGAGAGAGAGAGAGAGAAAGAGAGAAGGATTGTGTATGTATGCATTTAATTTTAGTATGTTGTCAAAGAGAGAGAGGGAGAGAGAGAGAGAGGGGGTGGGGGAGAGAAAGAACGCGAGAGAGAGAGAGACTGTGTATATATATATAGTATACTGTGAAAGAGAGAGAGATAGGGTTATTACGTAGCCTATGTCTGTGGTTAGGGGCGGGTCAAGGAGGTGGGGTGGGGGGGGGGGGGGCTGACCAACTCAATTTTACCTGTAACGAACGGGGCGACTAGTACAGTATATCTCCGTTCAGCTTATTTGACATACGAATTGTGCGAGACAAGATCTATTACCATCACAGTGTGAAAACAGGCTGTAGGTTATTGAACTGGAAAATGCTGCACGTTAATGTTCATTCTGTAAGTTCACACTTTACAGGTGGGAAAGGTGGCTGTTTCATGTCATGGATAATTAACCCGCTTTCTTCAGCACTAAGCAGCAGAACGATGGGTGCGTGAGTGTGAGATTCTAATGTAGGCCACAAACAGGCCTCGAGTCTTAAGTATGGAAAGGAGAAATTGAGTATCATCCTTTTAAAATTCAGCAATTTTAGATCATTAAAATGTGTCTTCGCGACTCTTTTAGCACTTACAAAATTACAGATATAAGAAATGAACAAAAATACCGAAAGTTTTGAAGATCCCCACTTAAGGAGAATTGGCCGTTGTGCCGCTTTAGCAGTTATTATTGTGAGATAACTGTTAACGTGGCCGTACGAGACCTGGGGCGTATAAGGCAAAGTCTGATTTGGGCAGATTCCCATTATCCCTTGGCTTCAGGTTACAAAATTGTAGCCGGGGGCAAACAATAACATCTATACAGGGACAGAAAGAAGCCCATTGGCTGTTTACTGACGTTGTGGGATCTCTAAGAATTTTGCAAGCTAAACCTGGGAACATCTAGGTCTGCCATAATGATAAAGGCATTTTGGTTCCGATCAAAACTGGTAGACATGCTATCTATCTATCTATCTATCTATCTATCTATCTATCTATCTATCTATCTAGAGATCTTTCTTTCTGTCTGTCTGTCTGTCTGTCTGTCTGTCTGTCAATCTGTCTCTTTGTCTGTCTGTCTATCTATCTATAGATTTATCGTCGTGGTGATTTATCCCTCAGTGAGTCTGAGGATGAAAGCACGAAACCTTGTGTTACATGATTGGGTTGTGGGAAAGGAAACAAAACATTCCAATCTATTTTTGGCAGCCCCGATCCACTATCCTGTCGCTCAAACTCTCAACTACTGACTGACCATCCAGCCTGAAGGTTTTCAACCGCCACCAGTGATAGACGAAAGACTGTATTGGGGTGTACGCAATTTCAAAACAGTAGCATAAAGTACGTACCCTTGGAGGGGCGGGGTTGCCCCCAGCATAAGTGGATGAGGGTTTTAAGTGAGCGCTTACACGTTTTAAAATATACAATTGATCTGTTTAAAGCATAAGGCAGAGCAGATTTTGGGATTATATGTATATAACAAAATAAATACACATTAATTTCCAAAGAAACACAGCCAAATGCCATTGAAAGTCATATAACATCTAGACCATTTTAAGGAAACTCACCATTCAAATGGGGTCGGCTTGTACGTTTAGGAAGGAAAGTTGGGAGGGGGTATCTTTCGTGGGGTGGAAGGATAGGGGGAGGCGGGGGTGTAATAGCCTAAATCAAGGGTGTGTATTTCAAAGATGGCTCCACCACTAAACATTTATTGCCTTCCTCTTTCGCACTCTTGTACTTTCGATAAACCCAGTCAATGACCAACAAAATGTGTGCACTGCTTCACGCTACTCTATATCTCTGGCACGGACGTAGAGGAGTGCGTGTCGGTACAGAACGTGAAGCATAAAAATAGGAGATTTTACACAGGGTAGTCACCCCAAACACACTTCACATTTCATAATCGTTATGATTACCACACCACCTGCCTGTCTCATGAGTTTTCGATATCGTCACACCGCTCTACGCTAATGACATAAGTCAATTTTGACACATTTGAGATATTAAGAGAAAAAAACTATTGCTTTTCCTGTCATTTGGTGACGTATGCATTATGATTCTATTGGATTATTGCATTTTCTTATTGGTGCATTTCTTTTTCTATAATGTTATCTGATCTTCATGCCCGGGAATACAGTGAACCGCCAGTTGCCTTTTGGCATACGTCTGATACCCGCCATTATAGTAAAGCAGTGACGACATCTCCTCACCAAAAAACATAATTTTATCTGAAGAAAAAAAAGAAAAGAAAAATAGTCATTGATAATTTAGAAAGTGTTCCGAATGTGGAACAATAGGCACCAGATAAAACGCCCTAAAACATGGCACGGTGGCCACTTGAAGGTCAAACACGGGAGTTCTCATTATGAAAGAGTATTTTGAAAAAAAAAACTCCGGCGAAATGAAAATAATGAACTTCGGTTCCATCAATCAAGTTGTCAGTAGGCTGTGAGAACGAGCTAATGATTTCACAGTCCAGAAATAGGATATGAAAACCTGGAGCGAAAATCAACCACTAAAACGGTTTCTTTAAACCAAAATAGATTTCGAATTCGGTGTTCGGTCTTAGGAGTGAGCAGTAACAATGTTCATATCCGAACTGTGAGCTCCAGATGCCATTTGAAACTGTTGTTCTGATTGATATCGCCCATAGCACGTACGGCGTTGAATGAGCAACCGGCATTTATCACGCAGGCTTGCTTTCCGACAGCTACCTTCACTCGTGAGCATGAGTGGACTGACCGAATACCCGTTGCTCACATGGGAAAGGTGGCAAATTTCTGAGATGTATACGAAGATACGAAACACATTAGGAGAATGGTTTCTTCTGGGTAAACTCCATTTCACGTGTATATCCACCATACATGCTTGTAACTTGATGATGCATACAAAAATCTCATGCATCTATTATTATTTTATTACTATTATTATGATTACTATTTTGCTCTGAGTGTTAAAAGAAACTTTAATTCCCTAAATATGACTTAATTTACAAAAATATGACGCTGTTTTAATTACAGTGACCAAGACAATAGGAATGATTAGGACAGCGAGGCGCTGCTAAGGGCTGCATGCAGTTAGTAATTTTGACAATCAATTACTAACATACTTTTTTAGTTAGGCACGAATTAATTTACTCAGTGATTCGGTTAACTGTTTAGTTGATTAGTAAGCTGGATATTCTGTTTGTAAGTAATAAATTTAGTCAGTCAGCCAGTGAGTTACTTACTCAGTTAATTTCTTAGTGCCTTTGTTAAATTGTTAGTTAGTTCTTCTGTTAGTTAGTTATTTGGTTAGTTCTTTACTTAGTTCGTTCATAAGTTAGTAAAGTAGATAGATAAGTAGTTAATTTGTTAGATAGTTCGTTAGTTGGTTAGTTAATTATTTGTTGGCTGGTTAGTTCAGCATACCTTATCGTTTCTCGCGGGAATACAGATCACTAATTCTATAACCGCTGGAGCATTCGGTCCCTGGACATGTCCACACGCTCCCAGTAACTGCCACTAATGACCTGGCAGAGACCTCTGTTAATGTTGTTCTCTTTTCCATGTATTTCCTGGCCTGTCTCAACCCCCACCAGTACTGCTGCATTGTCACGTACAGTCACAGATGCTGCAGCTAATACTGTTACAAACAACATAAATATTCATTAATAACCGATTCTGTTACTATTTCTGTTACCTGCACGCGTGTCAAAGGCTTAAGGCCGGACTGCCAGGGCTTCACTTATGTTGCTACTTCACGTGTTTCTCTACGCTTCTGTTATCTCAACTGTTACCATCATCAGCTTTACTGTTCCTACTGTGGCTACAAAGTCTGTTGTTGCTGCCAACACAATTTTACTATTATTATTACCATCATCATCATCATCATCATCGTCGTCGTCGTCATCAACAGCAACAACCACCACTACTACAACAATAACAATAACTTCTACACCAACAACATAATTTTAAAAGAGATACCCATAGCCATCTTCAACTCCAATTTCAGTTCTCTTTGTTACTGTTTCTAGCTTGTACACTGCGAGTACTGATGCTTTTGTTCGGTTTTCATACGAGAGTTCTGAAACCTCAGTTCCAAACGGTGACCCAGTATGTAGTATAGCAACCTGCCATTGCTCTTATTTATAGCCTGTAGAATCAGATTCCATTGTAATCAACCATGACGATGAATGAAGAACCATCACGTGTCTATGTGCATAAAAGACAATGTTTACATGGGGAAGTGACTCACAGTAAGAGAAAACAGACACTACCGGGTATTCGTAAATAGGATGGATATTCTGCCGTGTTGCCAGTGGCAGATCTACTATGAAACTAATGAAACTTAAGCTCCAAGGCCCCTAATCCTGGAGGGGCCCGAAGAAACTTGTTTTAACGAGTGAATTTTGGATGTTGCCTTATTGTTGCTGGTTGTGAAGGGCCCCATAACAGTTTAAGCTTCAGGGTCCTAAAAGTGTAGGTTCGCCACTGCGTGTTGCGACAGTAAACCGTATAAACCGCCAAATGAGGTCAATTTTGCTTTTTAATACCATGTTATAGAATGAAACATACGCTATCTTTCTATCTTGGTTGTAATTTTGCACGATTAATACTAGTAATAGTTTCTTTTAGTGATCACAAGATAAAAAAACACCGAAGAAAGAATAATGCGGAGAGTAATGCGAAACGTTTTTTGGCGTGTCCCGTAAAATTTCGCTTTTTGGGACATACGTTGTTGTGTTGTTTTTTTTCCTAACACGACACTTTTTAGAGAATATCATTTCAGATGTCGAGTGTGGATTAGAATTTCAGATCCGCCCTCAGTGTCTCTTAGCGACAGAATGGTTTATTTTTGTATTTGTAATACTTGATGTCAGATTATAAAGGAAGTGATGCCTGCAATATAATCTTGAATGGCTTTTTAATCGCTGAGCCTTGAGTTCTACAAAATATCATATTACGCATGGAAAGACGTAAGGCGTGCATGGGCGTGTTTTAAAAGGTCTTGAAGTTCGCTATATGGTACGCTCGTTGATTTTGAGCCACAGCTGAGCTGAATCAGAGACATGACACCATTATAATTTATATATTAGTAGCATGCCTCTGAGTTGAACAGAAGAAAGTGTTCCGACATTTTGAGCCGAAAAAAAAAACAACAACATTTTCTTCGAGTAGAATTAAAAAGTATGACAGTTACACATTGGTGATCGAAACTCAACGTTAAAAGACAGGTTTGTGTATTCCCCGAGTCAGCAGGCCAACCAGTTCAACAATAACTAATGAAACTAATGAAACTTAAGCTCTAAGGCCCCTGATTCCAGAGGGACATAAGATGTATTATAAGATATACAATATAAGATATAAGATGTATATAAGATATACAACATAAGATATAAAGATGTTGTTAGGGGAACGTGGCCTAATTACAAAGCCAAATAGAGAAAATACTTAGCTGTGTTCACTGTTCAGCTATAGATTTCTATGTAAAAACACCAAGCCCCCCTAACAACAGGCAAAAGTATAATCGGCCTATGAACTTCCCAGTGTTCTTGTGGTAATGAAAGCCCACTGAAAGTTTAAATAGAGTAGTCAGGGTCATTATCACTCCAGCGATTGCCCCGGGGAATCCACATTTCCAACACACTAAGGGCCTCAGCCAAACTTCGCTACAGCAATCAGTCCAGCCTCCCAATTTTGTGGGAGACAAACGCACAACTGTGAGCGGTGATAAATTTGCTTGTACTCATGCCGGGATTTCTGATGTACACAACTGTTTTTGAGCCACAGTAGGGCTTTTGTTCTGTTCCGGAAAGAAAAAAAAGTGTGTTTATAACCCGAGAACCCAATTTCTTAGGTAAATATGGCAGAGATAGCGCCAAGAAGCTTTACGGGGTTGTTGATTTGAGAGTAGTTATATTTTATTCATTTATCCATTTATTGCTCCCCCCGCCCCTTTTCTCTTGTGTAGGAGGCCCTTTAAGAAAGGTGAATATAACAGAAGTTGTTGGGACTGGCAGTATATTTTTGTCCCCGTTTCTATTATCTTTACTCTTTTTTTTATAGCAGATGAGAGACATAGAAGGACAATGGAGAAAGAGAGAGGGAGCGAAAGAGAGCGAGAGAGAGAGAGAGAGAGAGAGAGAGAGAGAGAGAGAGAGAGAGAGAGAGAGAGAGAGAGAGAGAGAGAGAGAGAGAGAGAGAGAGAGAGAGAGAAGAGAGAGAGAGAGAGAGAGAGAGAGAGAGAAATTGTATCATCAAATTCCGGACCCTGAGCTGAGCTGCGAGCAATGAAAAAAATCTTGTACCAATTTTTAGTGAGACTTCCCAAACTCTTTCCCTACATTTAAACACAGTGACTTCTGATACCAAACATGGCATTCCTGATTCACAACTGGAAAAACTTTCAGTATGCCTGTGAGCTCTATCAGCTGACATTGCAGGCAAACCATTCTTTTATGTGTCGATCTCACGAGAGGCTAGGTCTTGCAAATTGATATAAAACCACGTTGCGTATTAAGTGTAGCCATAACGTATTTCGTGATATATAATTATTCTCTGAATGTGGGCTGGACATTATTGTTCGTGTTATAAACAAACAGTTGATGTCATGTGCGTCCTGTGGATAGAGAGAAAGATTCGCCAAAAACGACATAGTCAAGTCTGGCATGGAGTTGTAACAGTATATAAAGTGACCTGGCTGAGAACTGGCTCCATGATGGAGACAGTCAAATCAAATTCCCTGTTCCCTTCCACCCCTACACATACAAACACTCGGCCCATATCCCAGAAAATGCGAATTGATTGAATTGCGCCATCAATTTCTCCAGAGCTCGGGACTTCCTGGACGGCATTTTTACGCTGAACCGTCCCGAATTTCATTAATCTCAGATATTGCCCCGGATGGAAGAGAGACGTAAACCAAGTTTTCATCAACTACCGTTTCCTGTGTAGATGACGTAGTTCCCTCTTCTTGCGCAAGACTTTACCAAAGTAAATTGAAACCTTCTAACTACAGTAATAGCAGGTTTCTCCCAAGTGAGCTAACAAGCCGTACCAAAGCGGAATAATTCGAATTAATGAACTAACTTTCCTTTTAGCACAGTGTCTCAACACAATTTGTAAATTAAAAAACCCATTTTATAAGGATAATTGCTCAAAGGTCAGCTGAGAGGAACTGTGTTAGATCCTTGCAAATATCAGAATCAAAATCTGTCGACGCAGTTCTTAAACAAAACAACAACAACAAAAAAACCCTAAAAAAACCTGGAGTTAGGCCAAAAAACTTAAAGATTAAGGTCTATAATGAAAGAATTTGAATTATTAAGGTATTATCGCAAGGTTACATGGACTGAGAGTTTTACCATAACTGTAGATGCATTTCAATGCACTTTAAAGTTGACTAGTTTGTTGTTGTTTTTTACAAATTTTCTCTGTTGCTGAAACGATGTGATTTAGCAAACCCCCAACGTCACTGGTAGAATAATCTTAAACTTCAAGCTCGTGATCCAATCAATGCAATCAAACCGTCTCAACACTGACCTGCGATCCAGAATTATTGATAAAGCCAAAGTACGGCTATAAATCATGACCGACAGCCAGATGAGAATTATGTGGAACAGTTTTCCAATATTTCCATATCTCACAGATACACGTTATTCATCTCGGCCAGGCCAGGTATTGGGTTAGTTTGCTCCCTTACATGGAAATGAGGTTCATTTTTCATCCCTGTCGCAGACCTCTTTTTCATCATCACCAAATTCCACACCAGACATGTCCCTCTAAATCAGTATTGGAGGTGTGTAGAACGGTTTAATGATGAAAGCACTGGAAGGAGAACTGAGATGATACATAAATATATCAGTATCTAAGAGCATCAACTGAAACACCAATCGGATGGAAAGAAAATGTTGATTAAATCACCACAAACATTATCACCGACGTAGTTTCTTTCCTCTATTTGATTGTACCTTAGTCAACTTGCTAGTTAAAACTAATTGCACGGCTAATGCACGCCATGTCTGTTTTTTCCGTTCTAGCAGGTTATTTTTAAGACTGCCCACCTGGCACCGCTATTTTCATAGCAAACAAAACCACAAGGGCGTTGCCATTAGCAACAAACCGGATGTAAGGGCATCTTGCGTTTTTGTTAGCCAGAGTTGGTGAAAAAGGATAGCTTAAGCGAACAAGTTGATCCCGTTTCAAATCTATTTACTATTTTGGCATTTTTAAGTTGAATTTGGCCCTGATATTGTAGAACATGATGTGTTAAGGGGTGATGGAGAGAAAAAGCTGAAAACATGATTTTCATCAAAAATCAAGTTTACCGGTTCCATCGGAGCACCGGCGATAAATGACATCAAATAAATAATTATCACAATCTCATTTGATCATATTTCTATCAGTTTCCAAAGTATACTCACGCGCACACTCACTCAGGCAACCACAAACAGATAGATCGTACAGCTTGTAAAGCATGCATAAGTCTTTCTGATGCGCTATGTATCCTAAACCAAACAATTTAATTAAACACGTCACAACATATTGACATACACACTTGCCATGTGGCAACGCTCTTAAGCAAGTGGTAATGATATTTGTCCTGTGAAAAACCAATTCACTGAACTGTTCAATCAAATGCCAGTATAATATTTAAAAAGGATAGAATTTGGAAATCTCTCTTTTCCTGGCCAGAAATCGATCTAGGTGTCTAACTGATTAGAAAAAAGAAAATCACCATTTGTCGCTCCCTCCAACGTCACTTACAGAATGTATCTGGTATGTTGGTAACTTGACTCAACTTGTTGTATTTCGTGTCAGTATCACTATAGTGGCACTACTATTAATGCACAGATTTGCACACATTCATCATTCGGTCCATTCCATGAAATGTCAGCCAGTATGAGAAAATATGGAATTTGAAAAAGCGAATAAAAAATCCTTGGTTTAACATCTAAAATGGTTTATTGACAAGAAAATATCATCTGTGGAAGAAAACAAACTGGGTTTCATAATTTTTACGGCTTATAATTTTAAAGCATGTTTTCTAAGAACAATATTTCATACTTAGAAGCAAATGTATTCAAATTAATTTGCAGTTTCATTTTTAGTTACAAGTAACTGATGTGATCAAGATTTTGTTCCTTTTTATGTTGCATTGACATTTTAACAGTGTAAAAATAACAAAGAAAACTGTATTACTGACAAGGGTTTTGTCTAGAAAGAATCCAAAAGACATCATGGGTACTACGTAACACACGTCACACTTTACACCATAAAGTTTTTGCCTAGCAATAAATATTTGAGACAGATCATAACCATTTACAAAACAAACACAATTTATTACCGCAAAGTGTTTGACATTCTCGCTTAAATCTAAAACTTAATCGTTTTCCTGACAAAAGGCACCTGAACTGTGTAACACATGTCACGTGACGTATGTTACATCTTATGTGATATGTGTTACATGCAGAATTTGATCTTCAAATCTGCTTTGGCCACAAGAACCATCAGGAACTGGTGGAAAGATCTTGTTTACAACATTTCTATTAGTGTAAAAAATCTCATCTTTTGCCGTAAGCCACTTCCTGTTTACATTGAATGTTGGTCTCATTACAGACACTTGCGCACTCCCCTCCTCGCCAACAACTGTAACCTCCAATGAGTACAGTTTTCTATCATACATCACAACAACCCGGCCAGTCTCTTGCCTTACAACTTTCAACATTTGTTCCACTTTCATTCTCTCCTTTCTCTCTTTCGTGGCCATGGCAAACCCTACTAGAACCTCAGGTAGAAATCTGCCCACATAGAATGACACTTTTCCCTTTCCACCACATGGCATGAAATGGGTCATGCTGTCTCCAGGCACTTCTTTCACCTCATGTCATGGATTCTTCTCCTTAATTCACTCATGTGGGCAACTTTAACTTCGGGCATTAAGTTTCTTGCCTCTTTTGCAAAACCATTTGAATCCTGCACAATGACACCATCACATTGACACCATCACCCCTTGACATCACCTTTTTCGTACCAAACTTTTCGCTGACCCTCCGATCCCATCAACAACTCCTTTGCCATGTAATGTGGCAAAATACTTCCACATGGCTTCACACTCATTAAGCACCAAGCCAAATCAGCAAGCAATTTCACCATAATATCTGTTTTTGAACTCCCCTGGCCAACCATAAGTATAGACAATACGTTTTTCCTTCAGGTGTTCCGTAGTGACCAATTTCTTGATAAAACAATAAACTGTGTCTTTATTCATGTACTGTGACTCTGCGACTACAAGTAGAACTTACATGATGCCTCTTTACCAAGCTAGAATGCAGCAGTGAACGCGTCCACTGTTCGTCTACCCCATAAGACACTCTATACTTCAGCCTGACATTCACAACTGTACCATAGCGAAATCACACTGAAGTACAGAGGTTTGTTTGTCCGTTTTGTCTTTACTAAAGGCCTCTGTCTGTAGCCTCTTCACCCGAACAAGCTCTTGGAATTCTGGAATTTCCTCAATAACCTTTTCCAACAGCTGCCCTTCATACCTACTTTTCACTTCAACTCTAAGCCTACGAGCCTCGTTCTTGTCCCATACTTTCCAAAAGATATCCTGGTTCTCAATTTTTAAAATTATCGGCCAGTTTCTTCCCTTTCCCATATTTTTCACATTCACATTTCTAACAACTCCCAACCAAGTCATCACTCACACATAAACTGTGAATCCAAAATTGATGTGCGTTACTAATTTTTAAACCTGTCAACGTGAAAAAAATATTCTTCTGTCTCTGACATCAATTTAGCATTGATCTGAAGGTGTATTCTTCATCAGAAACACATTTTTTGGCTTTGAGGAACAAAATTTAGATTGGAACTTAAAAAGTGAAATTCTCACTTTGAAGATGTAACACACGTCACAAAAAATGGAACGCACGTCACGCCACGTTTTTGCCTATATCATCAAAAAATGTAAGAATTGTGAAATACAGAATTTGCTACATTTCATAGCAGTTATTTACAAGTATTATTTAAATATTTGGGTGAAATTCTTAGCCTACTTACACAGAAATTCCAGAGAATGTTACTTAAAATGAAAAAACCACATTTGGTGAAGGTTACACACGTCACGCCAAGTTAACCACCATTTTGACTTAGATCTTACCTATACGTTTTTAGATTAAAGATGAAAACTTGTTAAGTAACCATTTTTTTTTATTGTCATAAAGGTTTGAATGATAAATATCTCGTTTATTAATTCGTTTAGAAAGTTAGCAAGGTGAAAAACTGGTTTTCAGGTGTAACACACGTCACATGGAATGGGCCATTGATCACGCTACGAAAAAGGAATGCATTTTACATGTAGTATGAAACATACTGCGGTCCATTCATTAACAACAGCCTTTTGCATTGGTAATGTGCACGGGAATTAAAATTATAAAGGGAACTGAACATAATAATGTATTAAAGACCTCCGTGTCAGAAGTCTGCACTGGCCGAGACGAAGCGAAGTATAAAGTCAAGGAATAAACCTGGGATATACATGTAACTTGTAGTGAATGCCATAGGGGACTGGCTAGTACTAAAACTTGGACATACAAAAGCATTAGCCTGTAGCCTTAGGGGATCCCAGCCGACCCTGGTTCAACCTGCAAGATCCTAAGTAGTAGACTCAGGCAGTTCATTGCACGCTATGTCTGCGTGGGAACCACTATTAACTAATCACGATAGTTGTGGGGGTTTTGTTGGTAGCAGTAGTCCACCTTTTTTTTTTTTTTTTTTGCACATGTGACAGTGAAAGACTCCACTGGTGAGTCACACCCTTCCTTCCACAGATGTCACAGGGACCTTTTGACACATGCTGTTGTTAGGGGAGCATGGTATTTAACGTTATAAGCCATTGCTGAACGGTGAACACAAATCACTACGCACCATTAACAAATTCGTTGACACACAGAAGCTTGTTCTGTTACTTCACTTCTTGCCCACACACTAAGGGCAAACAGAAAGGGTAATCGATCACACTTCCCATAATAATAATATAACAGTTCAAGTGCTGCATCAAAATAATATTGACATTGGCCCAGCCCCGCAACGTTTAAACATTATGCGGAATAATAATATAGGGAACAGGATTGAATGACACAGTTACTATATTTAGATTTACGTCATGGGACATTCGAACTGCTCAACGCGGCGGTTAAGCACAGTTATGGACTTTGTACACACTTTTCATGTGCAGTTGATCTTTCTGCCTCGAATCGCCCTTACAAAGTCCGTAACAATTGTGCTTAACCACTGCGTTGAACAGTTCGAAGGCCCCATGACGTCATCGGTAAATTTAAATATAGTAACAGTGTCATTCAATCCCGTTCCCGAAGAAAACATTCCCGGTCAAACCGAGCGTTTTCATTCGGCATTTTGATCGTCGCCCAGAACATGGAAATCGTGCTTTAACTTTGATTTCACTCAATTTCAGTGTAAACTTCCACATTTGAAACAAGAACCTCACAGGAATTAATAACAAAACCTCATCTTCGGGTACCAGGAGTGGATTTGAATTTTCAGATAACCCGTCATCTGAGCGTGAGGCATATTTCACAGTGAAAATATGATCAAATTGGTAAAGAGCTTTCAGTTTGAAGTCTTGGCTTTTTTTTTTCCACGAAGGCACCCTTTGCCTTGCCAAGAAGAAAACAGATCGCTTAACCGCTCGGCCACTAGACATTACAACTTTAACTCGCCTCATATTTTCTCTTAATTATTATCTTAGTGCTCTGCCCCCCCCCCCCCCCAAGCTTCTGCTTACTTCTATTAACTTCTGTTCCAGTTGTAACTGGGCTGCAGCAGACAGATTAGAGATGTATAAAAAAAAAAAAAGCAACATCAGAAAATACCATCCACGTGACCCAGAAAGTGGAAGGATGGATGGATTCTGAGAATCCTGGACCAAATTTTTCATCCCAAGTGAAAATTCCACTGCGCTTTTACTGGCACTTCCAACCTTTGAACTTTAACACACATTTTGACAGTATCTCTAGAACGTATCGCCCTTTGCACAGGACACGAAGTGTTAAAGAATTGACTTTGGAATCTGAAACAAAGATAACGTTGGACTATTTCGTATAAGGGAAATCTACTACTCCATGAATGAATGTACTAGCGATCACTGATTAGCTTGGAATTCATAGTTATTCCATAGAACACGTCGAATATTGTGAGGGGTTTCATTCTTTTGTAAATGCCATGATTTTCTAGGCCAAATCATATCAGGACGTACGGATTATTTACAAATTAGACTTACTAATTTCTATTTCATCGTTTGAGGTCACAAGTGGAGAGGACGCTGATGAAAACAGTAACAGTGGCGGCGGAGGTTGGGGGGGGGGGGGCTGGGAAGAACAGGCATGCCCACATACGATCCAGCCTGGCATAGAATGTTTTACATGTGCAGTGGTGGGTAACAACATTAACTTTTGTTATACATACAGAAGTCCATTGTTTAATATATTACGAATTTTTTTTACTTGTGTTTAGGCCTTCATTTTAGGAGGTTCAGCTGCCATTGGCATTTTCACCTCATTTTTCTTTGTTTTTGTTTTTTTTTCTAGTTCTTGTTTCTGTGTGTTTTTGTGATAGGGATTACTTTTTTTTTTTAGAAATTTGCCGGGGCAGCGGCCTTGTTCGGCCTGCTCTTTAGACTTTTAACTGCCAAGGTATCTTTAACGTGCCCAACATGCCTGCACCGACTGGGGATCGAACCCAGTACCTTCGGCATGTAAGGCGAGCGCCTTGCTTCTGGACCAGTGTGTCCCACGAATATTTCACCTTTAAGTTTCCCGGCCTGATACCCAATCGAGGGCTTCATATCCAGTAGTATTTACCATGTTGTTGTATACGACATTTTTTTATTTTTTTTTACCGATTTTGAGGTTTTGTCATGAATGTAGTTCTTTTAACTCCTAATTTCATTATCTACAAGTATCATTCCAAGTGGTTAAAAACTTTTCGAGATATTTGTTTGTGACGTCATGTTTTATGCGTTTTAGCTCTTTCGCCTACCAGACTTCAATCTTCAGAGAGTAATTTTCACCAAAAGGCAAAAATGCACATACAACAATACGGCAAATACCCGACGAACGAGATTCTTAGGGTTAATCTAAGTTAAGGAGTAATTACAGTATAGATGTCAATCAGAAATCACGTATTGGTGATTCCCAATCTCGAGCTTCAAAACATTTGCCAATTTGACACAAAATGCATTGTACAAGACCTGCATGATCAATATAGAATTCCGACTCAAAATATTTCACGTGAACATTACTGACCTGGGTGAATACAACATCTGTGTATC